>JAJHZJ010000449.1:6878649-7238649 GCA_023548195.1 Bettongia penicillata ogilbyi | reverse complement strand
GTTCATTTCTCTTTCCTCCGTCTTAGTCTCTCTCTTTCCTCTGTCTCTCCCCCTATGTACCTCTATCCCTTAATCTCGCTCTACTTCTCTATCTTCTCCCCTCCCACCCTCTCTTTCTCTGGCCCCTGGTCTGTGGAGAAGCCCATCCAGGAAATGGGTAGGCAAAGTCTCAAGGAATGGCGATGGTGCTGCATGCTGGGGGGATGGGGAAGGGAAGAGGGACAAGAATTCAGCTCAAACTCTGGGCCCAGAAAGAGATTGGGAGGGAATCTAGACTGGCTTCTTTATTTTCCAGTATGGCTGCCCAAGGCTCAAATATCAGGGCAGATAAACTCAACACCAAAAATCATAATCTAGCAAGTACCGGCCATTCTTGTCCATTCTTTTAAAGGTTAATCTGCTTTTCTTCTTATTAGAGAAAGGCCTGAGAAATTCAGCTGGGCCTCTCCAGTGTTTGGGTGGATTTGGGCTAATAGGCTACTTTATTTCCATGGTAACAGCTTCCAGTGTTACAAGAGGAAGATAATTTCCCAGACAAAAGATTTGTGGGTCTTACTGTACCGCAGGGATCTGACTGAGGAGGCAGAGAAGTCGAGCCTCAGGGTCTCCTGAGCACTTGGGATCTGAGCATTATGTGGCATCTGTTTGGCCCAGTATCCCTCTCCCCCACCAGCCCTATCCCCTCCTCAAGGGACCTCTGGGGTTTCTGGGGTCCTTCCCAGTGAGTGGAAACCTTCTGGTCAAACTGAGAGAGCAGGATGAGATAGTCATTCTTGGAAGGTGATGCTCTGGGCACAGGATACTTTATTCTCTCAACAAACCAAGGATACCACCATCACCACAAATTAAGAGTCCTCCACATAAGCTTCTTCTTCTTTTTCTCCTTTTTTTCTCCTCCTTCTCCTTCTCCTTCTCCTCCTCCTCCTTATCCTCTTTCTTTTCCTCCTCCTTTTGCCTAGACTGGAAGTTCAGTGACCACTCTTGGGTGGCCCCATCCCACAGCTGATTGGTGATTGGCAGACCTTTACCTGCTCCATTTTGAATCTGGGCCAATTTTCTCCTTCTTTGGGAACCTGGTGGGGTCCTACCCCCCATTCTTGGGAGTCTCCTCATATTGGTGCCAGATGTAGTATGAATACCCCATTGACTTACCACATCGTAGCTCAGAATCCCAAGCTCAGACATTCCACCAGTTTAATCCCCTCAGCAGCAAGGATTACAGGTGTGTACCACAAAACTGTTGGACCATGATCAAAGGAATAAGGCTGGGTGTGAGTTAGGTGGCACTGGCATTAAGCCTACTGCTCTACTAAAGGACTCAATTACAGGGCTCTCAGCCTTTTGGGCACCAGGGCAGGCTGCTTGCTTTCCATATGGTGAAAAATTCTGCCCAGTAACTTCCCTAAGGCTACTGAAGTTGATTGCAGCTTTCTGGCTTTGTTGAACTGTAAGCTCCTTCAGTTCCCAAGCTGACCTAGAAGGAAAAACCTTGAAGTTAACTGAGTTGGGCTTATGAATCAGGACCAAAGCGAAATCCACCATGCTCATGCTGCCCAGAAAAGACAATGCATCTCTTCCTGAACAATTGCACTTTTAGAATTATCTAATTCTTGTCAACTTCACCATCCTTGGAATCATGCTCAATTTCTTCATCTTCCTCATTTCCTCTATACAATCAGTTGCCAAGTCTTGTCTATTTGCTTTCCACAGTCTCTTTTCTTCTTACTATCCTTCCCCTTCTCTCCTCTGATACTAATACCCTAGCTCAGGTCCTCATTGTTTCTCACCTGAACCAATGCTGAAACCAAGCATCCTCATTGGCTTCTCCAATTCTCTCTCCTCTCTTCTCCAATCCATTCTTTTTTTTTTTTTTGAGGCTCATAAATTGGCATTTATTATTTAAGTTTAAGAACAGGTTATGAAGGAGGTGGGGGGCACATTCAGAATACAGAGTAAAAGATAAAGCCCTGGGGAAGGGGGAGAAGAGAAGAGACAGGGAGGCTAGATTCTCTCATCCCTGTCTGCTCTAGACAGGGTTGGATTTATCCTGATTCCTGATAGCCTTGGTCCAGGATACCTAACAAGATGAAGTTCCAGGGGGTGCAATTTTAGGAAAACACTAAGCAGTGACCAAAGTTACACATCCAAGCAAAGACTGAGGCTCGAATTCTCCTTGGATCAGCAGTCCTGCTCCCTTTTATGGAATTGAAGCATAAGTGTTTGATAAATTCCATCCCACACATTTCAGTTCCTATGAAACATTCTTCTAGTTAAAGTCTTCGTGCTAAAGAATTCTTTCATGACCTCTCTGACTTATACTTTGCTTTTAGTTTCTTTGACTGCATCTGACCTCTATACTGCCTCCTCTAGAGCTGCTCCTTGCTCATCAGTTAAAATGATCTGATCCAGATAAGGTGGAAGTGCCATGGATTTCTGGTTTAAGTCCTTTAGGTTTCTCCTTATATTTACTGGAATATCTTCCATTTCTAGATCCTTCAAGCTAGTCAATTTGTTCATATTTCCCAGTAGTTTATAGTCTTCGCTGGTGGCTGTCAGTTTGCCTCTCAGGTACTCAGCCATTTGGGAGAATAAGTCCTGCCATAGCCCCATGAGGTACACTTTGGTGGCCATCTCCACCACTGTGTCATCTAGGCTAGGGAAGGGAGAAAGGATGCTGGGAAAGATGAGGATAAGAAAGGAAAGGGAGAGGGGAGGGAAGGAAAGGGGAAAAACGGGAGAGAGAGAGGAAGGGAGGGGGAGAGGATGGGAGGAAAAGAGAAGGAAGAAAAAGGGACGGGTAGAGAGTCTTTCCAGTCTTATTCTTGATGCAGCTGCTGAAATAAACTTTCCAGAGTGCAGGTATGACCATGTCATTCCACTGCTAGAGAAACTTTAATGTTCCTTTCTTCTCGGTAAGATCAAACACTTCTCAGCTTAGCATTTGAAGTGCTATACCATCTGGCACAGGCCCACATTTCTAGTCTTTTTTTTTTTTGTATTTTTCAATTTTTATTTTATTTTATTTTTTAATAAAAATTTATATATTTAACTTTTTACATTGATTTTCACAAAATTTTTGGGTTCCAAATTTTCTCCCCTTTTCTCCCCTCCCCCCACCTCAATACACTGAGCAATCTAATTTTCCCTATCACCAGTCTGCCCTCTCTTCTATCATCCCTCCCTTCTCTTGTCCCCATCTTCTCTTTTGTCCTGTAGGGCCAGATGACTTTCTATTCCCCATTAACTGTATTTCTTATTTCCTAGTAGCAGGAACAATACTAAACAGTTGTTCCTAAAACTTTGAGTTCCAAATTCTCCCCATCCCTCCCTCCCCATCCATTCCCTTTGGGAAGGCAGGCAATTTAATATAGGCCATATCTGTGTAGTTTTGCAAATGACTTCAATAATAGTAGTGATGTGTAAGACAAACTGTATTTTCCTCCATCCTATCCTGCCCCCCATTGTTTTTGTTCTGTCTTTTGATCCTGTCCCTCCCTGAGTGTTGACTTCAAATTGCTCCCTCCTCCCATTGCCCTCTCTTCCATCATCCCCCCCTTGCTTATCTCCTTCTCCCCCACTTTCCTGTATTGTAAGATAGGTTTTCATACCAAAATGAGTGTGCATTTTATTCCTTCCTTTAGTCGAATGTGATGAGGGTAAACTTCTTGTTTTTTTCTCAGCTCTCCTCTTTTTCCCTCCACTAAAAAGTCTCCTTCTTGTCTCTTGAATGAGATATAATTTACCCCATTCCATTTCACCCTCTTTCCTCCCACTACATTTCTCTCTCACCATTTACCTTAATTTCTTTTAAGATATGGTCCCATCCTATTCAATTCACTCTGTGCTCTCTGTCTCTGTATGTGCATGCATATGTATATGTGGGTGTGCGTGCACATGTGTATGTGTGTGTGTGTGTGTGTGTGTGTGTGTGTGTGTGTGTGTGGTCCCACCAACTACCCAGATACTGAAAAGTTTTAAGAGTTACAAATATTGTCTTTCCATGTAGGAATGTAAACAGTTCACTTTGCTAAGTCCCTTATGACTTCTCTTTGCTGTTTACTTTTTCATGCTTCTTCTCATTCTTGTGTTGGAAAGTCAACTTTTCAGCTCTGGTCTTTTCATCAAGAATGCTTGAAAGTCCTCTGTTTCATTGAAAGACCATATTTTCCCTTGAAGTATTATACTCAGTTTAGCTGGGTAGGTGATTCTTGGTTTGAGTTATAGTTCCTTTGACTTCTGGAATATCCCATTCCACGCCCTTCGATCCCTTAATGTAGAAGCTGCTAGATCTTGAGTTATCCTGATTTTATTTCCACAATACTGGAATTGTTTCTTTCTAGCTGCTTGCAATATTTTCTCCTTGACCTGGGAATTCTGGAATTTGGCCACAATGTTCCTAGGAGTTTCTCTTTTTGGATCTCTTTTAGATGGTGATCGATGGATTCTTTCAATACTTATTTTGCCCTCTGGTTGCAGAATATCAGGGCAGTTTTCCTTGATAATTTCATGGAAGATGATGTCTAGGCCCTTTTTTTGATCATGACTTTCAGGTAGTCCCATAATTTTTAAATTGTCTCTCCTGGATCTATTTTCCAGGTCAGTTGTTTTTCCCATGAGATATTTCACATTCTCTTCCATTTTTTCATTCTTTTGGTTTTGTTTTGTGATTTCTTGGTTTCTCAGAAAGTCATTAGACTCCATCTGTTCCATTCTAATTTTGAGAGAACTATTTTCTTCAGTGAGCTTTTGAACCTCTTTTTCTATTTGGCTAATTCTGCTTTTGAAAGCATTCTTCTCCTCATTGGCTTTTTGAACCTCTTTTGCCAATTGAGTGAGCCTATTTTTCAAGGTGTTATTTTCTTCAGCATTTTTTTGGGTCTCCTTTCGCAAGGTATTGACCTGTTTTTCATGCTTTTCTTGCATCTCTCTCATTTCTCTTCCCAGTTTTTCCTCCACCTGTCTAACTTGATTTTCAAAATCCTTTTTGAGCTCTTCCATGACCTGAGCCCACCGGACATCCACCTGGGATGTCTGGGATACAGAGGCCCCGACCTCCACGTCTTTCCCTGATGGTAAGAATAGTTCCTCGTCATCAGAATTGAAAGGCGGGAACATCTGTACCCCATCAAAGTAGCTTTCTATAGTCTTATTTTTCTTCCCTTTTCTGGGCATTTTCCCAGCCAGTTACTTGACTTCTGAGATTCTTGTCCACCCCTCCCCCCCAGATCTGCCCAGCTAGTGCTTGGGGTCTGAGATTCAAATGGGCTTTCAGTGGCTGGCGTGGCTGCTATTCAATGTGAGCTTAAGTTCTGGTGCTAGGGTGGGGGCAGGGCCGCCTCCCAGGCTCAGTTCCCTCAGGGGCTTTATGCAGAGACCTTCGGTAATGGAGCTCCTGTCTGGTCAGGGAGTCCTGGCCACCACTGCCTCTGATGCTGCCTCTGCTGCTGCCTCCCGAGGGGGCCCAAGTCACGGAGACACCTCGCCCCGCCCCAGCCAGCCCAGATGTCTCTCTCACTGACCTGTAGCATCTGTGGGCGGAGGGACCTTCCCAGCCGACGGAGATTCCGTCCCTGAATGCAGCTCGGATCTGCTCCTCTGGGGCCATATGGCCAAGGCAGCACAGGGGTGGGCTCCACTTTTCGGAGAGTGACGGACCCCTGGGGATGGCTCTCCAGGGCTCTCTGGAATGGAAATCTTTTCCACTGTGTTTCTGCACACCTTGCAGTGCTCCAGAATTTGTGGGGAGTTCTTCTTGCAGGAAATATATGGGCTCTGGGTTCGGAGCTAGCATACATGAGTCTTTCTACTCCACCATCTTGGCTCCACCCCTCTAGTCTTATTTTACAGTAGTCCCCTTGATGGAGTTTCAACCATATCCTCATCTGCATTTCTCTGATCTCGGCATTCCATCTTCCCCCGCCCCTCACCCCATACATGAGACATCCATCTCCTTCTTCTGTCTTTGTATTGACTGTCTCTCATGATTAGAAAGCCTCTCTCCTCCTCTCTGTGGCACTGAATCTTTTGCTCCATCAAGACTCAGCCCATGTGCTTCCTCTTCTGGGAAGCCTTTTCCTGACTCCAGTAATTGTTGGCATTCTCTCCCTCCTCAAATGATCTTGGACATGTCTGTTTACATGAGATAGCATGCAAGCTCCTTGAATACAGGTACTACTTTTCATTTTTGTCTTTCAACCCTCAGCTTCTAAAGACTGGTGCTATGCACACAGTAGACTTCTCATAAATGCTTGTTGAATTGAATTGTGTCCAACATATTCAGAAGATAGCATGGTGGAATTAGTGGGAAGCTTAGTATCAGAGCTTAATAAACTGTAGTTCTAGTCCCAATCCTTATACCAATTAATTGTACAACCTTGGGTAACTCCTTTCTCTGAACTTCTACTGTTATTGTGGATTTGTTTCAATTGTGTCCAGCACTTCATGACCCCATTTGGCATTTTCTTGCCAAAAATACTAGAGTGGTTTGCCCTTTCCTTCTCCAACTCATTTTGCAGATAAGAAACTCAGGCAAACAGGCTTATAGCTAGCAAGTGTCCGAGGCCAGTTTTGAACTCACATTCTCCTGAATCCAGGACCAACACCCTGTACACTGTGCCATCTAGCTGCTAGATTCATGTTGAAAATGAGTCTCATGATCTGGAAGGAACCTTTTATGTGGGTATTCCTCTAGGACTTATCTTAGGTCATCTCTCTAACTTCACTGTCTTTCTTGGGGATCGCATCATTTCTCATGGCTTTAATTCTCACATCTATGCAGTTGATTCCCATACCAATACTTACATCTATGACTTGTCCATACATAGTTCCAGCTGGCCTCTGAATAGCCTCACCTAGATGATGCACAAATAACTCAAACTCAATGTGTCTAAAGCTGAGTTTTTCTCCCTCTTTGAATGTGTTCTTCTTTCTAATAACTATTTCTTTTTTATGCCCCCACCATCCTTCAAGACATCTAGTATTATAACCCTGGAACTATTATTTATTTTTTTCTCTATCTCACCCAACACATTAAACTAGTTGCAGCCCTACTATGGACAACTCTTCAATATCTTTCATATATGGTTCTACCTTTCTCCCTCCCTTCCCACCAGTCTCCCTAATTCAAGTCCTCTTTTCTTCCCATCTGATCTACTAGTCTTCCTGCCTCTATTTCTTTCCTAATCCATCTACCACACAAATAAGATAACGTATGTATATGCTTTGCAAACCTTAAATTGCTATATAAATGGTAGCTCTCATTATTAATTCATTGCTAAATTCATGTCATTCTTCTACTAAATATCTGTAGTGGTTCTCTACTATTGACTGAATAAATTTGAAATTTATGGTCCTGACATCCAAAGCCCTTCCTAATCTGGCTCCAACATTACGTTCAGTTTTTCTGGTTGTTCATTCATTCAGTTGTGACCCCATGCACTACAGCACTCCAGGCCCTTTTATCCTCCACTGTCTCCTGAAATCTGTCCAAGCTCATGTTCATTGCTTTCATGAGAGTATCTATTCATCTCATCCACTGCCATCCCCCACCCTTGCCTTCAATTTTTTTTCCAACACCAGGGTCTTTTCTAATGAGTCCTGTCTTCTCATTATTTGGCCAGATTTTTAAGCTTTAGCTTCAGTATTTGACCTTGTGGTGAATAGTCTGAATTAATTTCTTAGGTACTGACTGACTTGATCTACACAGTCTTGTCTCACACCAAGCCCCTCTATGGTCCAGGAAAACTAGATGACTTTGAGTCAGCTTGGTACAGTGGAAAGGAAGTTGGGTTTGGAGTTGGAAGAGATCTGACCCTTAATCATACCTCTGATAATTCCTGGTGATTTGCTTATGGACAAATCACTTAATCTCTCTGAGCCTCAGTTTTCTCATCTGTAAGTTGGGACTCATAATAGCCACATTACTTATCTCATGATATCTTGAGGATTAAATGAGATAATCTCTATAAAGTACTATGTAAATGACAGCTATTAGTCAAAATTGACGGGGGAGTCTCCTATGTCTTTCCCTCCCCCACAAAAGCCCCCCAAAACCACTGCACTGGGCATTATAGAGGACAGAAAGGAGACATACTTCCTACCTTCAATGGGCTTGCAATTTGATAATTTAGTCAATAAATGTTTATTCAGCCTTATCCCCAAGGAATAACTACTTCTTGTATTTAGAGGCTATAGTCATTTTTCAGCAGTTAGCTGTCTGCCCTGCTGCAATGTACACTTCTTGAAGGGATGGGATTTTTGCCTTTTCTTGCGCTCCCAACACAACGTCTAGCCCATAGGACATATTTAATAGACACTTGTTGACTGACTGTGGTCCTCACTAAAGTTCTGCTGTGATACCTTGTTGTGGTGTGAAGCTGCCCCAGTTTCTGGAACACTATGTAAGTGTGGTGGTGGTGGAAACTCTTGTAAATCACACCAGGAAGGATCATAGATTGTGCATTTGTCATCCAAGGCCATACAAGGATAGCTGTTAGGTCATAAGTTTTTTTCAGTCATAGAAACTCATTAGCCAAATACTAAGATGTATGGAACTAAGATCTCTATCAATGAATACTATGCACTTTCCCTCCCTGTCTTCCATGACCTGTCACACAGTCAACAAATGTTTTTAACTGCCTGCTCTGTGCAAAACACTGTGTTAGCCATTATGGAGAATTAAAAGATAATTGTGATGACTAATTTTGGATGATATTTTAAAGTTTGCAAAGTACTTTCCATGTTATCTCATTTAAGGTAGCTCCTGCCATTATCAGTATAAAGGGGAGAGCATTGTATAGTGGTTAGTGCCGGTTAGATTTGGACCTGAGTTAAGATGTCAGTTATCCCACTTATCCCTCAGGCCAAAGCATTATTCCTTTCTGAGTGGCACTATCTTTATCTGTAAAATATGAGAATTGAAGTGAGTAGAAATAGAAGAGCAATTTATGCAATGATAACTTTATGAAGAAAAATGGCTAGGTGGATAGAGTGGATATATATCTATAGTGGATAGAGCACTGGGCTGGGAATCAGGAAGACTCATATTCCACAGTTCAAATCTGACTTCAGATGCTTTCTAGCTGTGTGACCTTGGGCAAGTCACTTAACACTATTTACCTCACTTTCCTCATCTGTAAAATGAACTAGGGATAGAAATGGAAAAGGAAACTCTTCCAGTATCTTTGCCAAGAAAATGGGGTCATTGAGAGTCAGACACAACTGAAATGATGCGAAGACAACAACAGTGAATTCTGGTCAGTGCAATGATAGGTCATGGGTCCAGAAGAATGAAGATGGAACCAATCACTTACCTCCCAACAGTGAATGAGAGCTGTGCATTTTGGGATATGGCTAACTTGGTTTTTGTTTTGTTTTGTTTTTACTGTACTGTGTAGATATGTGTTGATAGATTTATTTTTTTTAAATTACTTTAATAGGAAGGAGGATAGTGGGAGTGATAGAATTGAATATTGGTTAAAAATTAAAAGAAAATAAGGGGATTGGATTATATGGCCTCTAAGGAAGGCCCTTTTCAGTACAAAGTCTATGATTTAGTGATTTCTATTTTACATCTGAGACTTAGAGATGTTAGGGGACTTGCCAGGGTGATACATGTTGGTACATGTCAGAAATGGGATTTGAAACCAGGGCTTCTGGAGGCCACATTTAGAATGCTATCAACTGTTCTATGCTGCTGCCTCCCTAAATAGAAGTCCAAAGAATTATAAGACCTGGTCCCTGCTCTCAGGGAGCTTAGAGCTGAATCAGAGAAATGAGATACATACAGATTGATGGTCATGTGCGAGTAGTTTCCCAAATGATAACGGATTGCTGACCATCCAGAGACAGGAGAGGACAGTTCTGGCTGAGATTTCTGGATATGGTGTGAATATGGACATCAAACTCTTTGACAAGTATAGAATACTATGCCAATATAAAGTATTATGGGGATGATGGCAATGGTGGCAGGTGTGAGACTGCTGACTTTGGAGACAAGATCTGGGTTCAAATTCTGCCTCTGATGCTTAGCATCAGTGTCACTCTAGACAAGCCTCTTAGCCCTTGGCAATTCTCTAAGATTCAACAAGTAATAGGTAGGTTTTAGGCTCCAAAGAGAGTCCTCATCCTAAAGAAATCATGGTAATTGGAAGAATGGACCCCCTCCCTGACAGATGTTTGCAATGCTCTCATAGGATAATATATATGAGGAGCTTTGTCAAACTCAGTAACACTTATCTTTCTGTTCAGAGTACTCATCTTTTCTGTCACTTAGCTAGCACCTGAAATCTGACCCATCTCTGGTCTGAACCATGCCTTGGAGAATTCAGTCGTTTCAACTCTGGAACTGCCCCCCTCCTCCCACCTTCTGATCTGTCCATACCTATTATGGCCAGCAGGTCTCCAGGCAGGCCCCAGTTCTTCTTCACTTTACTGCCTTCCTCCCTTCTTCCCAGAAAATAATCAAATAAATACCACATTGCTACTATATAGTTTGTCTATTCCCCTAGGGCTCCACTCAACATCCCTTTAAATTTTCAAACCAAATTTCCCTCCCTGGTCACCATTCCTGTATCAGTCTTATCTTTCCCCATTAAAATGTAAGCTTCTTCAGGGAAAGGACTACACTTCTGAATTGTCATCCCTAATAAGCACTTATTAAATGGTTTTTATTTATTCAGTCAATAAAACCTTGACCAAACAGATCTCTAAGGCAATGAGTCAGATTGGATAGCTGAATGTTTACCTCTTCCTTGCAAAGGAATGTAACATTGAAGATAAGGACTGTCATTTTTGTATTCCTATCTCCAGCGCCTTGAATACAATAGACATTTAATAAGGGCTTGTAGACAGTGCTCCTGTCTTCTGTCTTCCCGCTCAACATACCTTCTATTACAGAAATGTCAACACTCACTGATACTTATTTTCTCTAGAGCTTGTTGAAGCTTGAAGTTTTCCTCTCACAGAAGGAGGGCATTTTTCCAGCAGGATTTTAGGCAGGTCATCTGGCGACCATTGTACTTTGCGCAGTCTTCTTGAAGAAGGCTCTATGATTTCTTTTCCTTGTGGTTGTTAAGAACTGACAACAAATTTGCCTGGTATGGCCCAGATCGAATTTGGCCTGGAAACCAGGACTGCCAGGGTCCGATGGGGCACTTTGATTCAACTTTTAAAAGTTAGAGATAAAGATATACCCATGAGCCAGCTTCAGTAGTCACTCTGCTGGAGGAGCAGAAGGCTTTAGGGAACTAGAAATCTTGGATCCAAAAAGCAAAACTCTTTGAATGTTGTTAGCTAAATCTGGTGGAGAGGGAGATGGGTGTCCTCAAGCATCCTTCCAGAAATTGGGATGAAAGACTGACTGGTGGAAGTTTGAAAAGGGCAGGATTTAGCTTGATGTCAGGAGGAAACTCCTTTATCATTTCGTCTATCCCAAAGGGAAATGGTTCCTCAAGGGATCATATTTCTCTTCCCTGGAAGTCAAAAGATCATAGATTTGAAAGTGGAAGATCATTTAATTCAATGGCCCCATTTTATTGATGAGAAAATTGAGGCCCAGTGAGGTTAAGCAACTTGCTCAAATTCACCCAGGTATTAAACAGAGATGAGATTTGAACCCAGGCTCCTCTGGCTCTCAATCCAGCACACTTTCCAGTACATCAAGGAGAGATTGATTGTGATTCCGTGTATGTAATATTGTACCAGGGTTGCTTGGTATGGGATTGGCCTTTGTTGTCTTTGAGATGCCTCCTAACTTTGACATTTTATGATTTTTTTAATATGATAAGGGATAAATTCTAGTGCAGTTGAACTGGTTGATCCATTCTATCAATATAATCAATATAACTGCCTGGCAGATTTTTTCATACTTGCTATTTTCTTGGTGTTCCTAAGAAATGCAACATCCTGCCCCTCTGCCTCTCAGAATCCTTGGCTTCCTTCAGAGCTCAGCTCTGGTGCACTGCCCAGGGGATGGTTTTCATGACACTGGCTTCTCTCTTCCAACCTTCCCCAACTGTTAATGTATTCCCCTTTCTTAAGTGACTTTGTATATACTTACTGCTTTACATATTTTATCCTCCACTAGGAGGTGAGCTCCTTGAGGGCAAGAATTATTTTGTCTTTGTATCCCCAGGACCTAGCTCAATGCCTTGCAAAGAGTAGGTGCCTAATAAATATTGGTTGAACTGAATAACTGTGTGCTGAAAGGCAGAGGGACAGAAAGACAGACTATCAGTAGCAGGCAAGGGCAACCAACTTTGTTTGACTCACTGATAAAACTGTGGGATTGTGCTTATACATATCAAGAGTCCACAACATATGTGTGCATTCATGTATGTAGGTATGTATGCATGCATACACATACATATACATGTATATAGACACACGTGTCTATATCTATATAGACACACATGTGTATACAATGTATATACCATGCATACATATCTCTATGTATATACATATATGTACAGATGTGTGTATATATCTATATATAATCTGCATATATAAAATTTCCTAGAGTATCCATCATAGAATGTTGTATCAGTGCACTAACAGCCATAAATCTTTTCCTCACTCATGCTGTCACTTAGATTTAAATATGTCTGAGATGACAGCCCTATTAAAAGTGCTTTAATCTGAGGAATGGGACCCACAACATGACCTTTACAGATTTAAAATCCAACAAGATTAATGTGAAAAATATTAACTCAATAAATGCGATAACTGTTATGCAAGGTTGGTCTCTCTCTCTCTCTCTTTTTTTTAAGGGTAGTTGACCCTTTCGGCATGTCAATATTGCTCATTTAGAAAGCAAACCTAAGTTGGCCAAAAGGGCTGAGGTCGAGGGACTGGAGAGCATCAAGGACATTTTTTTAGAGATAGAAGAGTTTTCTAAAGATGACGTCACCCAATGCTCTCATTTTGGGAAACCAACACTTAGAAAAACTAAGTGATTTGATAAAGACAACACGCTTGGATGTACGTTGAGATTCTAGCCTTGACGCTAGTTAGCTGTGCTACGTTGGGTAAACTGACTTACTTCCTCCAGCCTCAGTTTTTTCTCCTGTGAAGTGACTGGGTTGGGCTAAAACGGTTTCTAAAATTCCTTTTGGCCCTATGGAGGCACCATCCTTTCCCTAGTCATCCAGGTTCTAGACCTCAGTTTCATCCACTTCCCATACACCTTCACCTTGTTTCCTGCTTTTTCATTCTTCTCATCCCCCCTTCACTTCAACTTTAGTCTCCACCTCTGAATTTTTGGGCCCTGACAGGTGCTTTTGTCTTATATTTCCAGAAATCTGGCTTCCACCCCACTTCTTAGGTGTGGATTTTCCCCCTGTTCAAATATAAACTTCTTGAGAACAGGGACTGTCTTGCTTACTCATATCAGTATCTTCAATGTTTTTTTCTACCACAATGTTTGGAAGATAATAAACACTTAACAAATCTTTAACAACCTGTCTACAGTCCTCAGTCTCACTCTTTCTCACACCACATGGCCAATATGTTGCCTAATACCGCCATTTCTACCTTACCAGCATCTAGCACGGAGATTCCCTTTTCTCCATTTACATTGACATTCTATGAGTGATTCTCAGGTCAGGTTCTTCTTACTTCTTATCTGGATTATAGTGATAGCCTCCTGATTGGCCTCAATTAGAGACACATGTCTCTCCTTTCTTAAAAAAATACATCCTTCCCATAGCTTCCACAGTGATTTTCCTTAAGTTTAGTTCTGATGGGTCACTCCCCTGCTCATGGAACTCCAGTGGCTCCCTGTTGCTTCTAAGACAAACTAAAAACTTTGACTTTTAAAGCCCTTCACAAATTGACCTAATCTATCATTACGGTTTTATTTATATTCAATGCTCCTTCCTGTGCTGTACAGTCCAGTCAAACTGACTTCCCTTTTGTTCCTCACATAAGGCACTCCCTCCCATCTTTGTGCCTTTGAACAGGCCATCCCCACGGCCCTTCTTACCCCTGCTTTTTGGAATCTTTGGTGCCCTTCAAGATTTAGCTCAAGAGCTGTCATTTGCATGGGATGGTTTCTGGTTCCCCTCATCCCAAATGCTAATGCTGTTCCATCTCCTGAGACTATCTTGTAACTGTTGTGCACATCTATATCCATGTTGTCTTCTCTGTTGGAATAGAAGCCCCTTGAAGACAAGTCTGTTTTACTTTTGTCACCAGTACTTAGTCCAACTCGGGGTATATAGCAGATGCTTAAGGAAGGCTCATTGATTGATGGATCCTAATATAAACTGTAGCAAACTTCACTCATGGCTACCTTTCCTTCAGTTCCCTATCTTGCTTTTCTTCTCTCTTCTTTTCTCTATGAGAAAATATACCTCTCTTCTTTCTTGCTTTTTTGAGGGTGTGGGGTGTGGAGAGGAGCTCAGATTCCTTATATTCCGGCATAGACTGGAAGCACAGTAGTCACCCATGGGCCTGATCCCAACACTGCTGTGCAGGAAAGCTTTATCTTGCTCCATTTTTCTGGCCTAGGCTGGTCCACCCCTCCTGGTGGACAGAGACCCATCAGCTTTAGCCCCACCACAGCCCACAATTCTCAAACTCAAGTGACCCACCAGCCTTGGCCTCCCCAGGAGAAAGGACTGCAGGCAAGCACCACTCGGCCTGACACTTTTCGTTCCTCTTAACCAGGGATCAGCAAATTACAATCCGTCTGCTTCAGTACTGCCCTGCGGTTGGGAATGGTTTGTACATTTAATGTAAATGTGAGAAAACTGGACAGTTCTAATGAGAGAGGTTGGAGTCATTTTCCTGAGGTATTAATTTCTTTATAATACTCTTTCCTCATTCTCCCTCTCTTTCTGATATCCAATTTGATTTCCATATCCTGTTGTCTCATTCCCTGTATTTTCTAGGGGTTCTCCCCCTCTCCCCACCTCCCTCTTTGTTTGGGACTTTCTTTGCAGTGTGTGTGTGTGTGTGTGTGTGTGTGTGTGTGTGTGTGTGTGTGTGTGTATGTAGTGACTGATGAACCATCCAGTCAGCCAGCATTTATTAAGTACCAACTATGTGCAAGGCACGGTGCTAGGTCCTGAATCATCTGTTTCCTCCAACAATTCCTTCTTTGCGGTTCTCACCTCAATCCATCATTCTCTAGAGCTGACGCTGCCTTCCCAATCAGGAGGTGTTGATAGTTTTATTCTGTTTGATGTATACTCCACACAGGGAGATTTATTTTCAGTTTGTAAATCATGAAAACTGTCCACTTCAGTCACAAAATATTAGTTGTTAAGGGGGGAAAAATACCAATCTTAGCCTTGAAGATGAGTTGAGAAAATATACCTCTCTTCTTTCTGTGGTGGGGAGGGGAGGACTATGACTGGGGAAAATTGCATACGCTACAAATCTCTCTCTGCCCATCTTCCTTCCTTCCTTCCTTCCTTCCTTCCTTCCTTCCTTCCTTCCTTCCTTCCTTCCTTCCTTCCTTCCTTCCTTCCTTCCTTCATTTCTTCCTCTCTCTTCCTTCTTTCCTTTCTTCCTTCCTTCCTTCCTAGCATGGCCTTCTGGATAGGGGAGAGGGAGGGATATATTTGGGGGAAACGGTGATATAAAAAGAAGATATTAATAAAACATTTCAAGGGATAAGAAACTGAACCTGCCTGAGGATAAAGAACTTTCTAGCAGAGTTGTAACCGGGAGCTAGTTCTTTGGCAAAGTACATTAAGGTGTGTGTGCGTGTGTGTGTGTGTGTGTGTGTGTGCATGTGTGTGTGTGCGCGCACGTGTGAGCACGTGAGCACACACAGAGAGGAATGAAACTGGTATGACTCACCAGTGATGTAAAAGACAGTCTGACTACATCCCTAGCACCTCACACAAGCCCTGGCAAATGGTAGGTGCTTAATAAATACCTGTTGATTGATCCTGACATGAATTGTAGTAGATTTCACTCATGGCTACCTTTCATTATCATTGCTTTGTTCTTTCTAGTGGAAGAATAGAGAGTTCAGCCCTTGCCCTGGTAGGAGCTGAAGGAAATGGACCCCAAAGGAGGGTACCATGGTGAAAGGCTAGGTAGTGGCCAGTCACTCAATAGAACTGTGAAGTAGAGGCACGGAGATCTTGGTCTCGATAGGGAGGCAGTGTGGCTCTCCCTGCTATCAACACCCTGTGACAAATGTTAGGCCGGTTATCACTTTCTTCCTAAAAGATAGCCCTGACAGGTCTAGATAAAAATCTGAGCAATTTCGGCCTTTTTAGAAAGCCAGACTTTCCAAATACCAGTGTGTTAAGTTTTGTGTCAATAGATCTTCCAATTTATTCATGTGGGTGTAGCTGGTGCTGCGGAAAAGTTTATTACCTAAGGCTTTCCCTTTCATTAACCTTAGTTGTAAGCCTTCAGAAACGGGGATTATTAATGCAAAGTAATTAAAGTGGAGAAAGACATAGGACTTGGGCAAAGTAAAGAGAGTTTATTCAGTCTTCTGTAGAGAAGGTTGAGACTGGTGAAACCAATTAGCCTCTCCTAGTTTCAACAGGGAGATGTTCACTGAGGAACAATTCTCCAACTCCTTATCCCCAATCCCCATCCTCACCCCCAATTCCACGAAAAGAAGGCCAGGATGGAACATGGAATTGTCCTGCAGCAAGAGGGATTTAAATTAGACATTTGTGGAAAATGAACCAACAAAAAATCTTCCTTGGAGAGTTGGGAGCCCCTGTCACTGGACTTGAGATGTCAGGTCCAGTCAGAAGAAACCTAAATGCATTTGTCACTGTTGGTTCCCAAGAGAGCCTTGTCACAGATTCATCTCCAACCTCAGATATTCCTCTGGGGTCACCCCATCCCAGTTCACGCAGTATGCCCCTACTTTCTCAAGAAAGTGTAGGAGTCTTTATTACCTTACTGCCTCATAGAGGAAAGCTTAATTTGGACCACTTTCAGACTCATCTTGCTTCCCCTTCCCTTAACCTCCCATTGGGGAAAGCTTAGGTGAACCTTTGATATTACTGGATCCTGAATTTAGATGATGTCTTCATTTTAGCCGGGAAATCTATCTGTGATGGGCTTTGTGCCAGTGGGAAAACAGGGGTTGTCAAACTTTATTAAGGAAAAGGATGTGTGGAGGGTGATGATAAATTCCATGCATAATTAGTTATTAAGAAGCAGGTTGGCACCCCTATTAATCTCCTCCTTGGCGTCTCTCCTGTCTCCAGGCTGTAGGCACTCTCAGACTCAGCCTCCTAAAACACAATCAGAGATTTGAGAAGAGGATGAAGTGAAGGAATCCCTGAAACAGGTTTGAATCCCATCCAAAGGACACTCTATGAACCAAGAAGCCAAGTTAGGTACTCTCTGTATGAATAGACATTCACACACTCTGTGGCAAACTGAAAATTTATTCTACTAGCTCTGCAGTCCAAATCTCTCTCTCAGGGACATCAATTCCGGAAGTGGGGAATTGCGTTGCTAGAATATTTTCCAGTTGCTTAACTCTGCCCACATGCTGGCATGCAGAGGTTATCAGTCTTCCTCTTCATGTGCTCACATCCTAGTGACTTTCTTACAGTTTGGTTTCCTCTCCCCATGCCTTCTCATCCAAGGCCTGTCTCCATTTACTGAGGGGGCCAAGCAGCTATCTTTGTGGTGGTATTTGAGGGGTCACTCAAAGACCTATTTTCTCCCTCCTCATTTAAACGCTTAGAATTAGACATTCCTCTGCACCAAAGCTTTGTGTCCAGTGAATATGTTCCCTGAGAGTGAGAAAACTGGGCTTACCTAGAACCCTTAGGTGAGAATTCATTTACCAAGTGTGCCTGGCTAGAATTAGGGGGAAAGGGCTTAAGTTTTGATGTGAGGAGGTGAGAGAAGACTCTAGAGAATGGGGGTGGGGTAGGACTTTGTGAGGGGGAGAATCTTGAACAGGCAAGAACAGATATAGGGAGTGGAGGGAGAGAATAGGAAAATGAGAGAGGGGGCAGAGAGAGGTTGGCATTGCCTTAGATTAAGTGATGCTGTCTAGGGTTGATGGCAGGCGTGTCCCTTTCATTCCCTTCATGGGAGCCTCAATACACTCTTTTCCCTAGCTGAAGAACTTTAAAAATAAAATAAAAAGTATAAAAAAAGCAACTGAGATTAATGTATGTGTTTTGAGAAGCAGTTAGTTACCTGTAGTATGTACCATTAATTTCAGCCAATCAGCAAGCATTTATAGGTAATTTGTGGAGTATTGGGTTACGAGGCTAAAATACCATCTCTGCACTCAATGAGCTTGAAGTCTAGTGGAGGGGTTAGGGGTGAGGGGACAGTCGATAAATAACTAAGTACATACAAGATACATCCAGTTTAAAGGACAGGTAATCTCAACAGTGGATGGACTAGAGGCAGGAGGAGGGGACCAGGAATGGCCCTTTGTAGAAGGTAAGATCTAAGCTGGGCTTTGAAGGAAGCCAGGAAAGTCAAGAGGCCAAGAGCATTTTCAGGCATGGAGGGAGAAGATAGCCAAATTCAATTCAACAAGCATTTAAATATTAAGCAATTACTGTGTACAAAGTGAGAAGCGGCATGGTACAGTGGATACAGAACCAGCCTCCAACTGATGAAAATCTGGGGGTTCAGGTCTCACCTCAGACGCATATAGGTAATACGACCATTGTCAAGGAAAATAACTTCTCAGGGCCCTAGGAAACTCTCTAATATTAGCAGTTGCAGAGAAGGTGCCAGTTTGCATTGACAGAGGGGGACCCTTTGCAGAGGGAGCTTTTTTCTTTTAATCTTCTTTTTAAATTGTAGACTCAAACACCAGAGCACAAATATAGAAAAGAGAAAAGAAAAAGAAACATCATTAATTTCAATATGCAAACTTAAATATACATTTAGAAAAGAATATAAGGCATGTCACGTGCACAGCAGAACATGAGAGGATTCAAAATATATCGCAATAATTTTCAAGAAAGCCTGTATGACAAATACTGCACATCGTGTAGAGAGCTGTTAGCCTTTTCTCTGCTTCCTTGTGAGTTTTCTTTTGTCCTCGGCTGGGCACTTTTTACTTTGTTCTTTTTTCCCCTTCCTCCTCCCTCCAAGGCTACAATTAAATATGGATATATTTATATGTAGATATATACATACACGTATACACATACACACATATACAGACATGTATTTTCCCTAACAAATTCTCCATCTGATCTTTTTGTTTGTGTGTGTCTATTTCCTATTCCTCCTGACTCTTCTAGTTATTTCTCCCTTGGCCCCCTTGCCTACTTCCCTCCAAAGATCCCTCCGTTATCTTCCCAAAGATCCCTTCCTTGTCCTCCCATTCTCCTTGATCTCAACATGCTCCTATACCCCCTTTCAGCCCATTCCTTTCCCCTTCCCTCTAGAGATTCCTCCCTTATCCTCGTCACCCCTCCTTATCCCTATACTGTTTTATTTTTTCTGACTTTAGAAGACTTTTATCCTCATATATATGTATATATACACATATATATGTATATGTGTGTATTATTCCCTCTTGAACCCATTCCCGATGAAAGTAGGTTAACAGAACTACCAGTCTGTCCCCCTCCCCCATCCAATTCCTCTGTGTCAGTTTTTCCTCTCCTGGGGAACTTTTTTTTTTCTTTTTTTTTTTTACTAATGACTTCTACCAGGTCCAGTTCTTATCTATCTATACCAGGCACAGTGGAGGCAGGGATGGTCTGGTTCATGCCCTCAAGTTTACATTGTAGTGGGAATGAAGGCAACAGTGTACCCAGTAAATAAATATCACAAAGGCTAACAATGGGTAAATCAGGAAAGGCTTCTTGTGGGAGGTGACACTCAAGTTGGGCCTTAGAGGGAAGCAGAAGGTGTATGAGAGGCAGGTAAGTTGGGAGAACATTCCAGGTCAGTGGACTGGTTATATGAAAGCAAGAGAGGACAAGATGGAATGTTTTGTAGTGGAAACAGCGAGTGGGTCAGTTTGGCTGGGACTAGAGAGGATGAAAGGGACTGATGTGCCAGAAAGGTTCTTTAGAGTCAGCCTGAGAAGAGCTTTGAAAACCAAATGAACGAGTTTATGTTTTTATCCTACAGGTAACAGGGAACCTGTGAACCTTAGATGAGAGACACAGTCAGATCTATATTCTCATGGCATCTGTTTGGCATCAGAATGAGGGATGGCTCGGAGTGGGAGAGGCCTGAGGCAAAGAGACCAAGAAGTAGTGTGCCTGGCATATTGTAAATGTTTCATGAATGTCTGTTGACCTACTAACTAACTCCTGCAACGGTTTAGATGAGAGATATTAAGGACCTGAATGATGGTGGATGGGTGGGGAAAATAAGGAAGAATGTCATTTTACTCCAAGTCATAACCTGAAGCAAGGAATGCTACTTCCTGATCTGAGGACAAAATTATTCTACAGACCCACTGGGATACTTGAAATGTGAAAGATATTTACTACTCGGTTATAAGGGAAATGAACAATTATAATAAGCTCCAGACCCTGGACACTAAGAATAAATCAAGACCAGTTTTGTAGATCATAAATTTAGAGCTGGATGGCATCTTATAGGATGTCTAGTCCAAGCCCATTTTACAGATGCTACAACTGAGACTTAGGGAGTTTAAGTTACTTGCCAAAGATTACACAGGTAGTGTTTGGATGTGGAGCCAGCTCTCACTCCAAATCTCTCCCACTGCATATACAGCCTTTTATTTGGGCAAAAATTAGAGAGCTTAACTGAGGAGGTGTGATACTGATGTACTTTGAGGGATAAGTGAGATCTCAGTAGATGCAAAGGCATTTTGGATATACCAATGGTAAATGTCACAGAGATGGGAAAGGATGATTGATCTGCAGAGAACTGGCAAGCTATGATTGAGTAAAGGACACATGGAAGAAAGTAGAGTGGGATTAGGTAGGAAAGGCTGATTGGAGCCAGATTGTGGGAGGACCTAAATAACAGGCTAAGTAGTTTAGACTTCATTTGTTTGGCAAAGGAGTCACTGAAGGCTTTGAGCAGGAGATAGTTCACACAATTAATTCACACATTAGGGGATGTTAGTTCACTCAATGGGGCTCAGGGTTGGGTCAGTACTTGAGAATTTCTGGGTTGGTTTTTTTTAACTCACCTAGTTAACCTGCCTCATTTCCACTATTAGGCATACTTTGCCTTATAATATATATGTTCCTGAAGGGATGTTTTTTGTTGTTCAGTTGTTTTAGTCATGTCTGACTCTTTGTGAACCAGCTTAGGATTTTCTTGGTGTACATACTGGAGTTGTTTGCCATTTCCTTCTCCAGCTTCTTTTACAGATGAAGAAACTGAGGCAAGCAGGGTTAAGTGACTTGCTCAGGGTCACACAGCTAGTAAGCATCTAAAGCCAGGCTTGAATTCAGAAAGCTGACTCTATCCACCTTACCACTAACTGCTATGAAGTGATGTTAGATTTTTGGAAACTAAATCATATTTTGCATGCACTAGGAGAGGTTGCAGTTAAGTGGTGCAGTGGATAGAGCACCAGACCTAGAATCAAGAATGCCTGAGTTCAAATCTGGCCTCAGGCTCTGATTAGTTGTGTGACTCTGGGCAAGTCACTTAACCTTGTTTACCTCAGTTTCCCCATCTGTAAAAGGAGCTGGTGAAAGAAATGGCAAACTACTCCAGTATGTCTGCCAAGGAAATACCAAATGGGGTCACAAAGAGTAGCATGTGACTAAGAAAACAACTGAACAACAAAGAAGGTTACTGTTTAATACAACCCTGTGGCATTATACAACCCTTCTGATTATATATTCTGTAAATCTCTTTGATTTTCTAAATTACTTAAGATGAAATCATACCAGTGCTAGCCAAAAATTTGTACCCTAACAAGAGAAAAAAGAGACTATCTAGACCTGGTAATGCAATAAAAAGTGTTGGATTTGGAATCTGAGAACCTAAGTTCAGATTCTGTCTCTCTGTTACCTACGGCATCTAAACGAACCTCTCTGAGTCTCATTTTTCTTATCTGTAAAATGGAAAGAAGGAACATGTGATAAGTTTCCTTCTATCACAGAATCTATGATCCTATGAAAAGATGAGTTCTGGCTTTTGTTGCTAGGAATTTTATTTATACTAAGTTTCATGCTTGGACATTAGGGGACCATCTATTCTTGTTTCTGAAATAGAAAATTCATTCAGTATAAAAAGAGTTACCTATCTCTCATATATACTATACTATATGTTATAAAATACTATATGTAATAAATATTATATATGAACACTATATATGTGTATGTATATGTATATATACACATACATACATATACATATGCATATATATGATGTAAAATAATGGTATTAAACTCAAATAGAAATGGATCCTTGCCCAGCATATTGACTTCAAACCCCACAAATTAACATTATCTGTATTGTATTGTACTTTTCTTTGTATTGTTCAGTATTTCCCAATTACATTTTAATCTGTTTTGGTGGCATGTGGGAGTTCTTCTGGTCACATGAGCTTGATACCTCTGATGTAAGGGATGGAAACCAACATCACAGAGGGGACTGTGACCTGAATTAGCTCAGGGACTTTTCAGGAGAAATTATACCTGGGTAGGGAAGAAGACTTGGGTTATATGGGAAAGACCTGCCCAGCTCCTTGCAGCCCTCAATACAGTAAGAGGCTGTCACTGAGAGATATCTGTGATGGGATAAAGGAAGTCCTGGGTCTGGAGTCAAAGGACCAAGGTTTGAAATTCACCTCTGTCACTTATATTTTTGATCATGGTCAGACCACTTAGTTTCTCTTGTTTTCCATTTCCATAAAATTAGCAAAACCTTGAAGGTTTTGCTGTAACACATTCCACCTTACTCAGGAAAAGGCTTGAGCAAGTCATGACCTTCAGTTTACTCACTTATAAACTAAAGGACTGGATGGAATAATCTCTACAATACTTTCCAGCTCTAAAAATCTTAGACGGAAGTTCAAATACATACGTGAAACAACATATGTCAAAGTCCTTGGGAAAGCCTATCTATCATCTATCATGAATAGCCTTAGTGAGCTGACTGAAGCTCAAGAGAGGTTCATGGGCTTGCTCATGGCCACACAACTAGTAAGTATCAGAAGTGGTATTTGAACCCAAGTCTTCATGATTCCAAGTATAAGTCATCTCACAAGATCATAGCAACTCTGACACTCACACCTCATTGATGGTGGCCATTGGAGAGTTCTTTCCAGATTCTTTCTTTAAGGCTACCACATCCTTTTCTACCTCATTGGAGGACTTCACCAAGTTCTCCTACTTTCTCTCCTTCCTCCCCACTCCTCCCCTTTTCAATTTATTTTCTTTTTTTAATGAGTTATATCCCACCCATTAGACTGAGTTTCTTTAGGGCAGGGACCATCATTTATCTTTCTTTGTGTCCCCAGACCTTAACACAGTGCTTGGTACATAGTAGGTGCTTAATAAATGCTTGTTGATTCTAACTAATTAAAATATAGAATTCTTCCCATCACACATCATGCTGCTGGTTGAAGAGTGCTATATAAATGTCCACTGTTATTATTGTCAAGGTACAGATTCTCACCTCATGTCATGATAAATCAGATCTCCTTTCTACTCCCTCAAAGGTTTTGCTGTAACACATTCCACCTGACTCAGGAAAAGACTTGAACAAGTCATGACCTTCAGTTTACTCACTTATAAGCTAAAGAACTGGATGGAATAGTCTCTACAGTACATTCCAGCTCTAAAAGTCTGTTAGTCTATGAGTTCATTCATTTCTGTACATTCTTACTTCCATCACCCTGGAGCTAGATTGATGCAATAGACTTGTTGGCCTCTCAGACAACCACTGTATTTGTCCTGTATACTGCTGATCTCGAAACATGACTTTCATCGTGTCGCTCCTGCTCAAAAGCCTTAAATGACTCCCTGTTATTGTATCACATCCAAACTCTTCTGCCTGACTTTCACAGAATCACAGCATCTCTGGATTGCCATGGACCTTAGCAGCCATCTAGCCCAAGCCATTCCTCTTCACCTCCTCCCCTCCCCTTTCCTTCCTCCTCCCTTCTCCTCTCCCTTTTTCTCTCCTCTCCTTTCTTTTCTCTTCTCTTTTCCGAAAATCATTCTAGTCACACTGCGCAGGTACACTGGTGAAGAGACCCACAGAACTGGCTCCAGTCATCCCCCTACCACCATTCTGTCCTGAATACTGTTCCTAAGGTGAGAGTGAGTGGATGGCCACAGGTGGAGCTCATGGACCTTAGCCTTTAGGCACATGAAGCAGTGACCAGGGAAGGGGCCTTCAGCCATCAAGGAGGGAGAGCCAGGACCTTGGCCTCTGAATTTGTGTCAATTGTCAGGGTGTTGTGTTGACAATGAGGATTAAAGAGGAAATGATTTTGATTCTGGTTATAGAGTAATGCTGTAATGAGCACTAACATAATTGGAGGGAAAAACCTGAACAATTAACATAGTTGGGGATAAAAGTAATACTAATTATAATTACCTATGTTAACTGCTTCCATTTCTATCCAGTAATCTTGAAAATCAATAATAACTATATTATTTAAAAATTTGGCTGATGAATTTTGTTGTATTATTTACTTGATTACAACATTAAACTCATATACATGTAGCTTTAGTCTTCATAGTTTTCTTAGGTAGTTTGGAGGTTTTCTGTCAATTGAAAAACTGTGAGGGTCTAATTGGAACCATTTACATTGAGGTAATAATTGAAAGAGAGGCAAAGAGATAGAAACAGAGATGCAGAGGAAGAGATGGAAATAGAAACAGACACAGAGAGGGAGAAAGAAAGAGACATAGAGATAGAGAGATAGAAAGACAGGGAGAGGGAGAGATAGAAACAGATAGGAAGAGATAGGAAGAAGAGGGGAAAGACAGAAAGAAAGAGAGACAGAGAGACAGAGAAAGAGAGAGAAAGAGGGAAAGAGAGGGAGAGAGGAGGGAGAGAGAGGGAGACACAGAGAGAGAGAGAGAGAGAGAGAGAGAGAGAGAGAGAGAGAGAGAGAGAGCCAGAATGGGAATTAAACGAGAGAATTTTTTAAGGGGGAATGCTTCAAAGAGGTTAGGGAAATAAAAATCCTAAACATTGAGATGTTTCCATGAACTGTAAGATAAGGGCATTGAGCTGAAAGCAAAAGTCCAGAATTTCATTCCCAATTTTGACACTAACTTTGGGCAAGTTATTGAATTTCTCCAGACCTCAGTTATCTCCTCTGTGAAATGAGGCAGCTAGGTTAGATGAACTTTAAGATGCCTTCCAGTTCTAAAACTCTGTGACTTTTATCGACATTTACAGACTCTACACATTGATTGATCCTACCAATGGACACATGTAGGTAAAACTTGCAGATAACTGACTGACCAGTCTATCAATGAGTATTTATTAACACCTACCATGTTCTGGGAACCAGAAGTGAAACCATCGCTACCTTCAAAGACTGCAATCCGTCAAGAGAAGATTAACCATGTTTAGATTGCATATACAGAACAGGTAGGAGATCATTTTAATGAGAAAGCATTAGTACATCAAAGATATGACTTAAACTGATTCTTGAAGGAAGTTAGGGACTGACTAAATATTTGCTCTTCATTCAGATTCTTGGACTTCCTGAAGATGTAGCCTCTGTTACCAAAATGACACCCTTTGATCGAGTCTTTTTGCAACTTAGAAATAGCACTATTGGGTGTGCAGACTTGCTTGGGGCTTTAAATGGTTAAGGGCCCTACAAAGCATTGTGCAGTAATAGTCTAAGAAGAATGATTGTAAGTAATAAAATCAACCATTTTGGCGAATGAACATGAATTAATAAAATACAAATGATTTTAGAAATAAAATCTCCCCCATTTCTTATCTTGATTTGATGGAAATGGAATTTTCTATGCCTTGAATCTCCCAAATGACTCAGGTACTTACTGTGCTCAGAGCTATTGGACTGACATTTGAGAGAGGCAATAGTCTCCTTCGTATTTTATAGGTTTCATTTTAGAGGAGATTATAGGAACAAGGGAGGGAGCTGAGCCCAATGGAAAAGACCAACAGAAATGGCTGGTTTCTATCTCAGCCATGCCTGATCATCGCTATGAATACTTAACTTTACAAATCTAGAACAGAAGGTTCCTGCGAATTTGTGATTTTGTAAATTCTGGCAATCATGATGACAAATAATGAGTATAGAATATTTTGAAATCTGTGGATTTAAGAGGCTCCTTACTTCATTAGTTAAGTAAAAACAACTCCAAACTGCTTTTAGTAAAAGGATAGGAGTGTGGAGAGAAAAGTTCAGATAGAAGTTCTACAACATGCCATATGTTAATAATAAAATTTTGATATTTCTGTGGAAACAGACTCATCCATGTAGGTACAGACTGTAATAACTTATTTATAGAAACATTTTTACAACCTGTAACAAATGGCCCTTTGAACACTAGCTCTGGAATCTTGTTATCTCAGATTCCGTGTGTGTGTGTGTGTGTGTGTGTGTGTGTGTGTGTGTGTGTGTGTGTGTGTGTGTAGGGAGACAGGGTGAGATAATCACTTATACAAAGCATGGTTCAAGCCCCTATAGGTGTAATACTTTACAGATCAGGCAGAAACTATAAATCAAATAGCAAAGTACTTAAGACAAAATAGCAGCACTATTCACATGCACACAGAAGAAAATAAGCAGACAATAGATTCTCTCCATCTTCTCATGATAGCTCCCATGGATGGTGATCAAAATGTATATTTTAGTGGAGTTGCTGTGGTGCTAGATTTTCCAGTGTAGCTGGATATTCCTTCTTCAGGGTTCTGGGGGTTCTGGGCTGCTGTCTCTTTCTGTGTGGAATCAATCTCCTAACTTCCCACTTCTCTAGGGTCCAGATAAAAGTCCTGTTGGTTTCAGTTCCCATCTCTCTTGCTCAGTAGACTGTAGCCCCTAATACAGATTGTTCTACTTGGACTTCCCATCCATGGTAGCATAAGAGCACCCAAGGGCAACCTGCACCCAATCCCCTCTCCATATGGTTTCCACTTAGCTTGCTTCAACTTTTTCTTCCAAATTCCCACCTCTTGACCCAATTCCTGCCTCCAGGAAGATGCCTCATGAAATTCTGACACTGGGGAACCTCTCTCAATGAATGCTGTCACCCTTGCCTCCCTTTATTAGGCTTGAAGCCAAGCAGTAATGCTACATCAAGGGTGTCCTGACATGCTCCTGTTATATAGTTTACAATGAGAGTCATTTTGAAAACTGAGGCTCAGAAGTTAAATAACTTTCTCAAGATCACGTAGCTAGTAAAGACCAGAGCTTGAACTGAAACCTATGTCTTCTGACTCTTTCCACTCTTCTGGGGTCGTGCAAAATAACCGAACAATGCTATTCCTATGAGATGTTGAGACTGGAGGACGAGACAGAGAGGGAGGGGGAAAGTTGGGCACTCTGCTAAATGCTTTGCAAATTCTACCTCATCTGCAAGTATTTCTCTAGGGCATTCAAGGGCAGTCTTACTTAGTTCTGCTTTCTCCTCTTTTGCTCCATCTTCCCTTTCCTTCCCCTTTCTCTCCATTTATCCTTTTATCCCCCTTTTCCTCTTTGACATGTCCCCTTCTTCCCTCCTTTGTCCTTTCCTCTTTCAGAGCCCTTCCTTTCCGCTTCTGTCCTGGTTTATTGCTTTGCCTTTCTTCCTTTCTCTGTCCTTTCCCCCTTCTCTCTTTAACCTTTCTATGCTTCCCCTCCATCTTCCCCTTTTTCTCTTTTTTTCCTCCCTCCCCCTCCTCTCTCTACTTCCTTCAGTTTTCTTTCCCATCTCTGCTCATCTCTCTTTCCTTCCTAGGTAGGGTTTTTCTTTATATCTCTTTCCCTGAGCTCTCGACTCCTGCCCCCCACCTCCATCCTCACCCCCGACCTGCCCCAGTTATCAGGGATAGCTAGCTTCCAGCTCTCTCTCTGCCATGACTTCCCAGAAAAAAGGGCATGGTTAATATCCGATTAGTATGAGTTGGCAAGGAACCTCAGTGCTGTCATGGGCTTTATGCCCATATGTTTTCATTTTTACATGATTGCAGTAAATACATTTCCTTCCTGATACGTTGAACACTGCTGAGCAGCCTTCACAAAAGGTTCCAGCTTTCTCTCCTTTCTGTATGCCTTCCTCTGCTCACTGAGGGGCTCATGGTGGGGATGGGGGGACTGCCTCATGGCCTCAAGGAAGGGCAACTGGGTGGCCCATGCTTCAGGCACCGTCTTGATGTTTGAAAACTGCTGCTGGATAATGCAGTTGTCCCTAAAAAGCAGGCTCTCCCTGCTCTGGGATACATATAGCTGCAGAGAAACTGCAGATACAGGCTTTGGGAGTTGCCAGATGTGAGATCATAATAGCTAACATGTATATATTGTTTCAAGGTTTACATAGTGCTTTACATTTATGATCTCAAATGGCCCTCACAATAACCCTGGGAGGTAAGTGCTATTATTATCACCCCCATTTTTCAGATGAGGAAATTGAGGCAGAGAGGTTAAGTGACTTGTCCATGGTCACCCAGCTAGTGTTTGAAGAAGGATTTAAAACTCACATTTTCCTTACTCCAGGTCCAGTAGTCCATTCATTGCACCACCAGCTGTCCTTTGATAAAATAAGCTAGTGATTTCTATTATCATGAAATTTAAAAACTGAAGGAAATTTAGAAATCATTATTTTATTAAGTAGAGACAGCTAGTTAATGTGGTTAATAGAGATCTGGAACTAGCACCAGGAAGACCTGAGTTCAAATCCAATCTCAGATACTTAGTAACTGTGTGACCTTGGGAATGTCACAACCTTTCTCTGCCTCAGTTTCTTCATCTGTAAAACAGGGACGATAATAATTGTCCCTACCTCCCTTACCAAGAGTCTCCTGAACCAGTGGAAATCAAAAGTCTGGAGAGAAAGATCCAAGGCTCAAGTCAGAGACCAACACCTTTTCCCACCTTTCCCATTATCCCTTCTGTCAAGGATGACCTGGAGTTTCTTAATGTTGCACATCCACCTGGGGACTGCTTTATAAATAAATGCATGTATACATACATCTATAATCTTATATACAGATAAAAGTATTAAGATTATAGTTACATTTTAACATGTGCTTGTTGACCTCCTCATTAGAATGGACACTTCTTGGGAGTAGGGAATGTTTCATTCTTTATCCTCGAGCCTGGCACATAGTAGAATTTAACAAACACTTGTAGACAGATTCATTGTTCTGTTTCTCAAGGCAGTTCCCGACTTCCTTACCCTTTGTTCTAGAGATCCTGAGAAAAGACCTGCTTACTCCAGATTTAGGATATTCCATGTCAGCTATGTTGTATGCTCCTCTCTCCCCTCACACACCTGTCAGCCCAGTTCAGCTCTCCTCCCCCATGCCTGGATCATTACCTCAGTTTCCTGATTGGTTTCCCTGCCTCCAATCTCCCCTTTGTCCAAACTCTCCTTCACAGCTCTCAAAATGAGCTTTGTAGGGCATAGCCCTGACCATGTCACTTCCCATCTTCCATAGTTCTCTATAAATTTCTGCATCGGCTCAAGGAGAAAATTCAAATGCATCAGCCTGATATTTGTAAATCTCCATAATAGGATTCCAGTCTGTCTTTCCAGGTCTTTGCAATTACTCCACTACATTCTAGCCTCTCATCACCATGCCTTTGCCCAGGCTGTTCCCCCATGACTGAAAAGGCAATCTCTCCTCACTTTCACTTTTTAGAATTTTTAGTCTCCTTCCATGCTCAGGCTAGGTACCATACAAATTTTGAGCTCAAGGCCTCCTCTCTCCCCAGTTCTGCCCTCCTTCAGATTTCTTTTTTTTTTTTTGTTCTTCATATGCATGATCAAGCTTTCCTAAGTTTTTGTTTTGGCCACTAACTAAGGCACAAAATGTGCAAGGACTCAGAATTCAATAGTCTGTGGCAATATAATTTATTTGTGAGGCAGTCAGTGGCACAGCAGATAGAGCCCTGGTCCTGGAGTCAGGAAGATCTTAGTTCAAGCCAGCTTCAGATGCTTCCTAGCTGGTGACCCAGGGCAAATCACTTACCTTCCGCCTTCCTCAGTTTACTCAGTTGGAAGATAGGTATACATATTAGCATTTCCTTCTCAAGGTGGTTGTGAGAATCAAATGATATAATATTTATAAAGTGCTTAACACACTACCTGACACATAGTGGAGGTTAATAAATGTTTCCTTCCTTTCCTTTCTCCCTCTTTCCTTCCCTCCCTCCCTCCTTCCTTCCTTCTTTTCTTTTTTCCCTCCTTCTTTCTTACTTCCCTCCCTCCCTCCTTCCCATCTTCCTTCCTTCTTTCCCTCTTTCCTTCCTTCCTTCCCTCCCCCTCTCTCCTTCATTCCTTCCCTCCCTCCCTCTCTCTCCTTCCTTCTTCCCTTCCATTTTTCCTTCCTTCCTTCCATTTGAAATCATTGCAATAAAAAGGAAAGAACACTGGACTTGGAGCAAAAGAATCTGGATTCAAATCCTGTTTCTGCCATTTCCTATTTGTGTGACCTAGGGCAAAAGTCAAAGATTTAGATAAGAATTAGTATAGTCTAGTTAGTATAACAATGAAATCTGTTAAGGTTTGTTTTTCTATTTTAAGAGACTGTCAATTATCCCAACAACTGAGTTCCCTGGTCCTCAGTTTCCTCCTCTGTAAAATGACTGAGAGTGTTGAACTAGATGACCTCTAAGATCTTCCAGGATGAGCCTAAGTGACATCACCTCTCTGTGTCTCAGTTTCCCCCTCCTCAAAATGGCGGTGTTTTACTTGATGAATTCTAAGTTCCATCCAGCTCTAAATCTCTCATTTGGCAATGCTGTATTCACATAAATCCAAATAGATTGTGTAGAAAAGTGCCGGTGCCAGAGGTGAGTGGTTTGGATAATTGCCAGTCTCTCAAAAGGATAAAATAAACCTTTGCACAAGACCTCATCCTTACACTAGATTATTATAATGCTTAAGTAAATCTCTGGTTTTTTTAAATGTCCTATGAATTCAGTTTGAACATTTTTATTAGGTTTAATATCATTGGATTGTTCTGCTTTATGAAACATGTCAGTTTTTTCTCTGAAGTTTGAGGGAAATGTTATCCATCAACACGGGGGAAAGCTATGAAGTGGAGCATCTTGTCACAGAATATAGGTTCCGGTTCCCAGGGACTCAATTGTTCTTTGTTATCCATAGGAGAAGGAGTCTGGAAAGGTTTAATCCTTCAGCTCTCCACCCTTCCTATCACCTCTCCCAATCTGAAAAGCTATTTCTATAATATTCCTCCATAGTCACATTTCCACTAACCCGCATCAAGCTGGGTTCGTAGCATCATCAATTTCAGACTGTAGGGGACCATAGAATTCATCCGGTCTGCTCTTCTCATTTTGTAGATAAGTGAGGCTCCCACCGGTAGCCCACCTGCCCAACATCACACAGGTAGTGCATCCATGAGCTAAGATTAAAACCCAGGTCCTCCGACTTCAAACTGACTGCTTTGACCAGTTTTTCGTGCTACTTTCCCCTGTCCTTCTAAAGAGATAGAGAAGCTTCTCATTTATCTTTGGAAGGGGGTCTTTCCAAGGGTGTGCTGGGGACTATGAAAAAAACAGCTGTCCAGAACTGGAGGAAACACTTTGAGGTTTAATCTGCATTTTCAATGTTTCCTCCACCATTTCCTTAAGTTTATATAACCAACAAAACAATAAAACAAGGTCTGTAGTTTGTGAGCTAGTTAGAGCTGGCTCCAGCATACCCCCTCGATCTTACCAAAGTACATTTTCCACATAACTGAATCTTGCTTTTTCCAGACTTTTTTAGTTTTAGTCACTTCTGAGAAAAAACCTTTCGAAAACATGTTAACTGGTGTGGTTTTTTTCACTTTCAACATAATAATTTATCCCTTAAAATTTTTTTGGATGACTCCGGGTTAAAAGCCGTGACTTGGATATTAGGAGATCTGGATTCTAGTCATACATCTAACTAGCTATATTATTTAGTACAAGTCCATTCTTTCATCAAGCATCAATTAAGCACTTACTATGTGCTATGTACTTTATTAGGCACCAGGACTACAAAGACAAAAATGAAAGAATCCTTGCCTTTAAGGAGTTTGAGTTCTATTATTTCCACTCTCTTAACCTCAGTTTCCTCATCTGTAAGATGATGAAGTTGGAATAGGTGATCTCTGGGGACCCTTCTAGGTCTGACATTAAATGACTGTCATAATGGTGCAGAGAGGAGAGAGTAGTAGACTGAGGATCTTACATTTTACTCTAAGCATTGCTCTGACTCTGGCTGTGTGACATTGGACAAGTCCTCTCACCCTAAGTACCTCAATTTCCTCATCTGTAAAATGAGCAATTGTACCTCTTCCAGCTATAACACTCTGTAACATGATTTAATACAGAGTATTGAGATATTTGCCATGGCATTTGCTAGAGTAGTCCTGACTATTATTTTAAATATATTTTTTAACAGTTTGTATAACTCCTCTTGCTCAATAGGACTGTCAGGTATCACTTCTTAATGTTATCAAAGCAATTGCTTCCAGCAGTACCTTATTTCTCTTTCTAATTTACTGCTTCAAATTTGATAAGAGCTAGGAAGCCAGATAACAAATCTTGATAAAAATGTGAATAGAGCAAAAGTAAATAGACTCTGAATGAAGTCCTAAGAGAACTCTTTTATGAATAATCTATATGCACTTTGTGACATCTATATTGCTTATCCCACATGATTTTTTAGCTTATTCTATGGTTCTTGACTGTGGTTTGGAGGGTTGAGGCAGGTGCGTAAATGAAGTATTATTGGTTTCCATTGCCGTAGTCTTGCTCTGTAAAGGTACAGTCACCAGTTCTGGCTCTAATGACTTACTCTGTAGCCTTGACCAAGTTATTTCATCATTCTGGGTCTGTTCTCATCTGCAAAATAACAAAGCAATATTTGTATGGCAATTTATGGTTTTCAGTCTTTTAAAATATGATTTCATTTGATCAGATGTGATCACAAATGAGGGGACTGGATGAGATGGAAGGTCAGAAGGTCTTTCCTACCTCAATGCCCCATTTATGTCTGGTTTTCCAGACCAAGTGAGTCAGAAAAGTCTTCAACAGGACCCAAATTACTTTGAGGCATTTAGCTCCTTTCTGGAAGACACGCACAGTCCACATTACTCACATGAGGAACAGAAGGGAAGGTCTCAATTGCCTCTTTCCTTGTGGCTCAATATTCCCTTGCCCTTCTACTCTCCTGAAGGCTGGGTTCAAACTTTGGAGTGGAGTTATTTCTTTTCTTTCCTGGAAGCTAGGTCCAAGAACCCTGGCCACTCCACTAATACCCCAGGGACTGCTACCGTCTCTCAGTCCATGTGATCCGTTCCTTGCTTGAGCAGTTCTATCTGAATAGACTTTCGGTGGCTGAAAGGGCTCTGGGGCTTCTAATCTCTCCTCCTTCTAACGGAGCCTCCATAAAATTTCCAAAATAATATTCCGGAACCAAGTCTGCCTCCATCATTTCTCTACTCCATAACCCTCAGTGACTCCGCATTGTCATTAAGATGACACAAAAACTCCTTAGCTTGGCATTACTCTGATTGTACACAATCGAGTTCCAATCTTCCTTTCTGGGCTTATTTCCAAGCATTCCGCTTTGTGCACTTCTCCCACTATACCTATCTGTTTACCTTCCTAAGTTCACATACTGTCCCCTAGCCACTCCTCTCCTCCTTGCCTTCATCTCTTTCAAATCCCTGAAATCCTTCCAAACTCTACTCGTGGACTTGCTGCTTACTGGTCTTCTCTCCCTCGTCAAGTGATCATGGAAATGCTTCTCTCTTTATATGCCATGGTCTCCCAGTAGAGTGGAAACTCTGTGAAGGTAGAATCTGGTTTTCATTGTGACTTTCTATCCTCAGAGGGTAGCACCATGCCCTGCAAATCATGGGTGCTTAATGAATCCTAGTTGGATTTGGAACAATCCCTGCATAAATAATCACATTTTCCCTTCTTGGAGACCCAACTTCATTTGACTCTTGTCCCTGCTCTGCTATTTCTTTGTCTTTTCTTCTTTTTTTTTAATGATGCAATGTCTTTGTATTTCAAAATTAAAACCAAGATATGCCAGCAACAGAAATGTGGTGGGTGAAGACAGGGCAAACTTCAATTGCTACCTGCCCAGAGTAGAAGACTGATCTGCTAAGTTCAGCTCATGCAGAAACGGCAACTCTGTGGTGCAGTGACTAGAGCACAGGACTTGGAATCAGGAAGACCCCCATCCAAACCCTTCCTTCTATGCTTACTAGCTATGTAACCCTGGGTAAGTCACTTAAATTTTCCCAGTCTCAATTTCTTCAGTTGTAAAATGGGGATAATAAAAGCACTACTTCACAGAGCTGCTGAATCAAATAAGATAATATTTGTGTTGTGCAAAACTTAAAGCCTTCTGTAAATGTTAACTATTATAAGCATGCACACTGAGAGTACTTGGATAGAGTGGTGAAAGGGGGAGAGTAAGAGGGAGGGAGAGAGGGATGAAGGAAGGAAGGAAGGAAAGAAGGAAGGAAGGAAGGAAGGAAGGAAGGAAGGAAGGAAGGAAGGAAGGAAGGAAGGAAGGAAGGAAGGAAGGAAGGAAAGAAGGATTCATTAAGTGCCAAACGCTCTACTGGGTAAAGGTAAGATTCGACAGGAGAAGGAATAGACTAGGTGAGAAAGAATGTGAAAATGGAATTGAGGTAGATAAGAGAGAAATACCCATAGAACTCAAATTCTACAGAATGCTTTATTCAAAATCCCATATGCAACATATTACAACCATTGAGGTCCCAAGCCCTGAAGCCAGTACCTAAAATTTTTACTCTTATCAAGACAATCATGTAGTAATAACTACCAGACGTGCCTCCGACATCATCATACAAAGTGGGCAAACCCTAATCAGAAGGTGCTTTGGCTTCATCAATCCCAGTTATCTGTGAAGTAGATGAGGGATATTTCTTGAAAACTAATAAGGGGGTAGGGTACACAAGCTGTTATCTAGCAGCATCATTAATGGATAGCACTAGCTTCTTGATAGTAAGAATGCTTAGAGTAGATTGACGCACAATTGAGCTGACCTTCCATAATATTCTGAGTTCTAGTGAAAATTCATCCATTTCTTTTCACTGTTTGACTAGTGAAGCCCAATGGCTTTCAGGAGCTTAGACTCCTATTGCTCTGTTTTTTTATACACCCCAAGAAAAAGTAACCCAACTCAGGTTCACTTAAACTTCAAGATGAAAACCCTTCTAACCTGATATCCATACACTCATCCAACCAAACCCCCAGATGACAAGCCCAGTATGCAACCCACAGAGCATCACTCTCATCTTGTTCACCCATGTGATGCTGGAACTCCAGTAGGGTGATAGCTCTTGTGAAATCTCTGTGATAGCAGCTCTCCCCTATTTGGAATCTTTCTTCCTTTCACCTTCTGTTCATCAGTTTGTCATAGGTCACCACAAACAGCTGAATTGGCTCTTGAAAGCATAGTCTTGTCGACTGAATCAGGCCTGTTCCAGGGAGAAGCAGCCAAGGCCCTGTTCCAAGTGCTTGCTGCATCCATACTCCTCCCCCCCTCCGTTTCCCCGGTAACCCTGCTGGCTGGGGTGAGGGTGCTCCTTTTTATAGGTCTGAGATGTACAACAAGCATGACTCATTCACTCATGCTCAATGAGATTGCCATGGGTCAACAGGGTCTCAAGCCAAGAGTACTCCCCGGGCCACATCAAGGAGATGCCCTCAATCTTCTCAATGTAGTGTTAATTGGATGTCCACACCTCCCACTGGCAGCTATCTCCAGAGGCAGAACAGAGTCCTCATCCTTTAGCCTTAGGAAATTAACCAGGCTCTTGAAAAACCAAATAGAGCATTTTATATTTGACCTTGTGGTTAATAGAGAGCCACTGGAGGAGACTCCCTTATTTTACAGATGGAGAAAAAGTTAAGTAATAAGAAGAGTTAGCATGTATATAACACCTACTATGTGCCAACCCCTGTGCTAAGCACTCAGCAAATAAAACCTCATTTGGTCTTCATAATCACCCTGCTATTATTCATCCCATTTTACAGTTGAGGGAGGTTAAGTGGTTAGTCCAGGATGACACAGCTAAGAAATATCTGAGGCTGGTTTTGAGTTCAATTCTTCCAGACTCCAGGTCCAGAGCCCTAGCCACTGCACCACCCAGCTACCTTCAATGCTTTGTCTCTACTACATTCCGGCTCATCCTCTCAAGAACTTTTAAAAGTTCAAAGTTAAATATCGTCCATTAATGGTGATGGGTAGAGAAGGCAGGCAGTGGAGACAGACTTTCCTTTAAAAAAAAAGGGAAAGTAGAAGAGATTGACAAGGAGAATTGATACTGATAGGAGGAGGAGGGGCTAAGATATCCTCTCCAAAAGTCTGCTCCCCTTCCCCAATTCGGGAGTTCCTCCTGGAGTCTCCATTTTGTGGAAGGGTCCAGGCTGGCTTACCTGCTCCCTCCAGCTGGTCCTGCTCCTGGTCTTCTGGATTTCAGAACCCCACCCTCGCACCGGGTACCTCCATCCACCTCCACCTCCATCTTTTTCAACTCCCTCTTGTCCTTGGGATGTTGCCTTCCTGTGTTGAAATGTAAGCTCCTCAGGAGCAAGAATTGACTGGATTTTGTTTGTATTATATAGACTTAACACAGCCTAGTACACAATAAGAACTTAAATCCTTCCTTTCTCCCTTCCTTCCTCCCCTCCTTTTCTTCCTTCCTCCCTCTCTCCTTTCCTTCCTTCCTTTCTCCCTTCTTCTCTCCTTCCCTCCTTTTCTTCCTTCCTTCCTCTCTCCTTTCCTCAGGAGGGGAGTGGCATGGTGAGAACTATGCTTGAGTGACATCAATTTGACAGTTGTGTGGAAGTTGAGCTAAAGAGAGAAGATATTTGCAAGAGACTAATTAGGAAGCTGTTTCTCTAGCTGGGCAAGAAGTAATAAGGGCATAACTAGAGTGCTGGATATGTGAGTGGAGAGAAGGGGGTTTATGGAGCTACAGTAACCAAGATTTGACAACTAACTTGTTATCTAAAGGAGTGTGAGAGGTTGTAGGCCAACTTTGAGATTCTAAAGCTGGGTGACCGGAAGGGTGATTATATCTTCAATAGAAATGGAGAAAGTAGGAATAGAGGACACTTTGGGTGAAAAAAATGATGAGTCCTGCTTTGGACAACTTATGTTGAGATACCTGCAGAATGTCCCCTTGGAAGTTTCCTAGACTGTGGGACTAGAGCTCAGGAGAAAGTCTAGAATCTATAGATCTTGGATTTATCTACATAAAGACAATACTTGAATCTATAGAAAGCTGATGAAATTACCAAAACTGAGTATGGAGTGAGATGAGATGGCCCAGGAATCAACATTTATGTAGCATCTATTACATGCCAGGCATTATGTTAAGGACCTCACAACAATCCTGCAAGGTAGATGCTGTTATCTCCATTTTACAGTGGAAGAACCTGAAGCAAACAGGTTAAGGGTTAAATATTAAGCCAAGCTAGTAAGTACCTGAGGCTGGATTTGAATTTAGATCTTCCTGACTATAGGCCCAGAGCTCTAGAGCATTGGGATATATCCAAATAAGGAAGCAATATGGCAGCAGACAGTAATGTAACAAAAATCCAGGGAATCCAGAGTATTCAGAAAGAGAGGGTGGTCAACAGTATTCTAATGCTGCAGAGAGCCCAAGAAGTCCTCTGGAAGCATAAGGAAACTGAGTGAAGGCTGGGAACTAACTGTGTATTTTAAGCAAGCTGCCTTCTTTGTCCATGAGGGCTCATTTCCCAACATGTAAATGGCAGTAATAATACCTTTTTCCTACCTGGCTTCAGGAAAGAAAGTGAGAATTGCAGCCATAGTCTCAAGTACCATGATTATCTACCCCCCTAGGAGGTCTCAAGTATGGTGATTATCTTCTCTCCTAGGAAATCTTCACTGGGATGTCCAAGGAACTTAGCCCTGCCTTGGCTCCATAGTTTCAAAGTAGTTCCAAAAGTCACAGTGACAAAACTCGGATACATGGACTCTTACCCATAGAAGAGTGTTTGATACCACAGAAGTGAATGAGTGGATAAAGGGTATTTATTTCAGGGGCAAGGATCTTTGCGGGGGGTAGGACAACATTGTTCATATCCCCCAAAATATCCTTCTCGTTCATCCCCTTCTCTCTACTCATACATTCTCTTATATGTCTGTTCAGACCTTATGACTCACACTCGAACTGTGGTAATAGATTCTTAATCGATCTCCTTTTCCTAGTCTTTTCTCTCTTCAATTCATCTTCCACAAAGGTTACAAATTGATATTTGAGATTTTTCCTTCCCTTCCCTTCCCTGTCATCCTTGCCTCCCATTATTAGCCTTAAAGCCAAGCAGTAATGCTAAATTCCTTTCCTTCCCTTTCCTTCCTTCCTTCCTTCCTTCCTTCCTTCCTTCCTTCCTTCCTTCCTTCCTTCCTTCCTTCCTTCCTTCCTTCCTTCCTTCCTTCCTTCCTCTTCTCCTCTCCCCTCCCCTCCCCTCCCCTCCCCTCCCCTCCCCTCCCCTCCCCTCCCCTCCCCTCCCCTCCCCTCCCCTCCCCTCCCCTCCTCTCCTCTCCTCTCCTCTCCTCTCCCCTTTATACCTAGACTGGAAGTTCAGAAGACTACTCACAGGACAATCTTACTACTAATGGCGTGAGAGGCTAAAGCCATCCTCTTTCCAACCTAGGTCTGGTTCACTCTACCTTTAGGCAACCTAGCGTCTCTCTGCTCCTGGAGGCTCCCGAAATTGATGCTCAACAAATCAGCATATTCCACTGCATCTCAGAGCCCTTTATCCCAATAAACCCTTCAGCTTCAGCCCTCCCAGCAGCAAGGATTACAGGTATGTACTATGTACTCTGGCCAATTTGATATCTTTAAAACATATCCAATTACATCTCTTCCTTAATAAAAAAAAATCCTCAATAACTTCCTATATTGCATATAGAATAAAATATAAAACCTTCAGCCTGGCATTTAAGGCCATTTGCCTTTTCCGTTTTATTCCATGTTACTCTCTTTCTTGTCCCCTCCATTATAGTCAATCTGGCCTGCTCTTAACTGTTCATATGTATTTCCTTTTTCACCTCCATGCTTTTGCATGATGGTCCCCCATCCCCAACCCATGCCCTAAATTCACTCCCTCTCATCTCTACTTCTTAGAATCACCAATTTTCTTGAAAGCCCAGGCTAGGTGCTACCTCTTATAAAAAGCCCTTTCCTCCCCCCATCCTTCCTCTCTCCCATCTGTTGGTAGGGCTGTCTTACTACTGCAATTACTCTGTGTTGTCTTTGTGTGCCCTTGTATTTACATGTTAGTGTACATCATGTAGAATATAAGCTCCCTGAGGCTAGGCACTATTTTCCTCTGGTGTTTGTATCCCCAGATAGCTAGCACAGTGCCTGGGACACAGTGGATCTCTAAGATAGGTTTGTCTAAATGAGCTGATAAGACGATCTTGGAGATTCATGTAAAAGTTGTCCTCCAAGGGTTATTCTTAGAACTTTTTTTGGTTATAAATTAAGAGAGAGAGAGAGAAGGGCTCTTTGGCAAGGATATTCTGCAAGCAGACCTGCTGTCTGCTGGGTAGTCAGATGATGTAAACATGCTGATTTCCCCAGACAGTTGCATTTTCTGTTTGGCTTGTGCTCTCAATTAGCCAGATGATGTAAAACCAGATTTGGAGGCATTGCCCCCCTTTTTTCCTTCCCAGAGCTCCACTTTCCTTCCTCTTTCCCAACTCCTGCCTTCCACTGCACCCTCTGCTCCCCAGCTGTGGAAAACTTTGCATCTCCAGCAGCTGCTTGGCACCACTGAGCCCTGATTTCTTTGTTTCTTTTTTTTCTGCTTGTGGGATTTTTGATGGGGAAGGAAAAAAAAGGCATGGTTGGGGGGAGCGGATGGGGAGGAGGACAGCAATCAATACAATCTTGGACTTCAGGGCAAAATGCCCTTGATCTGACTAGTTACTTTCCAGCCACTAAGAATATAGCAACTCTACAATCTGGCAGAATACAGCTGATGGATTTGCAGAAGGACTCAAGGATAATTGGCATTTTAATGGGAAAATGCCATGTTCCCAAGTGTCAGAATTGCAATAAGATACTCCATGGGCCATTAACACAGTTCTTGGGTAATTAAAGCTGTTCACCCATCAGTCTTGGTCTCAGAACATACCCAAGGCATGAAGGAAGCAGTGTTCCTGGAGATGCCCAATTGTCTAATGCCACTAAAGTGGACTCTTAATTATAGAAGTGTTACCCACATCCATAAATGCCTCTAGTTTTCCTCTCTCCTTCCTTTTCTTTCTTCCTTTCTAACTTCCTTCCTTCCTTCTTTCCTCTGTCTGCCCCTCCCTTCCTTTCTTTCTTCTCTCTCTTCCTCTCTTCCTTTCTCCCTCCTTCTTCTCTGCCCTCCTTCCCTCCCTTCCCTTTCCTCCTTCTTTCCTAACTTCCTTTCTTCCACTCTCTCCTCCTTCCTCCCTTATTCTCTCCTCTCCTTTCTTACTTCCTTTCCCCCTTATTCTCTCAAGTATTTATTGAGTCTCCTGCAGGTAACTGTTCTGGAGGGATCAAACTAGGGTAATAACTTTAGATGGAGGAATTAATTCTTCTTAGTTCTCCTAACTTCATAAGGATATTTTTCAGTTCAATTCATTTCAACTCAATAAACACTATGCCCATCGCTCCAGTGTCTTTACACTACTCTTCCTAACCTTCACTGTGCCCTCTGGAAATCTTATTCTATTGTTAACAGATTTTCTTTCATATTAGACCTGCGCCCTCTCTTCTAGAAATTGTTTTGCATAAATATTTATATTTACTTATAGCATGTACCATTTATTTCCCACAAAGAATGTAAGCTCCAAAAGGAATGTTTCATTTTGGCTTTGTATTTCTAGTATCTGACTCAGTGCCTGGTACATAGTAGGTACTTAATCAAAAAAATCAGATGAGATAACACATCAAAGCACCAAAAATGCTGTTATTATTAATTAATACTTGCTATGTTGAACTGACTTGAATTGAACTGAATGTTGCTGCTATGAGTTTGGCACTATGACACATGTGAGACATATATAAGATATTGTTCCTGTCCTCAAGGAACTTATGATCTAATAGAAGTATAAGGCAGATACATAAACAGCTATTGTGCCAGTATTTTGAGCACAAAGTACAGGTTCAGAAAAAGTAACAAGAAATTCCAGTAGAGTTCACTTTTAGGTGGGTGGGATGAACAGTGTGACCAAAGAGGTTTGAATATACCCAGCTAGGGGGCAGCAAGTGATGTAGACAGGGGAGGGAATGATGCCTACAGGAGGTAAGCAGGTTTGGAAGGAAAGCAGAAGTGGAAGATGAGTCTGGAATGATGGAAGCCCTGAAAGAGCAGGATAAAGAGTTTGTATTTTATTTGGCAGCAAAAACTAAAGACCTTTGACCTCTCTTCTAAAGAGAGGCATGATCAGCGGGGCAGCTAAGTGGGGCAGTGGAGACAGTATTGGACCTGGAGTTAGGAAGACCTGAGTTCAATCCAGCCTCAGACAGGTTCTAACTGTGTGATCTCAGGGAAGCCATTTTATCTCTGTAAAATCCTATCTGTAAAATAAGGATAATAACAATTATCCTCCAGGGTTGTTATGAGGAACAAATGAAATAATATTTGTCCAATGCTTTACAAATGTTAAAATTACATAAATGTTAGCTATGATGATTAAAGATCTCTTGATTAAATGTTAAGGTTCAGGGATCCAGAGAGGGATAGTGAATAAAACACGGGATTCAAAAGCAGGGAATATGGGCTGGAATCCTAACTCAGCTCCTTACTCTCTATATGACCATGGCTAAAGAAACCTTTTCATCCTCTGTTTATCATCCATAACATATAGACATTGGGCTAAATGACCCTTAGCTCTAAGCCTGTGATTCCATGCCTGGAGACAAAGGTGAATAGAGCTCTTATTTTCTTTTTTTAAATTGCTCCAGAAGGAGTTTTCCAACTATAGGTTGGTGAGCTGGACCATAGACTGTGGTTTCCCTATACTGGATTTTAGTTGAGTCAGAGAAGACTCTTCTAAAGTAAGGCTGTTTTTGTGGTATCCACTCCTGGAAAAACAATTGAACTCATATTTTCCCTTTCTATGACTGTAATATGGTTGATAGCATGTGTGTGTCTGCCAGTGTCTCTCCAGGGATGGGTTCAGGTCCTTAGGATTCACGAGTTCAGGATGTTCAGTCGTGTCTGACTCTTCATGACCCCATTTGGGGTTTTCTTGGCAGAGATACTGGAGTGGTTTGCCATTTCCTTCTCCAGCTCATTTTATAGATGAGGAAACTGAGGCAAATTGAGTTAAGTGGCTTGCCAAGGATCACACAGCTAGTTAAGTGTCTTAGGCCAGATTTGAACTCAGAAAAATGAGTCTTCCTGATGCCAGGCCAGGCCCTCTATCTACTGAACCACTTAGTTGCCCCCAGGGTTATACCATCTTTTTTTTCTCTAGGGTAAATGACTGAGTGCTTGAGTCTCTTCCCCAAGGGGTTTATTAAAGGTTCCCAGTGAAGAAGGAATCTCTCCCAGGACTTTAGGTCCATTCTTTGCTTAGCTCCTTTTTGGTCACAAAAGTAAATAGGGTGAAAGCCATGTCTATGACTAAGAATCCCTTTTATAACCCAATACAAAGAAGTGGCTAACGTGCAAAAGTCCATCCCACAATAGTCAAAGATGACCACTTCATCCCTAATTGATGCACAGTGAGGACAGAAAAAATAAAACTAGCATATGTTCAGAATTTACAGGGAAATGCAATCCAGGCCCTAAGCAAATGCTTACCTCCTTGTAAGCTTATTAAGATGAACAGTGAGCTCCCATGGCCAAGCTCCTCCCAATTAATTTCAGTCCCTGAAAATCAAAGCAGGATGTCTTTGAATGCATTGGTCAATATCCCCCGATTCTGGATAGTTCCCTAGGGAGCTGGGAAAGCTCCAGATTGTCAAGAAATTCATTCAGTACAGCTGCTGCCTTGTTCCTGAATGACTGTCTAGTTCCTTGCACTCCTGGGCCCCAACTCCCAACTCTAGGAACCCATAGCAGTTTCCATGATGCACAATTTGTATGTGCTCTACAAATGAACAATTGTTTATGTGTGCTGGGTGAATTTCATATTAACCCCCAGTTCAAACCTGTACAAAATTCCACTAACTTCACATCTGCTTTACTGCTTATGAATGTCTACCCCAAACCTCTAGCTGCCACAATAAGATAGAAGGGGAGAAAGACAAAACAAATCTTTTTTCATTCTGCAAAGGCAAAACACCTGGATTGTAAGTTACTAGAAGGTAGGATACTTGCACATAGTAGTGGTGGTGACAGTAAAAGATAGATGTTTAGCATAAAATGTGTGTACATATAGCTTCAAGAATACCAAGTGTGTCAACTTATTTTTCCCCCACCCCAACTTTGGAGATTCTCCCTTTTGTGAAATCTATGATGAATCTTTCTCTCAGGAAATGCCAGATAATTCTTGGAAAAATTAAAGACTACATTCCACCCTGGCAAGGAGGGGAAACTAAGCTAAATTTTGTTATTGACGTTTAAAAACCCAACACAGGACCATTATACATCTCAACACTGTCAAAAAGTCGCAAGAGAACCAATATAGGGGAAGAATCTCCCATCTATTTGCGCCATGAGGATGCCAAACTCTTGGGGAGGGATTGAGATGAGCAAAAGTACATTAGCTGGATTGATATCTCCCCCTCCTCCCATCGAGTACTAACTATGACCAGAGTTCCAGCTCTGACCCGCTTTCCATTTCTGCCACTTCCCACCTGTGCGATCTGGGACAAATTAATGAAATTTCTTGGTTCCCTCATCTGTACAAAGAGGGGGTTGGCCTACCTGGTTTCTGAGATCCCATCCAATTCTAAATCTATGAGTCTCCATGTCCTTTTGTCAAGGAAGAAGGGAGTAATTGAACCTGGCCTCTATTCTGGGCTGTGCTACTCATCACTTATGTGGTCTTGGTCAGTCTTCACCTTTACCTCTCAGACCTCAGTTTCCTAACCTGTAAACTGAAGGGGGAAAGGGGTTGGTTTTGATGACCTCTGAGGTCCCCTTCAGGTGTAAATCTAAGATCCTCTACCTAGGTCATTCCCCCAAGTCTATCAACTGCACATTTCAGTGGAAAGAATGGTGGACTTGGAATCAGGGCACCTAGGTTAAAAGCCTAGGCTTGTCCCTTACTATCTGTGTGACATTGAAGTGGCTGTTATCTTCTTGTTCATAGCAACATAATAATTTCTAAAAGGAAATCATATTGAAGGTTTCTGTAATGAGATCATAATAGCCGTTTCCTCTTTGTCCTGGATGACCTCATGGGTCTCTTCTGGCTTTAAATCTATCATCTGGAGATCTATACTCCTTTGATCTATAGGGAAGCAGAAAAAGGAGGAGGAATTTTTGGATGATTTGTACCCATCCAGAAAGGGAGAAGAAAAGGTAAAGCTGTTGGGGGAAGGGCTTGGGAACCTCACTCTGCCCCAACCTCCTCTCCCACATGCCCTCCCTTCCCTTCCTTTCCTCCTCCATCAGGCTCAGAGTGTCCTGGGAACCACCAATGTTGGTTTGCCTCTGTTTCCCTCTCTGTCTTCAGCCAGTGCTTTGCACACAGACCTATCCCTGGAATAATGCCCATTCATCCCCACCCTTTTCCAAAGCGTCAGTCGAGAAAGGTTCCCAAAGGACAGATTTTCTGCTGACGGTTAACTTTGACAGTGTCCATGTAACAAACAAATCTCTTCCCTTCATTGTCTCGGGATTCCACAGTGCCCTCCTGTGGTCAATAATGCCAGCTTGTTTGTGCGATGTGCTGAGTGGAGGGGAAAGAAAGATCTCCCCGCAACCACCAAAGAGAGCGTCACCCAAATCCTGCTCCAAAAGAGAGCCTGAACCCTGCCCCCATAAAGAGCCCCTCAATTTATCCCCCCAAAAGAAAGCCCCACCTCCTCAAAAAAGCCCCAACCAACCCCCCAAAGAAGAAAACCCCAATTATACACCCTTATGTATAGAGTATAGGAGGCCCAGTCCACCCTTAATAGGGAGCCCTTAAATCCCTTCAAAGGAGAACCCCAATCACCCTCTAAAAAGAGAACCCCAGTCATCCCACAAAAGGGACTCAACCATCCCCCACCACAGGAGCCTCAATCATCCTCCTGTAAAGGGAGCCCCAACAATCCCCCCCAAGAAAAAGAGGACTCCACCCTTCCCACTCCCTCCCAGTGGAAGGAGTGCTAAGAAACATTCTCTAGTCATTTTCTCTCACAGAAACCTTCCCCTCCTGATCTCATATTGAAAAGAACAGCAAAGATTTTTGTAGTCTACATCTGCTGGGAGGCCCTCTCCATTGCTTCAGCCAGCCTCTGGCCTGGGATTCTTCCAGAGCTTCAATCTGAAACAGTGAAAAGCCCTCTGAATTTGGAGGGAAGGGCCTTCCTTTTGAAATCCACCTCTGATGCTTTATTCCTCTGTCACCTGGAGTAAGTCACTGAATTCTCTGCACCTCTGTTTGTAAAAGGAAGGGTAAACTAGACACACACTCTAAGGTCCCTTCCAGCCCTATGTCTGTTACCCTTTTAAAACAGCTAAATTCTCAATTTCGTCACAGGAAAAATGAAAATCACTATGAGAATGGGGAAGAGATGCTTCCAGGAACAGTTCCCAGGTCCCATCCTGAGGACTAGAGGAAGGCCAGTCAAGGTGCCAGGTGAGAAAAACAAGTTATTTAATAGCTTAGTTAGATGACTATAGAGGGAGTGTCCTTTTAAGTTGCCTGTGTTAATAACAGCTTCAAGGGGCTCCTGATCTCAGTACTTTTCAGAGGGCATAGATTTTGAGCTAGGAGGGATCTTTGTGGTCACTGCAGTGCTGGAGGTGTTTCTTCCCCAGATCTCTAGACATTGTGTGAGTACCTGTGGAGCATTAAGGCTACTGTTCCTCAGTCTCACTGCATAATCCACCTTTGAAGGCCATAAATCTCAGTGACCGTAGGAACAAAGATCCAGAGCCCAAAGAGTTATCAGAGGTTGGCTAATCTAACTCATTTATTTCATGAGATGAGGAAACTGAGGTTTAGGGAAGCTAAGTAATTTGCCTAAGATTTTTTAAAGCATTCCTTAGAGATATTTTATTCTTTGGCAATCAAGTAACCAGATTTTGTAATAGAAAAAATATTATTCATATACTACACAGGCATAATAGTGCCTTAGAGACTGTTCTTTAAATATGCAATTCTAAAATGTCTATATTTGAGTGTGATTTGAACTCACATCCTCTGACTCTAGCTAGTAGAGTGGAAAAAGTGTTGGACTAGAGTTAAGAAGCCTCGTCATCCTGAGTTCAGACTTACTAGTTATGTAACCCTAGGCAAGTTATTTAACCCTGCTTGCCTCAGTTTCAATAGATCTTGGGAACAGCTTGGATATGGGAGGTAAGAGATAGTGAGGAACCTGAGGGATCGAAGGGTGGTGCTACTCTCTACAGTAACAGAGAAGGTGGGATGGGGGAGGGTTTTTAGAGTTTTCTACTTTCTCAGATATCCAGAACTCACCTGGCTCAGACATCTTATCTCCACAGTCCTTCACCTGCTTTCCCTCACATACCTGATTCCATCCAGGGCATGCTTTCAAAAGCAGGCACCTTAGTGTCTAGAAAGCTCTCATTCCCATTTCTAAAGAATCCAGAAACACCTTCCAGATACAGAGAAAACAAGGGTGGAAACAAACACATTGAAGAGTATTCTTACTGGATCCAGGGCTAGACTTCCAGTCAACAAGACTTGGGGTCAAATCCTGCCCCTCATACTTTGTAGTTGTGTAATGCTTCGAAAGTCACTTCACTCTGTTTGCCTTGGTTTCCCCATCTGGAAAATGAGCTAGAGAAGGAGATAGCTAACCACTCCAGTGTCTTTGTCAAGAAAACCCCAAATAGGGTCATGAAGAGTCAGACACTCTTTAAAAGCAACCGGACACCAAGAGCCACCTCTGACTCTAGGGCCAGTGCTTTTTCCCATGGTACAAGGGCTCTATGCCATGCCTTCAGTTGTAACAAAGCAAATGGACCAAATGTGCTCCCAGAGTTGTCTGTATGCAAACCTCTGGGACGATTCTGCTACCCAAACCAGCCATATGGAAAAGAGGGAAGAGTGTTGCCCAGAATTAAATCTACTAGGCATCCTAACTGCTTAATCCAGCACTGAAGGACCTTCACACACAATTTTATTTCGGCCTAATCTTACACTTGTCTTTGCCAAGTATCTCAAATTCTAGGCAAACTCCACCAGCCACGATTCCCTGAATATGCCCTGCTTTCTGCCCTCATGTTTTTGTTTATGCCATTTCCTAACTTGGAATTTCCTTTCTGGCCCCCCTCTCCTGCCGAATTACTGAACATTCTTCAGGTCCAGCTCAATTGCTCACTCCAGTGTGAAGCCTTTGATTCGATTGTGAACTCCTTGAGAGAAGGGATTGTCTTTTGCCTCTCTCTGTTTCCTCAGTTGTCCTGATCAATGTCTTACCACTGAACCCATGCTCTGGAGGAGAAAGTGAGGCTGGTGACTTTACACAGCCCTCTGTCACTTAAATCCAAGTCACTTGCATGAACTGGCATAACCTCCCTGATGTCCTGGTCCTCTTCCATAATGAAGAGCAAACAACCTAGGTGAGTAGTAGTAGGAGCTGCCCCACCAGAGACCCAACTGAAACTGACCAGTTAGGAAACTCTTCCTTTCTTCCTTCCTTCTTTTCTTCCTTCTTTTCTTCCTTCCTTCCTTCCTTCCTTCCTTCCTTCCTTCCTTCCTTCCTTCCTTCCTTCCTTCCTTCCTTCCTTCCTTCCTTCCTTCCTTCCTCCCTTCCTTCCTTTCCTTCTCTTTCCTCCCTCCCTCCTTCTCTCTCTCTCTCTCTCTCTCTCTCTCTCTCATTCTTCCTTCTTTCCCTTCCCTTCCCTCTGTTCACATAGAGTACTATACCCCTACCTTTGGGTATTCTGCCCAAAGCTATGCAAATTTGAATCCCTGAAACCTTACAAGGTATCCTGGGATTTATGGACTAGATTTCTTTCTTAGGGATCATGGCTTAAATCCAAATCCCTCTGACTCTCAATGATCGTCCAATAACAAGTCCCAGGACAAACCCTTCTTGGTCATTGTTGGGCCCTGACTGGCCCAGAGTGAATGCAAGTAGCAATGGTTTCTGTTTTGACCAGAAACCTTGAGGATCTTCCCTTCCCAGATTAATGTCTTTTTGACTAGGCCAAAGAAGCATTTTCAGCCTCATTTCAGCCTCAGTGATTGGGCATTGCCTCAATCAAACTAAGACCTGCGAAAGACCTTAGCTTAAAAAGATCAAGGTCTCTCACTGCACCCAGCGCCATCTCCAGTCAGCCTGATCTTCATCTGGCCACTGGACTCAAATGGCTCTGGAGGAGAAAGTGAGAGTGGTGACTTTGCACAGCCCTGCCTCACTTAAATCCACTTGCAGGTCATGTCATTGCCTCCCTGACAGCATGGTCCTTGTCCATAATGAAGGACAAACAACAGTCCTCAGTGCATAGCACAGTTTCATATGTTTATTGACTGATAGATTTCCCACTCTGATCTTCTCTCCCCTCCTATCACTTTACTTTGAAAAGAGTCAATAGTCAATAAATACTTCTTATGTGTCTACTGTATACCAGGCACTGGGCTTTATTCTGGGGATATAAATAAGATAAAAGAAATACACTCCTTGACCTCAAGGAGCCTACAAGAGAAAGATGAGACACATTAGGAAACCAAAAAGATAGGGAGGAGAGATGTGTTTATTTGATAAAAAAAATGTTAAAAATGTGTTCCTACTTATACTGTGATCAGTGATTGATGTATGGTCCAATGAAGAAACTCCTTCAACCAATGCACACAAACATTATTGCTCAACTTCAAGTCTGAGAAAGTTTCCTGAGGATCTAAGAAGTTGAGTGACTAAACTGGTATGTGTCAGGTGTCACTGGTAAGGAGGCCTTTCTGACTCCAAGGCCAGCTCTCTATGCACTTTGCCTTTATTTCATATCTGAAGATCAGAGATTTAAAGCTAGGAAACACTGACAACTTATTTGTCTCAACCCTTTAATTTTACTGATGAGGAAACTGAGGCCCAGAGAGAGACTGTCATTTGCCCAAGGGCACACAGTCAGTAAGTGGCCATCAGGACCCTAACCCATCTATGGAGGCTCTGACAGTATAGATGTGTGCCATGCACTCAGCAAGTAGGTATATGAAACAGGATTTTTATCCAGGATGCCTGACTCTGGGTTCGACACTTTAGCTGCTGCACTAGGCTGTTTTTCTAAATAAATACTTGCTACAGTGGGGGCTTTGGTGTGGACATGCTGGTGTGTGTTTGAAATGTTAGAGGATTAGCCCATATAGAGGAGACATCTGGTAACCATACTCTTCTTGGGCAGAATCTGAGTTTGGAAAAAAAAATGAGCCTCAACTGATTTTCATCTCCCACTAACCATAACAACCACTGAAGGTTTCTCTCTGGCCAGATTTGAGGTATAAGTTTTCCTTTGCATAAACCAACTAAGCCCCAGGGTTCTGACATTCTTCCATCTTCTAAGATCATAGAAACACAGAATTTCAGAGCTAGAAGAGCCCAGTCACCATATGGTCCAATCCTTGCTGGAAAAAAATCCTTGTGCTCAACAAGTAGTTACTGTGCCTGGACTTCAAAACCTCTAGTGTAGAGGTACCCCATTCCCCTGGGGCTGCACATTCCCTTTCAGGTCAGCTCTCAACCAGACACTTGTTCCTAACATCACACCTCTTGATATCAAAGGTGTCTAAGTGGACAGAACTATGGCCCTTGGAGTTAGAAAGACCCAAGTTCTCTGGCCTCAGAAATCTATTCACGATCCTGGGCAACTTAACCTTTGTCAGTCTCGGTTTCCTCATCTACAAAATGGGGATAATAGCAAATAATGTAATTTTTATCAAATTGTTTAACTCTCAGGATTGTTTTGGGCATGAAGCCCTACATAAAAGTTAGTTATATTTGCTGTTTCCCGTCGTTTTTTTTTCCTTGCTCCTATTTTTGCCTTCTGGGGCCAAGTAGAACAAAGCTAATTTCTCATCTACATGATGGCCTTTTAAAAACTCCAAGACTACTCTCATATCCCCCTTTACTCTTTGATGAACTAAATGAGAAGCTTAAGTTAAAGTAAATGATATTTACTATCTTTTCAACTTTCATTTCTCTGAAATGGGGGAGGCCACTACCGCTAATGGCCCATCTGACCCCAGTTGCTGGCATACAGAGCAATGGGTGGGTCATAGGATCATAGATTTAAAGCTAGGAGGGACCTTAGATGTCATGTAGTCAGATCCCCCTCATTTTATAGTTTAGGGGTGACTCAGGCCAAATCATATAAGCGGCAGAACAAAATTGGGTTTTGAACACTGCTCCTCTGCTGCTGTTCCCTTCCCCGCTCCCCAATGCCTTCCATTGCATCATGCAAGAATCTAAGAGTCAGGGTGAGCCCTGGAATTGACCATTCATCGAACCTGCTTTAGGCATTCTCTACATGTTGGAGATGATGGCATCAGTCTGGGGGCTCACAGAGAGGGAAGGCATCCATCCTTGACAGCATGAATCTCTAGGCTCTTCCTCTTGCCGTAACTATGTTTTGAAAACCTGGAGTAGAAAACAGTACCATAAACAAGCCTTTAGAAACTAATCATGAAGTACTTCTCTGGGCATAGATGGGTGCCTAAATGCCATATCTACTCTACCAGACTGTCAGTTCCATGAGAGCAGAGACAAAAGCTTATTTATCTCTATATTTTTTTCACTTTATATCTTATGTTAATATTATGTCATATAATTAAAATGTTAAAATATTTATATCAATAGTCTTAAAATGTCTTGAGATTTAAATGCTAATTTTAGCTCTGGTTGATATCCCAATGCCCTCTGCTCCCTGGACTTGCTGAAGTTTTTTGATAACCAGAGCACAGTAGAGAAAACACTGACCATGAAGTCAGAGGACCTGAGTTCAAACCCAACTCTGATGGTTCTTACCGGTGTTATCTTAAGCAAATGCTGTAGATTTCCTGTATTTCAATTTCATCAGTTCTAAAATGAGGGTGCTGAGTAGATGACCTGTAACATTCCTTCTGGCTCTAAATCCATAAGTTCCTGAGGTTCCTTCCAACTTCGGATCAACAATCTTGTGATAATGAATAATGTTAGCTTTCCTGGTTCTAGGTAAGGTTTCAAATAGCCTATTGTTGTTTTAATTTTAATTTTTTATTTTTCAGATAACACACTGTTGATCAACTGTGTCTGACTCTTTGTGACCCCATTTGGCGTTTTCTTGGCAGAGATACTGTAGTAGTTTGCCATTTCCTTCTCTAGCACATTTTACAGATGAGGAAACTGAGGCAAATAGTGACTTGCCCACGGTTACACAGTTAGGTGTCAGAAGACAGATTTCAACTCAGGAAGATGTCTTCCTGGCTTCAGGCCTGGGGTTCTATCCTCTATGCCACCTAGCTACCCCCAAGACAGTCTGAGAGGGAACAATTTGCATCAGAAAGGGCTTGGGTAGGCGACCAGCATGTGAAATTGGACATTTCCTAAGAGTCTTGAGTAAAATCTTCACAGAGTGCTTTTCTGATATTGGTTGAAGTGAATTTTCAAAAATACCAGAGGATTCTCATGCTCAGAATTCCAAAACCAAGAAAGAGCTGGTTTATCCACCCTGTGGACTATATGTTTATAACCCTTCCTGGTTGATGCAATAAAGAAAGCATTGGCCTGGTAGTCAGAAGAGACTTAGGTGGAGGAAAAAGTGCTATATTTGTTTGGAATCAGAGCAAATGGGTTCAAATTCTGTCTCTGACACTTGATACTCAGGTGACCTGAGAACAAATCCCCCAACCTCTCTGGATCTGTTGGAGTTGATCTCATTGACAAGTCAATGAATTGGTACCTTCTTGACCATGAATTAGTCACTTAATCTTTTTCTGACTCAGTTTATTCATCTGCAAAAAAGAAATAAAAATAATACCTACCTTACTGAGTTTTTATTAGCAACAAATGAGATTATACATGTATAGACTATTTCAAACCTCTGAGTGCCATATTAATATCAGCATATTTGATGTGTGTGTGTATGTTTATGTGTAAGGGAGGAGAGATTAAATGCATTTAGTATTTTTGCTCTGTTATTTCCCTCTATGTTATCAAGTGGTCAGGTTTCTATTTAAATGAATCTGAGATTTTAGAGCTATTGGAGGTATTCCAAATGGTACATTAATCCTAGAAAATAAGAATGGAATCTCTGGGTTCCCAGACCAGACAAACTTTCCTATCCATGAGGCGTAAGGACTGGTATAAGCAAATATCACCCAAGAATCAGTTACAGCTGCCACTTGAGTGCCCAGGGAGCAGTTGCCACATCTGTTGGTTGGGCATGGACCCAGTATTTTTTCCTTTTTACTCCCACTCCTGGAAGTTTCCACAGTCCTGGGAGGCCTTGGGTGGGTGATGGATGTAATGGAGGGTGGAGGCTCTCAGCAAATGAACTACACTCTTCAGGAAGAGTGGGAATCATCCTTCTCTCCTGCGAATAATAAACTAGTTGCAGGTGATGGTGTCCTGCCTAGGTGCTACCCTCAAATAAACCCTTGGCTTACTCAAACTCAGGCTCAAAACTGTCTATTGCTGTCGTTACCTGCCTGCAACATTAGGCGCATATCCAGAAATTCTCAAGATTAGCAAAGAGAGAAAGTATTGCCTAGTGGATGGAGCACTGGTCCCATGATAAGGGTACTCATGTGGCATCTAAGTCGATGGTGATGCCATTGTAGAGAAAGCAGAAAAAGAAGAGAAAAAAAAGGGAAGCATAGCTGTGATTTTCCTGAAATAACATTCTGGGAGAGAGAAGTCAATCAAGAAAGCAAGACTCCAGGGTGGAAATTCCCATAGGGCACAGTATCTGCTATGGGTGATGGGCAGTTGGTGAGGAGGCAGCAGACAGAGAAGAACACATCTCCCACGTCTGTTCCCATCTCTCCATGTAAACATCTACTACTCTAATGTAGACCCTCATCGACTCTCTCATATATTATTATAATTAGGTTCCTGCTTCAAATTAGAGCCTATCCCAATTGAACTCTGCCAAAGTAAATATCTGAGAACAGAGACATGACCCTGTCACTCCTTGGTTTCACATGCAAAGGTTTTCAAAATATGACAACAACCTGACTTAGGATTTATTACATGCACTCCCTTTCATACATTCAATGGTCTAATGAATCAATCCAATTTTCTCATCCTATCCACTGATAGTGCTATGTTATAGTTATTTTTTCCTGATATAACCAACTATATTGTCATTGAGGATAATATTTAGCTGGAACAGTCTTTTCCTCTGTAGTGAGACTAAGCTTTAGTACCTTAATAATATGGTAGGAATAAGTTTGCCAGCTAAGCTGTGTAACATACAATGTACGCATATAGCCAATTTACTATTACTTAGAAACACTAATTAGACTTATACCTCTCAATGCACACAATCAAACTTTTCATCAAAGTGAGCAAACAGTACCCTCCTGTAGGAACAAACCACCAACCTGCATCTTTGAGGGTCTGACAAATATTTTTCATACTGTACTCTAGATAATTATTCCCTCTCTCTCAGCCAAAGGCTTTGTGTTTTTCCTTAGTCAGACCCTAGGAACAGGCTGATGGCCAGGTGGTTTTTTTTAACTGTTAGCTATGGGTGTTCTGAATTGTTTACCATGTAATTTGGTTGGTAGTTTATTATATGAAATACTGATAAAGTCATCTATGATATTTTTCCTTGGTGGTCTGTCTTATCAGAGGACCCACATATTTTATCAGTTATTTTAGAACAAACACATGTTGTTTACTGCATCATACCTCACAAGTGCTTATCTTATTATTGAAAAAGAACTTACTGGAAACATCATGAAATGGAGGCTCAAAAATGGAATTAGTTATGCTAAGTTTGCACACTTATATCTATTATCTTATTAAGGTATTAACACTTATTCTTACTACATGATCAGTTATGCCAAATTGGTGAAACTTATTCCCACTGTTTTATTAAGTTATTAAAACATATTCTTCCTATACTTTCTTCCTGACTAGAAAGAAGAGCTAATCTCTTCCTCCCATTGGCCTAATTTGGGGTCTTAATCTTCTTCTTGGTCAAGGACTTCTCTGTTCCTCCTTTCTGAATCATAGGGTGAAGATTCCTGAATAAGGTACCTTTATTTAAAGCAACTTGGCTACTTTGAATAATGAATTCATGGTTATAGCCTACAGGTAATGACATGAATCCATAAGGATCCTTTACTCTGTTATTTTAGAGAACTTAAAAAAATACAGGTTACTAATAAAATTATAATAGTTCAGAGCCCCTAGATTAGAATTAAAGTCTGATCACTAGGGCAAAGTTGAATGCCCTGACCTATTTAAATTCTATATATTCAAACTAGCCCTTTAATTTGCACTTTCTGTACATAATTAAAACCATACAGGACTCAAAAGGAATTAAAATCAATCTTATTTTTATCTAGAGAAAGTCAGTTTTGAAGTACTATTGAAAATAGCAAATGGAAAGCTTCAAAAGAGTTGGATTTAAACACTTTGCCTTCAGAGGAAAATTAAGGGAGAAGGAGAATGAGAAACTTCACTATCTACCTGAATTTTCAGGGGAGAACAGTGGTTTCACCTGTCAACAGGATTCTTTCAATGGGTAGAGTAGTGTTTGAGGAAAGGATACAACTGCTTAGGGCTCACTCTCAGATCCCTCATATCCAAACCCTTTGGAGAGTGAGCTGGAATTATGCCCCCAAAGTTATTAAACTAGTTATACCCTTTGACCCAGCAATACACTCCTTGGTCTATTTCCAAAGATGAATAGAGGAAAAAAAACAAAACTCTATGTTCTAGAATGTTTATAGCAGTTCTCTTTGTGGTGGCAAAGAACTGGAGATTGTAGGTATACCCATCAACTGGGGAATGGCTGAACAAGTTGTGGTATATGATTGTGATGGAATGCTACTATGCTACAAGAAAAGATGAGTACGCTGACTTTAGAAAAAAAACATGGAAAGGCTTGCATGAAATAAGGAAGAGCAAAATGGATAGAAGAAAGCATCGTATACAGTAATAGCAACATTGTTTTAAGAGTAAGTTATTTTATCCATTATAAATACCCCAAATTAACTATAAAGAACATCTGAAAAAAGGTGCTATCAGTATCCAAAGAAAAAAGATATATAGAATAATTTTACGTGTGTGTGTACCTCTATTTGTATCTCATGGCAGTCATCTCTAGGGCTGGAGTGAGGGAGGGAAGGACAAAAATTACATGATAATTTTGTTGTATGTTTGAAAGGAATAGAAAATTGTGCATAGTAGATTTGGAGTTTCATGTATAATTGTCTTTTTTATTGTACCATGTTATGAAAATGCTAGTTTTACTGCATAAATTAAAAATAAAATAAATTCATACAGAAGAATGTAAATAGTACAAAAACAAACATCCCTCTGCCTGTAACGCTGCTCCCTTGGTTTAGTCATAGATTTCAAGCATGGACTTAAATATGGAACAAGACTTTAGATTCATTCGTTCAGAGCAAACCTGGTGATATCACCCACTCGCAGTTCTAGAATAGCCTTGAGGGGACAGAGAGTATATTTCTATAGTGTTATTGACTCAAGCTCTCATTTTGCTGAGTTTCCCTACAAAGCCAGCCATTAGCAATTAGCATTCCAATTCCATTTATCCAATTAACAGTAACCTACTTTTACAAAGGAATATTTACTGTGAAACTATAACAAAAGCAAAAATAAGAACATTTCCCCCAACACTTGGGAGCATACTCTCCTTCATACTACTTTAATACCTGGAGATAGAAGGCTTAGATTGTACACAGTTTCTACCTAGCATTTGTAACAGAAAGTTCACTTCTGAATATAGCATAGCCAATGGAGGCATGATTCTGAATCTCTGCTACTGCTGGACTAGGTGGGGTAGATCACTTTGGACTTTACTCCTCATCTCTGACTTCAAGAAAATCTTGGCAGGGAATCCAGTTCCCAGACTTCTGATGGCTCGTTCCCTGACCTGAAACTCACAAGATGGTAGCCATCTCCTCTTTACTGAAAAGCAAGTGTAACCCCTGTCCCAAAACCCATTGGTATGGGACTCCCTCCTTATCAGTGGAGATGAATGCCCTGGTCTGTGTGAGGGATAGGGCAGAGTTGGTGAGAGTCAAGGGAACTATTTACTAGTCCCCCTTTGTCATTCTTTAGGATCAGTCCTCTTTGGGGATTTTTGAGTCTTTTTCAGGACTTTTCAAGCATGAAGTTGCTTCAGGTACTTAGGGTTTTGTGCTTTGAAAGATAAGATGGAGGAAGCCAACACCACGGTAGCTTGCCAAAGGACAAGACTATGAGAAGACATGAAGAAACTGGCAGTCTCTTTCATGTCCATGCAAGGACTGACCCCAACTACATTTGAATCCCCAGCACTCAGTGTGTGGCACACAGTAAACACTTACTAAGTGCTTCTTCACTGTATGACTTATTCATTAACAAATTAACTCCTTGGGGTCACTACGAGGGCTTCAAGGTCAATGAGAAAAAATGATTATTAATAACTAATGATTTGGGGGAGATTCAGTTTCTCCTTTTCTCTATCCTCTTTTCCAGACCTCAGTCTCTACAAGTTCAGCTAACCTTCTCCTCCATTCAACCCCACCCAATTTTACAAGGAATCTCTAATCTAAGATGAATTCCATTCAGTCCAGCTTGGATGGAAACAGATCCTTTTGTCTAAATTGCCCAAGTCTGGTACTGAGCTAGTCTCTCTTTCCAAGGATAACATGATGACACTCTTAAGGCCCTCATTGGGGAAAGCCCACTTGTCTTTATAAAGTCCATCTCTCATTGTTAGTCAATCAGAATTGTTTGCCATTCTTTTGACCACTCCTCTGCCCAAAGAAATATAGATTTTGATCACCAAAACCTCACAAGTTATCTTGGGGTTTGGGGGCTAGACTTGTTTTCCTCTTCCTTACTAAATTATGCATCATAAAAAAAAAACCTGAGACAATTAACTCTTTTGTCCCATGTAATTTCATTTTTGATTTCTTGAAATAGAACTCTGGGAAACCAGGCTTTGATAAAGCCCATTAGGATTCAAATGGAGTTACTTGATCATGCCTTAACCCCAAATAACCCTGGCTCTGATTGATTGGCCGATTATAGGTCTTAGCCCAAGCCTTACTTGGTCATTGTTTGGATTCTGATGGCTCAGAGTGAGTGTAAATAGCAACCAGAAACTCTGAGGGTCTTCCCCTCTATTTTTATCAATCAGTCTATCTATCTATCTATCTATCTATCTATCTATCTATCTATCTATCTATCTATCTATCTATCTATCTGTCTGTCTGTCTGTCTGTCTGTCTGTCTGTCTGTCTATTTATATATTGAGTAGGTAAACTAGGCCATCTTTTGCCTCATTCCTTACCTAACCTTGAACGGATATTGCCTCAGACAAACTGAGACTTGGGAAAGACCTTAGCTTAAAAAGGCTGAGGTCTCCCACTGGATCCTGGGTGATCTCCAGTCCTTCTGATCTATGTCTTGCCACTGTACTCAGATCACTGTACTCAGATGACTCAGGAGAAAGTGAAGCAGATGATTTTGCACAACCCTGCCTCACTTAAATCCAATTTCCTTGTAGGTCAAGACATCAACTTCCTCATGATATTGGTCCTCTTGGAGAATGAAGGACAAGTAACAATGTAAGCCTTGAACCCGCCTCCCCCCCATTCTAAGAGAGACGGCCAAATGACCATCCTATTATTAAGATGCTGTCCTTATTAATAAAATGATTAAATTACCCAGAAACTATGTCTCTCAAATCTTTTTAGTCACAATGGCAATGTGAATATGAATGGGACTTTAGATATCACCCAACCTTGGCCTTGGGCTCACAAATGCCTTCTCTTATCCTTGTTTCCCAGCTCGGTTTGTTTCAAATTCATGATGCTATGAATGGTTCCTCTTTTCTCACCCTCAGAATTGCGATATAGAAAAAGTTCAAGAGACATAATTTCTGGGTACTTGATCATTTTATTAATTATGGCTAATGAATAATTAATAAGAAAGATGGCTATTTGAATGCTTTCTCTCATGAATCAAAGAATCATGGAGGCCTCTCAACGTTCATATGTCCTTAGAAGAGTGGGTGTTCCTGACAGACAGAAATCAACTCTGACTGGTTAACAATGAGAAAATGAATATTATAATGAGAGGTGGACTTATTCTAATGAGGGGCTGAAGGGCTGAACTTTGATTATATCACTCTTGCTTCCAGAGTGGCATTCTAGAAAAAGGGCTCCACCCCACCCTACTCAAATGAGAGTTAAACATAATGGGCCACCTAAATCTAATCGAATTGATATATATATATATATATATATATATATATACACATATATATATCAACATAATTGATACAGATCAACATAATTGAAAACATAAAAGAAATCTAGACAATTATAGGTTTGTTGACCATATAGCTAAGATTATTTGCCTCAATGAGGAAAAGGGGATGGTCATTAACTCTTTCAGGTTAACAGGCAATCATCTATTATCCAATCTATTACGCCCTAGTCAGACTACAGCAAGGGGATTATATTGAGTTCTGGAAACTACAATTTAGGAAGGATATTGATAAGCTGGAGGGGTCCCAAAGAAGGATGATCAGAGGAGTAAAGGATTTTGAGTCCCTGCACCTGAGGATTGCTTGATGGAGCTGGGGGTTGGGGTGAGCGGAACTTGATTGTTATCTCCAAGTATCTGAAGGGCTGACTGGTAGAAAAGAGATTAGATTTGCTCTATTTGTCCCCAGAGAGCAGACAGAGAGCAATGGGGGTGGGGTAGGTGGGGAGGAGCTGTCTTTAAAAAAAGGCACATTTAGTCTGGAGGTCAGAAGACTATTTCTTGTTCTTTGAATTGCCTAAAGGTAGAACAGGCTGCAATGTGAGGGGGACAATTCCCTTCAATGGAAGTCTTTCAGCGGAGGCTGGATGACCACGTCTCAGTCATGTTATAGCAGGGATTCTTTATCACAAATGGGCTAAACCAGATGGCCACTGCAGTCTTTTGCTACTCTATAATTCTGTGAGTTTTGGGAAACTGCCCTGAGCAACCCAATCTAGCTGGCAGGGCATGGACACAAGTCAAAGTTTCAGAGGAGGCCACTGGTTAATGCAGGGAGAACACTGATCTGGGAGAAGGCTTACCCACCTATCCCTGCGGGGCTACATACTTGTGCCCAGGTGCCTGGTTGTACCTTTGTACACCAGTACACCAGTACAAAGTAGTACCTGGTGTACTAGTTTTGAGACCTAGGGCTGATATTGAGATGTGAGATACTATAAGGTAGGGAGCACTGGGGAGCCTTGTTGGGATTTTAAACTGGGTAAAGATACCACCTTCCTCAAATGGCTTTGAAATTGCCTTCCTCCAGCCCTCATGAAGCCTCATAGATCTAGCAGAAAAAGAGATGAGCTTGATATCCTAAATTCTGGTCTGGAGTTCACACTCTCTCACTTACTGTTTGCGTGACCTTAGGAGAATCATTTAACTTCCCGGGCCTTTGTTTCTAAGCAAGGTCTAGATGACCTCCATAACTTTCAGATTTAAGGTCTATAATTCTCCTTTCTAAACAACAACCAGACACACACACACACACACACACACACACCCTCCTTTTTGGCATAAAATCTATCCAGACTCTAGTCTAATTGAAAGAACACTGGGCCTGGTGTCCATTGACCTGGGTTTGAGGGGTGACTGTCAGTCATACCTAGCAATCACTTCTCCTCTCTGAGACTGGAGGGAATCAGACTTGATCAGGGATTCTTTGCCTGCTTTGCCTTTGCTGCTTCATTCTTCAGCATCTTTTGTCTTTGTATGTCCAGTGCTTAGCACAGTCCTTGGCACATAGTAGGCACTTCATAAATACCTGATGAATTGAATTCTTCCTCACAAATATTAACCTCCTTTCCCTCCCTCACAAATCTCCCTCTCTTCTCCTTCCTTGAAGACCTGAATTCCCTCTACTTCCTCAGGCGTCTGTAATCTTTATCCTCACAATCCCCTTTCCCCAAATTCCAGACATAGTTAGTGCCCCTCCACCATTTTCTCTGCCCTTCTCTTCCCTCCCCCCTAGTTTGTCTCCCTCTGGTTTTCCCCTTTCCTCCTTCTTCCCTTCCACCAGACAGTGTCTTCAGTTGGTTCAGGCAGGAGCAGAGAAAGGCCCCCGGCTGAGTTAGAGTCAAATAAAAACATTCAGAAAGTTCTTTTACGTCTGGGTAGCTACGGTGGACCTGGACACACTCTCCCCTCAGACCTGGCATTTATACAGTGCTCAGAGTTGGCCTTAAAGCACTTTCACAGGATTACTAGGGAAAGAATATGTTTCTTGAAATAAGAGGCAGCTGGGAGTGGGGGTGAATTACTTGAATTAAGAAAGCTAATTAGGGGGGATTTGTTTTCTGGATTATTCATTTTACCTTCCCAGTGTGCAAGGTAGGAGGGTTTGATATTTTTTAAGCTCAACAATGAAATAATGACTGGAGGGCAACCTCGAAGTCCCAGACTCTTTGTTTGAGCCCTGCCTTTTATATATATTGACTGTGTGTATGACCATGGCCATGTGACTCCCATTGTTCCACTGTCAATTAGCTGATGCAAGAACTTTCTAGAGCAAGACTTTCCTATGCTGAGGAAATCATTAAAAAAAAAAGGGTGGGTAAAGTAACTGTGGTTAAAGTGGTTTTAGAGTGCTGTGTCTGGAGTCAGGAAGACCTGAGTTCAAATTTAACCTCAGATACTAGCCATGTGATCCTGGGTAAGTTACTTAACATCTGCCTTAATCCACCAGAAAAGGGAAAGACGAATCACTCCAATATCTTTGCCAAACCCTACCTTTTTGGGGAGGAGAGAGGGAAGATGGAATAGGATGATGAAAATTTAAGAAAAAGTTGGAAATATATGAAAGTCTCTAATTTTTAGATTCCTTTACAGAGGGAAAGTTAATTTATAAACACCCTTTTATATTTAGAGATATAAAGGCTAGGAAAAGGCAAGATATTTTTTTTGGAATGTAAAGTGTTTGTTTGGAGGTTAAAAAATTTCTAAAAATTAGTATTCAGAAGGAAAAAATCTCTAGAATTTGCATATTGAGCAAGTGATTTAAACCTCTTTGGGCCATAGTTTAAGCCCTAAAAATGAGGGGGTTCAAAACTAGATGGCCTCTAAGGTCCTTTCTGGCCTAAAGCCTTTGATTCTGTAAGTGTATTGTTCTCCATGTTGGAGGGAGCATCATTCTTGAGTGCAGGCTGAGGGAGGCAGGAGCACTGTGCTCCCAAGCCCAACTTGGGTCTTATGCATTGCACCCTGGCTTTTGGACCTTCAGACCAGTAGGAGAGTCTTTGCACAAGGAACAGGGATGATTGTTTCTTTGGAGACTTTGATAGGACTGGAACTTGGTCTGGGAACACTTATTGGGTTATAAACTAATTGATATATTTCAGGATTGGGGTTAGGGAGGGGGTGTTAGAGATGACAATCCGTAAGAGTTTATTAAGCACCTACTATGTGCCAGGTATTATGTTGGAGATACAAAGAAAAGCAGAAGACAGTCCCTTCTCTCAAGGAGAAGTAACTGTATGGAAAAAAGATATAAACAAGATAAACTGGAGGTAATCAAGAGAGGTAATGAGACTTAAATAGGATCAAGAAGGTTTGAAGGAAGTCTGGGAAGCCAGAAGGCAGAGATGAGGAGGGAAAACATTCTAGCAATAGGGTACAGTTGGGGAAAATGCCTGGAGCTGAGCAATGGAGCATCTGGCATAAGAAACAGCAAAGAAGCCAGTGTCAGCCTATCAAAGAAAACATGGCGGTAAGGCGTAAGAAGACTGGAAAGGGAGAAAGCAGCCAAGGATTTGAAAACCTAACGGAAGATTGTATAGTTGATCCTGAAGCCATTGGAGTTCTTTGAATAGAGAGGATATGGTCAGACTTGGGCTTTAGGAGAAGCAACTTGATAGCTGAGTGAAGGATGAATTGGACTAGGGAGAGTCAAGGGATAGACACAACTGATTCTGATGTCCTTGTTCTTTGAGCAAGTAGGCTGGCAGTGCTGCAGCAGGCTGGATTTAAAAATATATATATATTTTCTTCTTCATAAATATATACATATGTATACACACATACATATATATGTATATATATATATATATATATATGTATACACACACGCCATACAAGAATAACATCCAATCCAACACACTGTATGTAGAAGATGGAGGAGGAAGAGGAGGAGAAGGGGAGCTAGGTATTTATATGGCATTTTAAGATTTGCAAAATACACAGGATGTCTCACTTGAACTTCATAACAATCCTGTGCGTGTGTGTGTGTGTGTGTGTGTGTGTGTGTGTGTGTGTATAGGAATGTGTGTTATTATTACCCCAGTGATACAGATGAGGAAACAAGCTGAGAGAGATTAAGTGACTTGCCCTTGGTCATACAGTGTCTGGGGCAGAATCTGAACTCAAGTCTTCCTGACTCCCAGGTTAATACACTCTCCACTGCTCCAGCTAGCTTCCTACACATATTTGTATAGGGATACATGTGCATATCATGTGTTTTTACATTTATATTTGTATGGATACCCACATATATGCCTGTCATCTACCTGCTACTTTAGTACTGAGTGTTCTCCTTTCTTTGACTTTGAGACTTCCAGGATCTCTGACTTCAATGCTATTGATACTTCCAGAGTGATAATCAGTCCAGGCTAAAACTCTGCCCCAGGACACTGATATGTTGGGAAGATGTCACTTCCTCCCCAGAAGGGCATTCTTCTTTCTGACAGCTATAATCTCTGCCCTTACCCTGATGAGTCTCTCAACTTGTGCCATCATACAGCAAAATTTACTTATATGCTGCCATCCCTGAGGTTCCACTGCCATGGCTCCCCTATCTTGGGTACTACTTTCTCTCTTCACCAACTCTCATGAGGTCAAAGACCAGACTCTTTGGTGAATATGCCCTCATTCTCTTGGCCTGGCATCACCCAATCAGCTGTGGCAAGACAATTGTCTGTATCATAGTGCCCCCTCTGCTCATCCAAAACGGAATTTTCTCCAGGTACAAGCATTCCTAGGTATGGCTCTGGATACTTCTACCATCAGTACAAATGGTTCTCAACTCCATAATAGGCTGTCTTCATGATCTATTGTGCCTTCCCCACTCCTCACTCCCCACTCCAGATTTATCACCCTGGGTATCAAATACTCTGTTCATGAAACCTCAGATGATAGGCAGACAGTCTTTGTCTCATACATGAAACCCTTCTACCTCGGGAGGACCAACTCCCTCATGTTTCCCAGGGATAACTTTCAAGAACAGCTAGTCACTTCTATGCCAGAATGAGACATTGGATCTGGCCTCCAAGATATATCATGAAGAAGGGAAAATTTGCCCTGGTGGTGTGAGTATGCAGAATCATAGGTACCTGGAGAAAATTCAATTTTGAATGGTGATGGGACAAAGGGATTAAGAAACAAACGAACAAAACTACTGTTCCCAGGTAGTTCCATCGGTTTCTATTGGGTGAAAGAAATTTTGTCATGGAAAACTTTCTTTTTTACAAATTATTATTTATTTTAAACATTCTTTCCTTTTAAAACTTTGAGTTCCAAATTCTCTCCCTCTTTCTCACCTACTCTCCCACCCACTGAGAAGGCAAACAATATGATATCCATTATTCACGTAAATTGTTTTAACAAATTAATTCTATATGTAATATTTAACTCAATTTCCTCATACTTTTTGAAAAGCATCAGAAAAATTCCTTTAGCTTTTAGGGAAGCAGGAAAAACCCTTTCCCCAGGCAGACTCCTTCAAGTAGAGGGAGACAAGGTGGCAGCCCTTTGAAGAGGAAACAATAGAGATTTCCACTGAGAGATTGCTCGACCTTCCTCTAACCTACCAGTTAGAGCACTGGGATGATTATTTTAACATGGCAGTAATAGTACTTTGACCTTTGACCAAGAGTTCCTACTGCTAGACATATGCCCTCATTGATAAAAAGAAAGTGATAAAAGTGATAAAAAGAAAGGTCTCATATACAGAAAAAAATTCTGGCAGTATTTTTTATAGCAGCAAATAATTGGAGATACAGTGAAAAGAAAACTGACTCTAGTGTCAGACAAACTGGTTTCAAATCCTGTCTCTGGTGGTTATTGACTATGGGCTAGACTAAATGACCTCTGCACCTCCCTTTGAAATTGATTTTCTTAGATTGCAGATGCCCATTGATTGGGAAATTGTTAAACAATTTGTGATAAATGAATGGAATGGAATATGTTTATACTATAAGAAATGATGAATGTGAAAAATTCAGAGAAGCACTGGAAGACTGACGTGAACTGACTCAGCGAAATAACTGGAACCAGGAAAACAATACACAAATGACTACTTCAATATAAATAGAAACAACAGCCATAAGACAATCAAAAGTAAATGCTGAGAAATTATAATGGCCAAGCTTGGCATCAGACATATGTGAAGGTTTTTTCCTTCATTCATTATAGAGTTGGGGTGGGGAGGTCTATGGATAGGGAAAACTGCAGATGATATCAGACTGTTTAGTTGATTTTATTAAATTTTTTTTTCTCTTTTTCATTCTTTATACAAGATGGCTTTCTGGAAGGGAAGGGTTAAAACTGGAAATGCAGATAAAATAAATATTAAAGATATCATAAAATTTTATTAAGAGCAAAATCATTGCTGTAATAAGCCTAAAACAAACAAAAAAAAAAACAAAGCTAATTTGTTTTAAAATAAAATAGATAGGTCCTTGATCTTGTGGGTACAGGCACTTGCTCCAGCACATGTAGCCATTCATCAAGTTTCCTTCTCCTGAACTTTTATTTTTAAACATCAGGAAGTCTAAGATGTGAGGGAGAATCCGGGGAGCATCATGGAAGAAGAGGCATTTCAGACAATCAAAGAACCACCAAATCTCTGAGCTGGAAGGGATCTTGAGGGTCATCATTCCAAATTGCACATGAACAGAAAGAAGATAATCTATTCATTCTACAAAAACCCTGAATGTTGGCTATCCAATCAACTGATAGTCGGAGACCTCCAGTGAAAAATTGCCTCCTGAGGCACCCCATTTCATTTTTTTTTTGACAGCTCTAATTACAAGGAAGTTTTTCTCCCTCTTTCTTTGAGCCAAAATAATCGTTCTCTACAACTTTTACCTATTGCTCATGGTTCTGCCTTCTAGCAATAATCAGAACAAAGCCCATCCCTCTCCTAAATCACAGCCTTTCCAATACTTGAAGACAACTATCATGTTCTAAGTTTTTCCTTTTTTCACCCCTCTAGGCTAAACATTTACACTATACTTCAGATTATCCTCATATAGACTCATAGGATTCTAGATAATCAGAGCTGGAAGGAAAATTAGAATTCACCTAGCATGACCATCCCATTTTACAGAAAAAGAAACTGAGACCCAAGATGATTAAATGACTTACCCAAAATTTCACAAGTAAAAGGTAGCACATCTGCAATTCAAACCCAGGCTGTCTGATTTCCAGTTCAGCTGCTTCCCTAATCACACTTTACCTTGTATTATAATTATTTATGTTCACATTTTCTTTCCACCTCCATGCGCCATTAGTCCTCAAGAACTTCAACTGGATTGTTTTTTACCAGTGTAAGCTCAGAAGCTAGCAAAGTATCGTGTACATAATAGGTTGTTAATTAATATTTGCTGAATAGAATAGGATTCAAAATCTTGATTATTTACCTTGTGAATACTCCATAGCAAATTAAGAATTCCAGGCAATCTTTCTCCAACTACCTAATGGCAGGCTCCCCAACATGCACACTAGGCACATGGCCAGAAACGAGGCAGCTACCAAGAGGAAGTCCAATAGGCTTCCATTTATGGACATGCTACTGGTTGGTAGTAATAGCTGACATTGATATACCACTTAGACATTATTTCTTTTAACTCTCATGGCTCTGTGAGTTAGGCATTATGGATATTATAATTCCCAGTTTTACAAATGAGGAAGCTGAGGCTCAGGGAAGACTTGACAGAATACCGTGGGATTTATCATGATGATATGGAAGATTATTCAAGGTAGATTCACCTATGGAAAATGAAGGAAGGGGAGAAAGAAAGGAGATATTATGGCAGTTCTGACTGCAGTTACTAAGAGGCAAATCTGAGGATGATGTAAGGAAAGATTTCTCAATGATGCTACAGTGGAAAAAGCACTAGATTTGGAATCAAAGACTACTTTTCAGGTATGTTTTAAGGGGCCATGGTTAAGATATGGGTCACAATAGATGGTCTCCGAGGTCTCCCTCAGGTCTAATATTCTCTGATTCTGGGACATGTCCAGGCTCCCATGGCTAATGAATGTCAGAGGTAGGATATGAACCCAAATCTCTCCTGACTCCAGGTGTAGCCCTTGTTTTACTAATACTACACAATATCTATTTACACATTGGTCACATCTTCCTCCTGTCCTTCCCTCCCCAACCCCTATCCCTCTCATGCCCCTTAAATTCCAGCTTTTAGAAGAGCTTTTTGTGTGTCCTGGACCTAGGAGTATACTGCACCAGATCCAACCAGTTCCCAAGATCCAATTGTTAAATTTTCAATATGAGAACCTATACCTTGGAAATTGGCAAGTGCGACCAATCAGGGCTTGATTTATTGTTTTGTTGATTGTCTAGACTTAAGAAATCGATGGATAAAAATTCAGGTTGCAATTAAAAGTATGTAGTGAGTAGATGTTTTCCTCAGAAAGTCAGTTGTTAAATACTTAATAGCACACCACTTCCTGGACCCCTTCAGTGGTCTAGTGACGCCTATGGACCCATTTTCAGAATAATATTTTTAAATGCATAGAATAAAGGAAAACAAATTATATTGAAATATAATTATCAAAATGTTAAAAAAAAAACCCAAATTTACAGATCCCAGGTTATCAACCCCTTCTGTATGGGATCCCACACCAGGATAGAACCCATAAGTGTCATCCAAGTGACAAATTGCTTTTGGTAGCTACGACTCGTGTGATCTGCCAAAACTTTATCAAGGCTGTGGTGGGGGTCATTGCCAGTCATCTTGACTTAATGTCTTTCCATTGGACTCCAATGACTCTGGAGGAGAGATTGAGGCTGATGGCTTTGCACAGCTCTGCCTCACTTCCATCTGATTCACTTGTTGGTCAAGACATCACCCTCCTGATGTTATTGATACTCTTTGAGAATGGACGAATAACAACAGTCAAGTCTACATCAGACCTCCATAGGATCCAAGCCATGGCTTTACATTGACCATTGTTTGGGTCTCTTGTCCCACTCCAGTAACTGTATTTTGTGTTGTCATAGTCTAAAATGGAAAGCTAACCTCATCTGATGAGAAAAAATGGAGAAGCAGCAATACTTGAGACTTACCATCAGGGGACAGTAGGAATGACCAAAGGTTTACAAAGTAAAAAGATGGGAGGAAGTCTCTGAAAACTGATTTGTTGTTGTTCAGTCATGAACTTCATGACACACTTCATGACTCCATTTGAGGTTTTCTTACCAAAGATAATGGAGTGGTTTTGCCTTTACCTTCTCCAGCTCATTTTACAGATTAGGAAACTGAGACAAACTGGGTTAAATGATCTACCCAGGGCAAACACTTACTGTCTGAGGCTGGATTTGAACTCAGGAAGATGAGTCTTTGCAACTTCAAGTCCAGTAGTTTATGCACTGTGGCACCACCAAGCTGCTCAAAACTGATAAGGGAGAGAACAAACAAGGTAGGGAGAAGAACAAAATGGCTTGTAGTTGGATTCAACTAAAATTTCCCCTCCCTACCTGCAAAGTGGTATAATATAGACTCTAGAGTCAGAGGATCTGGGTTCCAATCCTACCTCTGATATTTGCTACTTGTGATACCTTGTATCACCTTAGGTAAGTGACTTAATCCAAGATCTTTTGTAAAATGAGGAGGTTGGGTTAGATAGTCTCAGACGCCCCTTACAACTCTAGATCTAGGATACTATGAGAAAGTATCAGCCATCTTCACCTTCTGTGCAACGACCTGTTTGTTTGGAGCTGCTTATTCCTATCAAAGCTAGGTAACTTCAACTCAGAAAAAGTCTATCTTAGGAGACTCCATTAACTGAGTCCCTTGGGAGGCAATCTGTCATGACTAACAGGTTGTGCTTCTCCATGTGGATGTGGGTAAAAAGGACTAACGACAAAATTGACAGAGGATTGAAGACTAGGTATTCCATTTAGAGAAAATTTGGGAGGTAAAGAGAATTTTGTATTGACTTGCATAGTGTGTGACATTTGTCTATCAGCTACCATCCTTATGTCTTGATTTAGAATCTATATATACCTATATCTATCTATACATTTCTCTCTCTCTCTCTCTCTCTCTCTCTCTCTCTCCCTCTCCCCTGGCTCTCATGTCCCATTATTATGTTGAAATGATCCCAGCTTCTTGAAAGCTATGAGCACAAACTCTGATGATCCTAGAGAACTGGAAAGCCTTTGAAAATATACCAAGTGATGGACTCTATCTATAGCCTGAGGATCAAGCTAAGTCTTAGCCTAACTATGTCCAGAGTGACTCATCTCAGAAGGCTAGTCACTAGCCAATGGAGTTCTTTCAACCACATCATCATGGTTGATGGTATGGAAGGTCTGTGATCTGCATAGGTGGAAGAAATACCTCAACTGAGAACAGCTTCTATTTTGAAAGAATTACAGAAATGATAATTTTCTTATTTTCTGATCTAATTTTCTTTGACTAATTTTCAAGTTGTTTTTGTTATGTTCTAGAAATAAAAATAGAACAATATTAATGACTTGTTTTTCATATTTTAATCTTGAAAAACAAATTAAAATTATTTTTTAAAACAGACTGTGAATTAAATTAGTGACCATTAGGAACCTTTTCATTTAAAAAAAAAGTATAATTAATTGAAGGAGGGACGCATGATTACTTAGGGTATTTTTCTAAAAATTCAAATCTTTAAGGAAAGGCTCTCAAATCTTGTTACCAACGACCCTTAGGGGGTACTAATTTACCACCATCTCATTCTGGCAGATGTTGCTCTGTTTCCTTGTCCCTTTCTAGGTAAACCTAGGGGAAGAGAACCCTTCCTTCTGGCCATCTGTTTCCTAATGCCATTTATCAGAAATAGCACCTTTTCTTAAAGGTATGGCTCTTAAGAGCAGAAAGGAAATTTGAGAAGAAAAAGCTAAGACATTCAATTAAAATTTCATGTAAATCTTAGAGCTTTTTACCTTTGGGGAAATATAACTGCTCTAGCCCCTCTGTGGGCTTAGTGTACCAACCTCTAGAAGGTTGGGTCCTCAGAGGACATCTGACAACTTCTTGTAACCCTGAGGGGCTGGGATTTCTAACATCACCTTTAAACCCTCATCTTGTGTGCTCCTCCTGCTATCAATTAACCAGCTGACATCGATTAACTTTTTAAAAGGGATATTTCCTGAAAAGCTATTGCAGACAGGAGGCTGTTTTTTTAAATCCCCCAAAGTGGGGGTATTCTCATATTTTGCTCACACTCAGTGCCTGGGGAGCACTTGGGGTTTTCTTGCCAGAGATACTGGAGTGATTTTCTATTTCCTTCTTCTGCTCATTTTATAGATGAGGAAACTGAGGCAAATGGTAAATTTCTCTCCTCATATTCAGTGCCTGGGGAGTATCAGGTCATAGTTAAAAGACAAAGATAGTGAGGCACACATTCAAGAACATGTAGAGTCAAAGGATATCTTGTAATTTCTTGTCCCAAGAGTCCCTTTTTTCCTTCTTAGAGTACTCCCCCCACCAAGTTTGCTTCAGAATTTTTGTGACGGAAGAGTCATTCCCTTACCCATCTGGGTTGTCATGTCTTGTATGACAAGGCAGTCCATTACTGGTTCAGGTCAAGTAGGTTGCTGGGTGACTGCAACAGGTTCTAGGGATCGTTACTACTGACGCTAGTTGATAAGGGGACTTCTAATGACTCTGCTGACTTTTCAAAGCTCAGAAAGTTGTAACCTGATTAATTCCATTTTGGAATACTTTTTCACCGAAATTTACGTAAGAATAAACATAAAAGAGTTAAAAGAGAGTCAACATATGTTTGCAGATACATGGCCACCAGGTGGGGAGAGAAGGCAGCTGTCATCCTTCTCCCTATGCAGAAGCTCACAGGAGCTTTTCTCATTCCAAAGCCTCCAGGAAAGCACATGAAAGATCACATATTCATCCCTTTCGTTGCACTCAGTTCCAGTTGGCAACTTTGAGTCATCTGTCCTTTCAGTTCCAAAGCCAATTATAAGGCTTAATCGCACAGTACTATGACATGAATGAGTCATCTTGGTAAGAACCTGGCTACCCAAAGTCCCATATGTCAGCTTGGAACAAGGCAAGGAATGTCTGCTCATGTCCCCAAAAGACTAGACCCTCATTGGCCAGCCTTCACATTGCAATGCCGTTCATTTCTTCTACTCATTCTGTATTGGACAGTAATAGAAACAAGATCTCCAAATCCTGATCACTCACTCCCCTGAGATGGGTAGAGAAATGAGCCTTGTGGTCCACAGTGGAAATGCAGAACTGGTCAAGCCTGCTCCTATGTCCAGTTTGGTTTTGCCACTTTGTAGGCAGTAGGTAACTGCAATGATCATTGTCACAATGAAGTGGATGATGATAATTATAATAACAGGAAAAGTGCATTATTTGGTATTTCCTTTGTCAAACATGTGATTCCCCCTAGTAGATTATAAGCTCCTTGAGGGAAGAGTCTGTTTCATTTTTGTCTTTGTATATTCAGGACCTAACACAATACCTGGTTCAAAGTTGGTATCAATAGTTTCTTGATGACCGAATGATTGACAGACCCATTGTCTCATTTGAGCAATAGTAGCTCATTTGACAATAGAGGTTGGGTGCTCCAGGAGTTAGGTGCCAGGTTTACCATTTCATTCTCTATTAGGGTCAGCTGGCATCATTCACTCTATTTCCTGGACACATACTTTACTCACAACCCCATTTAACCATCTTGAAAATGCAGGGACCAGAGCTAGGCCACAGAGTGTGCAGGTATGTTAATGTGTGAAGGGATCTCTATCTGAATACCTTCTGAACACCTTCCTTGTATTTAGTATTTCCACAAATACACAAGCATTTATTGAGATCCTACAACTTATGCCTAAATGAAAGAGATCCATGTGAAGGAGTGCTTTCATGGAAAAGAGAGGACTGCAAATCAACAGACATTAAGCACCTACTATGTGCCTGGCATTCCTTGACCTCAAAGAACTTGGGCTCTGTTGGTACAAAAATTGACCAATCAGCAAGTATTTATTAAACAACTACTATGTGCCAGGCACTGTGTTAAATACTGAAGACACAAAGACACAAATGAAACATTACCTGCCTTCCAGGTATTTACAGTCTATGAGATGACATCTGTGCTAATAAGTATAACTCAATGTAGAGTGTGATAGAGCAAAGGAGAAATTTTGACAAAGTGCTCTAGGACAATTTGAAGGGGGAACAAACACTTTCACCTAGGTGGTATGAGGGAAGGCTTCATAGCAGAGGACAAATGTGAGCTACAATGTGGATAAGAGGAGGGATGGCATTCCAGATGTGGCCAAGAAGGAGATAAAAATGGTGAATTTGGGAGTCATATTTGTCTGGAATATAGAATATATGAAATACATGATTATGTGAATCGTGAAATTAAAATGAGAGACTGGACCCAGATGGTGGAGGGCCTTAAATGCCAGACTGAGGGGTTAGTATTTTGTTGCAAAGGCAATGGAGATGGGGCATTGAACAGAGGAATGTCATCATCTTCCTATGCCTTAGGAAGCCTACCTGGAAGATATGTAAAGGAAAAATTAGACAAGGGAGACACTGGAGGTCAGCGGACAAGTTAAGAGACTTGTAGAAAAGTCTAAGCAAGAAGTGAGGAAAGCCTGATCTAAAATGGTGGCTGTATGAGTAAAAAGGAAGAAATGGATTCAGAGTTCTGGACATGATCGACAAGATTTGACAAGTGATTAGATGATAGTTTGGGAGTGAGAAAAAGAGAAAAATCAAAGCGAATTCTAAGGTTTCAGATGTGACTGCGATGATAGTGGTGTTATCAGGAGAACAAGAGACGAGTAAAGAGGGAAGACGGTAAGTTCAGTTTGGACATGTCAAGTTTGAGGTGCTAGAAAAACATCCAGGTGGAGACGGGTCAGCAGAGTTCAGGGCAAGATGAGAGCTAGATATGTAAATTTGATAAGCACCTCCATAGCCATTATAATTGAACCCATGTGAGGAGAAGACATCATCAAGGAAGAGAATGTAGGAAGTGTGGAGCTCTGTGGGACACCAAGAGGACAGAGAGGATTAGAACTGAGAACGGACCATCAGATTTAAATAGTGAAAGGTCATTTCTTGGCGATCCTTCAGACATATCAAGAATGTGTGTGTGTGTGTGTGTGTGTGTGTGTGTGTGTGTGTGTGTGTGTGTGTGTGTGTGAAAGCAATGTTACGAAGGGCTGAGGGAGGGAGAAGTGGTAAGGAATTGGAAGCAGCCAAAGTACTTGTTTTTTCTACTTTCGTAGTGAAAGAAAGGAATGTTACAGGAAAGTAACTCGAGGGTTTGACAGTCACAGAAAATTTTTTGACTCTATTTTTTTGTTTAATGTTGGGGGGACCTGAGCAAGTTTGTGTACAGTAGAGGGGGAAAAAAGTATAGATAAGAGGAGAGTGAAGACAAAAGAGAATAGGAGAATGACTGATGGGGTAAACTCCTAGAAAAATATAAGGGAATGGGATCAAGGGCACAAATGAAGGAGTGAGCTTTGGTAAGGAGAAAGTGACGCCCCACCTTCTGAGGTTGGAGTAAAGTAGAAGAGGATGAATGAAAATGGTGAGACATTTTGACCTGTAGTGGACGGGAACTGAAGGAACTCAGAAGGAAGTTCTCCTTCTAATAACCTTAAGGGCAAGGACTGATTCATCTTTGACTTTGTATTGACAATGCCTAGTCCAGGACCTGTTAAACTGTAGGTGTTTAAAATGCTTGTGGATTGATAGATGTGTTTAAGAGAGTCGAATGTAAAGTCATCCGAGAGAGGAAGTAGATGAAGGAAGAATTAGAAGCTTGAGTGGAGAGGAAATTTGGAACAAGCAGTGCTGAATGTGATGGGGTACCTCCCAGTAAGAGATGACCAACACCAGTTCAAAACATGGGAAGCATGCAGATGGGGTAAGGACAAGGAAAGCCATTCCAAGTAACAGAATAGAAATAAGTATCCATGCAGTGGTTTATAGTTGAAGAGTCTGTGTTCTCATCCCTCATTTTCAAAGACCATGACATCAGAGAAATGATGATGATTTGCACTTGATTTTGTTTTGAGTGAAGGAGGGCTGTGCCAGGTCACCAACCTCACTTTCTCCTCCTGAGTCATCTGGGTCCAGTGACCACATATTCGTCAAGTTGAAGGGAGGATGCTAATGGATGGACATACAGAAATGATTCCTATATAAATAAAGCTATCTACAAACATAAAAAAAAGACATTTACAACTCTGAGGGTGGGAGACAGTAACGGAGGTAGGATTGCGCAAATCATATAGGTAAGTGGAAGAATTTAGTCTTGCTATACTTTTTTCCTGAACTCTGAAATTTAATCTCCTAAAATTTAGGGCATATGTTAGATATATTCATTTTGATGTTGAAGTGCATTAGCAAGTGCATTAGTAAGACAAACTGCAATGTTTACCAAAGGGGAAGATCATTACCTGGGACCTGGGGCTTGGAGACTTCATGTTGAAGGCAACATGAAAGTTGCACTTTAAAGGATGAGATGGAAAGCATAAGAAATAACAGGAGCAAAATTATGGAGGCACGAAAATACAAGACATGGCCAAGAGGCTGTTCTAATAGAAATACAGAATTTGGAGCAGGAGAAAACCAAAGATCCTATCTTCAACTCTTAATTTTGTAAAGGTGAAAAGCTGTAGTGGATAGTGGGAAAGAAAACTATTAAGGTCAAACAGGTAGAACGAAGCAGAGCCTGTATTCCAACCTAAGTCTTCTGACAATAAATCCAGTGAATTTTTCAATTCTTCCAGAGTGACTAGAGTATGAACAGAAATGTATGATAAAAGTTGGAAAGTCAGAACAGAACTAGATTATTCAGGGCCTTGAATGCCAGACAAAAGAATCTGACCTTTACTTGGCAGCCAGTAGGGAATCACTAAAAATTTTTAAGGAGATGAGTGACATGACCATATGTGGAGACAATGAAACCATCTGCCAAGAATGATTTGAGGGTGAAAAAGTTCCATCAAAATGTTAATTCTTGGGTTGGCAGCTCTCCAAGCCCACTGTTAAACAGCACCCATGCTCAGCTGTAAGCCTTCCTTCATTATATCTTCATTATGCTGTGGTTTAAATGACCCCAAGTTTCTCCCTGAAACAAAAGCCTATCTTTTTTAATATGTGTAAGGTATATACTGCTGATATATGATGTGCATGTTCATATGGAATGTCTAAATATACAGAGAAAAGCTCAAGGAGAGGAATGGACAGATATGTCTGGGACATTGATCATTCCCTGTTAAAGGGACACTGTGATTCTTTTATTACAGGGAGCAAGTGAAGGGGCAATGAACCTAGACCTCTAAGAGAGAGGGGTACCAGACTTGGATTACGAGACTTGGATGTATCTTCTGGTACATCACTGATATTGCACACAATTTTAAGCTTCGTGGTGCTTTCCCCTTTAAGGAGGGAAAGTAACCCAAGTGCACACCTGCAGGAATGACTTCTTTCAGCAAATGCAAATTAAACAAATGGTCATTATCCAAGCAAATACTAAGCAGAAATTGGAGGCATTCAACTGATTATAATATAGCAGAAAATACATAAGAGTGAATGAGCTCTTTAGATAAGAATAAGATGAGATTTGGCTCAACAAAGAGAAAAGCTTCAATCTCATCCAATGAGACATTTCCCAAAGTCTCTAGGGAAGCAAGCTGGAAGTCAAGGACATGTTAAGGCACCTGCTTCCCCTACATATTTGCTGCTTACAGAGAATGTTTTTCTTCTCCATTCCTTGGGGTTAGTCCTAAGTAACATCTAGAACCACAGATGTCTTCTCTCAAAGAAGGAATTAATTAAAGAATTCCTTTTCTCTCCAAAGCTCTCATGCCAACTCTTGCCCCCTTGTGGAGGCATGAAGCACCAAGTCATCATTCTCTCTACCAATTAGAAAAATCTTGTGCAAAATGTTCCAGCCTTGGTTAGAATCTCTCTCTCCTCCCTCCCTCCCTCCCTCCCTCCTTCCCTCCCTCTCTCCCTCCCTCTCTCTCTCTCTGTCTCTCTGTCTGTCTCTCTCTCTCTCTCTGTCTCTCTCTCTCTGTCTCTTTCTCTGTCTCTGTCTCTCTCTCTCTCTGTCTCTCTCTCTCTCTCTCTCTCTCTCTCTCTCTCTCTCTCTCTCTCTCTCTCTCTCTCTCTCTCATCTCTCTCCCCTTTCTCTCCTCCCCCCACCCACTCTCTCTCTCCTAACTCATTCTCAGAACTCAAGGAAGCCCAAAGGGATTTAGATTTGAGCTATCTATTCTCATTTGACCCATCCCACCACCAGTCAAAAATGTTTTATAAAACAAGAGATGACTCCAACTCTCCAATGAAAATGATTCTTCTCCATCCAAAAGGATCTTAACAGGCTAGAAATTGGGTTGAGATTTGATAGGGATAAATGTATGATGCCTTGTCCTTGGGTTCAAAAATCAGTTTTATAAGTAAAAAAAAAAACCTGGTAAAGTGGGACTAGACAGTGGCTTCTTTGAAAAAGAGTTGGATGTTTGCATAAATTCCTGTACAAAATGAATATGTCAGTAACATGATATTGGAGCAAAGAAAACATGCAACCTTAGGATGACTTAAGAAAGTCTAGTGTCCAGGACCAAGGAGGCGATGGCGCTCTTCTCTGCTCAGATCAGGTCTGGAGAACTATGCTCAGTGTTAGGCTGGTTCTTGTCTAGAAGAAGGTAACCAGGATAGTGAAGTGGCACAAATTCATGTCAGATATGGATTAATAGAAGAAACTTAGGATGTTTAACTTGGAGAAGACTTAGGGGGAAAATAATAGCTGTGTTTGAATAAAATAAGTACTTTCAGGTAAAAAAGAGATTTGACTTGTTTTTCTTGGTCCCTGAGGGCAGAATTAGAAGTAATGGAGAAGAGGGCTTGGACTTCATGGCAAGAAAACCTTCTGAATAATTGTTGGTCAGTCGTTTCTGACTCTTTATGACCCCATTTGGGGTTTTCTTGAGTGTTTCTTCCTCTAGCTCATTTTACAGAAGATGAAACTGAGGCAAACAAGGTTAAGTGACTTGCCTGGGGTCACATAGCTAGTAAGTGTCATAGACCAGATTTGAACTCAGGAAGATGAACCTTACTGACTCTAGGTCTGGCACTCTAACCACTATGCCACCTACCTTCTAATAATTAGAACTATCCAAAGGTGGTTTAGGGGACAAGGACCCCTGTTCTTGGAGGTCTTTAATGTAAAACTAGGTAAGTATTTATCAGTTGGCAGTGGGGATTAATTTTCAAGTATGAGCCAGGCTACATGGCCTCTGATTCTATGAATTAGCTGAGGAGTGGTGATAGGATTCAAAATCCAAAGTGGGTCCTGGCCTTTAATACCTATCCCTTTAAGCATTAGTAAATATTCAGCTACATATATCCCCATTAATAGATTCCTGAGGACAAACCATCTCTCTGTTTGTTGGAAAAAAGTGAAAATGAGAGTGAGTTAGAGTAAAGGGTTCAGTGAATTCTGAGACAGTCAGGTTGTTTTCGTGATAATAACATTTACATGACACTTTCAGCTGCAAAATGAATTGCCAGACTCTCAAGTGGGCTGGAATCGGATTAACACATAATTGAGAAATGTCTAACATAATAAATAAAACTATAATATAACATAGGCAATGTTAATTTGTGGTTTTTTAAATCAATACATGGCCCACAAAAATCTTTTTCTTGGGTTCAACACCCTTGGTGTTGATTTGATCCACACGGTAACAGTTTGAGGTTGGTAGTGCGGATATCATTATCCCTATATTTCAAAGAAAGAAAATTGAGGCTCAGAGAAATTCAGTGACATGTCTGTGATCTCCAAAGTAATAAAAGTTGGAGCTGGGACACCCCCCAGGCCTTCTGACTCATGTAATGGTGCTTGTTCAAATGCACTGTGCTGGGTCTTATGGTGAATCTGCCCTTGAGTTCATTTAAGCAGTCAAAAAAAATTCCCTTTCCTAACTCCTACACTGCTTATGGAACTCAGTGGTAGTAAGAGGGAATAAAGAGTCTCTCTACTTGTTTAATATATATTTTGAAAATATGGTCAACTACTAAAAGGTAGTATCTGGAAGAATACCCTGTAGTCAGTGGGTACTTAGCAGAATTCCAGATGGAGAATAATAGAAAGTTCAGAGGTCAGAGAGGCAGGGTCATAGATTTAGAGACAGAAAGGACTTCTTGTCAGAGGGTATCTAGTCTTATTACTTTGCAAATGAGGAAACTGAGGATGAGAGAAGAGCAAAGTCTTTGCCAAAGTCTCACAGCTAGTAAATTGTAGAGCTGAAGCTCAAATACAGGTCTTCTGGCTCCAACGATCCAGTCCTTTTACTTCTATTCCAGTTGAGTTGAACTGGCTTAGATCAGTGCTGATTCCTAGGACCAGACCTGGCTGTTAACTCTGCACATGATGACCAGAGGAGTCATGCTGATAAGTAGGGCTTTGCCCCAAGGTGCTAGAATTGAGAGGATGCCAGCCCTTGCATTCCTTCAGCAAATAGAAATCATTCTAATTTTTGGACCAGGACAATGAACTCATTGGCATGGGGAAGTCCCAATGAGGAAAATCCCTCAGATCAGTACCTTCTCACAACTTATAGTCCTAAGGAGTTGCCCAGAGCACTTAGAGGCTGAGTGATTTGTCCAGGGTGACAGAGTCAGTATGGATCAGAGGTGGGTCTTGAAGTCAGGATCTCCTTGACGCTGAGTCGAGTTCTCTATCCAATATATAATGCTGCTTCATGCACTTAGCAAGATTAGCTGCAAAGAAAACTTAAAGCATGGATAGCTTCCTCCAGCTGGCACCTGCCTTTGCAGATGAGGCTCTTCCCTGCGCATTCCTATCCTGCTTCTCACATAGCAGTATGGGATTTTCTCTGATGCAATTTTGGGGTCCTGAGGTCCCTGTCTATTCTTGTCCTTGGTTTTTCCTACCATGGGGCATTGTGTCCCAGGGTTGAAAGTTTCCCCTTGAGATCTCTTCCCACCATCATTTGAGTTTGCCTTACTGCCGGTCTTTGACTCATTTTGAGGTGTTTATTCTGGACACTGGAAACACTAGCGATAGAATTGAGGGGTGCTATGTTTATTAGAGAAAGCCCACAGGTCCTGAAAGATGGATACAAAAGAAACAAGAATTTGTGTCAACACGGGGGAAGTAGGATCTGTTACACAGCCTAAGGGCTTCCTATGGGCTCCCTACTCCAGCCATCTTTCCTCTGTATCATAGTGAGTATGGAAGGTCAAGGGTCAGTCCAATGATGTAGGTTGGGTGAGTCATGAGCCCCCAAATATCAACATTCCTCAGAGAGCTCTTGCAGCTGGGAAGCAGTTCCCAGTCTCTCTAAAGAGATAGCACAAGACTTGTCACACGTGGGATGCCTAGGGATGATTTCGTTGATTTATAGCCACAGTCTGGCTTTTTAGAAGAATGTTGCATAACCAATCAGCCTGAGTGTCGAATGATGTTATGTCAAGCCCTGTCATTTGCTGGGGTGGATTCTGTTAGGTCAGGACACTGCGAGGCAATGTATCAAAAATACAAATGTCGGACTGAACAGACCCTGTCAAGCCTGACAGCCACCATCTGATATGAATTACCTCTGAGAACCTCTGTGAGCTGCTAAATCATTCACAGAAACTCATTGTGCAAGGTATTCAGAAATGCAAAGAGCCAGGTCATTTATTCCCCCACCTGAAAATATGCTTACCAGGATATTAATGAAAAGGAATGGGAAAAATAATCAGGAGACAGTTTTGAAAAAATTTATTTTAAATTACCTTAGGACCCAAAGAAGATGAGAAAACAATTGAAATGTTTTCCATCTCTCTGCAGTTAACTATATACTACTAGGGAAAATGCAAACTGAATGAAACTACAAAACTATAATGTATGGCATATTGTCAGCTCTGAACTTAGTAGTGATTTTGCATGTTCAGTGCTAAAAGGCATTGATTAAATAGGAGGGACATTTTATAACAAGGTCAAGGAGGAAAGACTTCCCATCCAAATTTATTGAATAGGTCTTTCCTTCTCCTATGTCCTGGGTTTTAGCTTCAAGGTTAAAACATACAAATCATTGGCCATGTACAAATTAGCATGGCTTCTCAATACCTGAGCCTGCTGGTGGAACACTGGGTAAGTTAACATAATCATGCCTTCATTCTCCCCAAGGGTGCATCATTATTATGTTTTAAGGAGAATAATTTTCAAAGCAAGATATTGAAAAGGATTTGAGAAGAAAATGAACCTAAAGAAAACATGGTATGTGATCTAGCTAGGCGCAACTATTCTGAGTGTATTTATTTATTGGATAATCGTTTTAGAAATGAAAGGGACCATCGAATTCAGCTCCCTCATTTTACAGATCATGGCCTGAAAAGGTTAAGTGACTTGCCTAGTATCATAAGCTAGTAAATGTCCAAGGCAGAATTTGAACCCACACCTTCCTTGTTCAGAGTTCGGTCCCCCATCTACTACATCACATTGTCTCTGATGCAATCAGATTGAGTATAACAAAAAGACACCAAGTGAAATAGATCAGCAAGACATTTCCATAGTAACATATTCTCCTCAGCAACAGTGATGGAACTACCATATTTGTGTTTTATACTCTCAATATCCATTGTAAGGCACTGGTCACAGTGTTTAAAATCGTTGACATTATTGGTACAACATTTTAAAGTGTACAAAATGTTTTACATGTATTCTCTCAGTTGACCCTCACAACAACCCATGAAGGCAGGTACTACGATTATATTATCATCTTCGTTTTACCGGGGAGGAAACTGAGGCTCATAGGGTTTTAATGACTTGTACATGGTTACATAATTAGTAAATGTTAGAAGTGGATTCAACCTGGGTCTCTTCTAATTCTGAATTCAGGACTTTTTTTTCTCTACCACACTAACTCTCTGGAGGCATCATTAATAACTGGGATATTCTATACAAATCTGAGGGCTTAAGGTTATATTATATTACATTGTGAAGTTGTTACTTGTGTTATGCCATGTCATATCATGTTATGATACATTATGTTATATTATGTTATGCTATATTATATTATGGCATAGAGGAGAAACATTCCAGAACATTTCATCCTGTAGGTGGAATTGGGGGTAGATCCAAGAGGAACAAAAGCAAACCCTCACTTTAAGGGGGCTGAGATTATGCTTAGACATACTGAGATGGAGAAATCAAGCTTGCTAATAATTTGATCTTTTGATTCTGGGTTGTTCTGCCTTCCTGGGGCCATGACTCTAGAAGGGTGCAAAAGCTAACAAACGGCACTTGGAAAAAATCAATTGGAGAACACAACCTGGACCTTTCCAGTTCTACGAAGAAGGCATCTACACGGTTATTGATACAATGTTAAATGTTCCCAGGAAGAAATCTATTCATAATTCCTCAAAGAAGGGAAAACTCCAGAAGAATTGTAGAGATAACAAATGGTACTTTTTACTTGAAATGGTGCAATGGAGATGACAATAGCCACTATCGACTCATGCTTATATGTTCTCATCTATTTAAAATCATGAGAATGGTCTACGTATGTAGGTAGGGTACAGGACATGAAAGCACGAGAAGGGGACAACTTTTTGTCATAGTTTTCTACAGCAGTCCACAATTTTGCTGACTCATCATGTCTGGCTGAAAGACGCAGAGAATATAATCTTTTATTATGTCTTTTTGTTTGTTTGTTTCCTGTTGTTGTTTTAAAAGCATTTGACTGAAGAGAAAAAAATACAGGCTTAAAGACAGTCTTTAAAAAGTGCCTCCCTGCCCAGCTACCCTAGGATGGCATTGACTAAAGAGAAAAATTTCCAATTATCCATTAAGTACTGTCAGGAAACAAGACCCAAAGGTAGAGAAAGATGCTCACCTAAGGTCTTTGTGTTTCAGAGAACATCTTGTTCAGAGTCTACACAGAAAGCTTCTCTATTATTAAGATGTTCCCATTTTCAAAGGTTTTGCTAATTCCATGCAACCTCAGAATACTAAAAAAACCTTCATTAAAGCTCATAATAATTAAAAAAAAATAAGTATTCACTTAGGAAAATCAAAGTGGATAAGCAAACATCCTTTGTGCTGGTTATGACATGCAGCTAGAGGGACATTGAGTTCATCTATTCAATGCAATATCGCAGATGGACCCAAATGGTCCCAGAATTGAATAAGAAGAGACAAGTTGGATTATATTTGGGAAATTACAGAGTACTCTTAACGATCTCAAGTTACTCACTGACAAAAGTCCATGTCTCCAACACCAGTATTCTTCCCATGGCTGTAAAGTATTAAGCACCACAATCTAGAAAGAATCAAAACTAGAAGTAATCTAAAAGAAGGTGGGTTGGCCATGTAGCTACAAGAAAAGGCAGTATACAGACAACCAGATTGCTGCACTGGTATCATCAATATATTCACAGAATCTGCCGATCATTGAGTGAAACCTCAATGGTGGATTTATGGAAATATATAGATGTGAACTACAAAGCAAGAGAAGGTCCAAAAGAGATACAATCTACACTGGGGCTGGGGCAGGGGAGGGGGGGTGGAGGGGAAGTACTCACCCTGATGCTATCATGGTTTCATTGAAATTAAATTTCTCTAGTGCAATATCATTTAACTCCCCTGCCGATCTGGGCTCTGGATAGTTTTGTTGGGCAGGCTAGCTTATGTGTGGGAGGAATGGGTGGAAAGCAGTCTTTGCCAACTTCTCAATCACAGTTTGATCATGTTGGCAGCATACAAAAACGGTAAATAACTCAGAATATTATTTTACCTAATGTAACTTGTCTAGTCATTTTTCCCATTTAGTGGAAAGGATTTGAACAGTCTTGAATTATCCAGATTTTCATATATTTTAATACGTCTGGTTTCAATAAATCCACATAAATCTTTTTATTTGTCAGAATGGCACAGTGCATGTCTCATACATATATATGCATGTGTATATAGGCATATGCTATATACATATGGATATATGAATCAGTCTCTGCTTATACAACTATACATGTATACGTACATACATAATACATGAATATATGCATAATACACATATGTATATGTGATCCTAATTAGAGACATGTTGTAGTTTAATGGAAAGAATTCCAGCTGGGGACTTAGTAAAATCTGGATTCAAGCCTTGCCTCTGGCAAACACTATCTATGCAATCATGAGCAAAGTAACTTAGAATCCTAGTTTCCTTCAAAGATCAACTCAAATGCTACTTCCTACATAAGACTTCTCTTGATTCCCAACTGATGGTGTCTTATCTGAAATTATTGTGTATATATTTAGTGTATGTATTACTGTGTGTATATATATATGTGTACATATATATATTTATGTATACATATACATACATATACATACATACTGTACATGCCTCTGACTATAGAATATAAATTTCTTAAAGGCAAGGGCTATTTCATTTTGGCCTTTGTATGTATGCTTAATACCTAGCATATTGCCTGGCATATCTTGGCTGTCAATAAATGCATTTTGATTGATGTAGTGACATGATCCTTTCAGTGCCCCCAGGAAATTCCCCAGGATAAGTTACAGAAGGGTTGTTGATCTGCATGAGTGAAGTCAGTTTCCACATTGAGAGTTCCTCACCACAATGAAATCACACATTTGAAATGATGATCCCAATGTACATTTCACTGACATTGACTCACCAAGCATTTATTCATGAGATACAATGTCTTTTACACTGATGATGGCTTCTATGAATGACACATGGTTACTCGCAAAGGAAAATTTGGGGGTACCTCCCAGATCTCTGAACTACCTTCATATGTCTCTAAGTAACTTCATTGGGGGCACTGAATCTTGGCATTTGGGAACGATGAGACCACATATGGTTGTAAACCAATGAACTGCATTTTGTTATAGAATTCAAGATATATTCACCAAAAACAAAACAAAAATAGGTTGCCTTCCAGTATTCCAAGCCTTTCCGATATTCCTCCTTTGACTGTGACTACCTAGAGCATCTCAAGTCAGCATGTATCTATTGTTGAAGCATATCATGTTAGATAGCTAAGCCATCTTAAAAAATTATATGGAAGTGTGACTCAAGAAGGACAGCCATGGGGAAGCTTGAGTAATTACTGGATTTGACTAAATGGAGGGATCCCATTCTCTTGAGCTTGGACTAGGGCAGACCAGATTCTACTTTGGGCAGGTATGTTTGTGGAGAGATATGGGAGTGGGGTTGCTACCAGCCAGTAGACTGGGTTGTAAATAAGTTATATAGTGCAGTTCTGTCTCAAGCCCTTGTAAATATTGACTAGCTGCTATTCAAAGTGTCTGCTGTGTCCTATTGTCTGGTTATTTATTGGGGTAATAAATAAAAATGCTGCCTGTTCTTTATACAGAGCCTCTTCCTATGGTGTCCAGCACATGAGGACATAATGTCCAGCTCAGGCTTGTAGAGAGGAACATTAAAAACCTTGCTGCCAATTGATGAATAGGAAAAGAAAAGGAGATGAAAATCTGAGAAATGGTTTCTCTTAATAAATGCCAAATGGAGTCATTGAGTGCCTACTATGTGAAGAGTAATGTCGTAGTATTACTAATGATGATGTTGATAAAAATAATAATTGAGTATAGAAATAATAATGATAATAACAGTTTTTTTAGCAATATTCTGACTCCAAATCCAGTGCTCTCTCTGTTATACCACACTGCCTCTTTTAGGAGTGGGCCAGAGCTAATGTTACTTTACATGGTTCATATTATTACAGCACTCATTACTTCTATAGGCTATAGGCTAAATCTGTAAATATAATGGGTTTAAAAAACTTATGGATTAATGATCTATAGTGGACAGTTAATGAGAAGTTAGGGATATTTGGGACCCCACACCCAATGCTTTGAGGCCAGTGAGGTCAATGTCAACTGCAATAATGACAAATGCAATTTGGAAAACACTTTATAGACATTATCTTACCTTGAGACAGGTGCTATTATTATCCCCATTTTTCAGATGATGAAACTGAGGCAGTCAGAAGTTAAATGTCTTGACCAGGAGCACACAAGTAGTAAGTATCTGGAGAATTTGAACTTGGGTCTTCCTAATTCCGAATTCAATCCAAACTCAAAGCCACCTGGTAACTATCATTTTTTTTTCATGCTTAGATCAAACTGTCAGGGACAAGGTAGGTCATTGATCAGAGCCAGTGGGGTCTTTGGGGTCTTTAATCTATTTGTTATGTTGCATATTTTCTGAGTTATTTTGTTTATATTTTGAAGTAAGTATAATAGCACACCAGGAGAAACTTCTTCGTCATTGGTTGAATACAGAAAAGAAGTAGGAAATTTATTTTAATTTGAATAATTGGTTAATTTTAGCCTTATTCATTCCCCTCTTTCCTAGCAAAGTGGTGTGTAGGCTCACAGATTTATGGGAATTCTCTTTATTGTGACCCTGGAGGTACGGAGAGATTCGACCAGATTCGACCAGAAAACAGAAAAAGTTGTAGTTTCTATCTAAGAATGATTCTTTTGATGTTTTCTTGTTATTTTAAAAATCACTACAATTTCCAAAACCATCTCATGGAATGTCCCCTTGTAACAAGCACAATGACAAACCTGCATCAGATAACCTATTCTTCATTCCACATCAACAGACTATTGTCTCTTCTCAGAAAGTTATAAGACATGCTCCATCGTCAGTTCTCTGAAGTCACATTTGATCACTGCATTGGTCACTATTCCAAAGTCTTTCAATATTGTTTTCCTTTATAACTGCAAATTAAGATAATAAAATCATAAATTTAGATCTAGAAAGAATTTTAGAGGTCAGTCTTTTCGTATTACAGATAAGGAAACTGAGGCTGAAAGAGGTTAAATGGTTTGCACAAAGTGAAAGTCAGCTTTGCACAAAGTCAGACAGCTGGTAAGTGTCTGAAGCAAATCATTCTTCTGGTTCTGCTTACAGTACTTAGCTCTGCATCAGATCACACAATTCTCCCAATTTTCTTTCAATTCTTTGTATTTGTCTAAGCTTTCTTTGGTGGAGGGAGGAGAGATGTGATAAGTGCGAAAGATCTCATGGGATCCTTTTCTGTCATTGAGTGGGAAAGGACTCCAATTGCCTTCTTATTTACTTGAAAAGATAGAAATTAAATTCTTTATTTCTTATTTCTGAGTTCTGGTTGACTCATTTGCTGAATACTAATGGTCACCTGTCATGCTCCTACCAGGTTAGCCAAGTATCCAGCAAAAAATGACCTGGCTATTATTAGTTCAAGCTAAGGAGAGACTGGAAAAGATCACTTCCTACTTTATCTCATCCATCCACAATGATCTTGCCCTGGAGGTCCCAAATCTTGATGTTGAGTTCATTGGCAACACAGGATCAGTTATGATGGTGGCTAAAGCAGAGGTCAATCATAATGTCCTCTCCCTCTGGAGCATAGAGGAGCTTGCATTTGCTGACCTCCCAGACCATAGTCTAACCATTCCTGCTCCTAATGGCAGAGTAAACTTTCAGGAGGCCTTTGTGACTGATATGAGTTGTCTTTAGTTTGAAGCTGGTCAAGTCCCATGCCTTGAATAACTTGTACTAGTCACAGGAGACTGGGGTTGAGTGAAAAAATGGACATCGGACGTATGCTCCAAATTGCTCTTATCCTCAACAGCATATTTGCAGACACTCAGGATATTCCAAAGCTTGATTTTCTAATCTAGGGGATCATAGACAATTTGATGATTGTTAGAAGAGAAGGCTACACTCAAGATATCATGGAGAGTGGACCACAAAGCATTGACTCGTTGGGTCAGTTGTAGTAGGTCCACAGTCTGAATGTGCCATTCCAGGAGCCAGAGAGAACAAGATGGCCATCAGGAAAAATGAGAGCATCACTGATAAAATGGCAATGGCCCAAGAGGACTATGGGCATCCAATCATTGATTTCATCTTTACGAAGTTTCCACATCATGATGGTCTAATCTCATGAGGTAAATAAAATAATCTCCATGAATTGTGGGATTGCGGTGATCTAGAACACCCAGGTATTGTGGCCTTAAGGGTTCCTGAAGATCCATCTGTTTAGTTTTTTGGTGACCATTCCAAAGATTACTCCAGGAGAAGGATGAATTATTATCTTATATTATCTTATAATCATCCAGGGCAAGGCAGGTCATGATACAGCATTTAACAGGACTTATTTTCCTAAACTTTGGTCTCCCTGGTACTATTGGGCCATGCAGTAGGAGCTGCTCTTGGGTTTTCTTTATGACTCTAAAGCAAACTTACATGCAGACGTATTTAGTGAACATTTTAACACCAATTAGATGCAAGAAACGACATCTTAAAGGGCACCTGGCTGTGCTTCTAATCCCAGATTGTGGTTTGGGGAAGAGAAGTGAGAAGCCCATCTTGTCCCTGGGTCTTTACTGTACATTTGAGTCAGTCTCCACCTGGTGGCAGGAAAGGCTAACCCTGAAGTCTATAGCTTCATTCAATGAAATGGTGCCTTGGAAACTGTTCCAATAACATTCTAAAGGTAGTTCGGGGAGCTGTGCTTAGACAAAGGAACAGGCGGTGGGACCTTGAACTTGAGCACCACCAATAATGAACATGAACCTCTGCTGGAGAAGAACAAAATCCTCAATAGAAATGGAAAAACAAATACCAGTATAGATGAATACAACCGAAGGGAGATGATTCTTTCTCAGGAAAGGGAACCTTTATTCCAGTAGCCTGTATCCTAGGAAACTTCCCATGGGAGCTATCCTTTATATTCTCCTTTCTTAGGTATCAGATCTAATCAGATTCACTAGTCATGGATGTATTGTTCCTTCATGGGATCTTAGATTTAGAATTGGAAGGGATGTTGGAAGTTCTTTTATATATTTGTTTATGTGTTATCTCTCCTATCAGGTGGTAAACTCTTTGATGGCAGAGGCTGCTTTTTGCCTCTCTTTGTATCTTCAGTGCTCAATGTTGTGTTTTGGCATATAGTAGGTGCTTAATAAGTAAGTACTAATTAATTGGTTGATGAGGAAACTGACACCCGTAGATGTTGTGACTTGTCCAAAGTTGCATAGCTAGTAAGTCTCTGATGCCAGACTTAAACTCAGGTTTCCTGACTCCAACCCTATAGTGCTTCTCAGCCACACTGCTTTAGAATCTAATTCACTAATTCAGATTTACGGAATCACCATTCCTGGAATCAAAAGGACTGCAGAGGCATTTTGTCCAACCTGTGTCTGAATAAGACCAAGAATCCTCTCTCTACTATTTCCATCTAGTTGTGTCCAGCTTTCAGCTGAAGACAATCCTTGAGAGGAATCCAACTGTGACTGAAGACAGCACAGTCCACTTTTGGATAGCTCTCAGTGTTGGGAGCTCTTGACATCAAGCCTAAATCTCTTTCTTCCGTTTCCCAACCCTGCCCCTCCTCGCTCTGGGGCTAAGCAGAATAATTCAAATCTCTCTTAAACATAACAGAACTTCAGGTTCATTTTTGTTGTTTTAAAATTTTTATTTACTTTTAGTTTTCAACATTTCCTTCCATAAGATACTGACTTCCAAATCTGCCCCTCCCAAGACAGCATGCAATACAATATAGGCTCTACATATATCTTCATATTAAACACATTTTCACATTAGTCATGTTGTAAAGAAGAATTAGGACCCATGGGAGGAACCACAAGAAAGAATTAGCAAACAAATAAAAAAAGAGAGCAAATAGTCTGCTTCGATCTGCATCCAGATTCCATGGTTCTTTCTCTGGATGTGGATGGCATTTTCCATCATGATTCTTTTGGAATTGCCTTAGATCCTTGTATTGCTAGGAAGAGGTAAGTCTATCATGTTAGTCGTCGCACAATGTGGATGTTACTGTATACAATACAATGTCAGATTCTTAAAGAAAGCTATCAGTTCCCTCCCTAAGTAATGTTTACTGAATGTGTCCAGTGTAGACAGCAAATGATAGACTTCTTCGAGTCTCAATAGCCTTTAGTGCTATGAGATACATGCTTGTATCCTTGGATGCCTTTTTAAAAAGTTATAAAATGTTTATGTCTCTGACTTAATTGTTACCTTAAATGAAAAGCTTTGAGATGAAGAACTTCATTCAACTGTAGGAACAGAGGTAATGGGGCTGACAGATGATAAATACATTTTGAATTCCTTAAAAAAAAAAGACAAAACCACCCCAGGAATATATGTTCTTGGTTACATGGCAAACTGACTCAAAGAATATCTTTTTAATAAAAGCTAGCATTTCCATGGTGCTTTATGTTTGAAAAACACTTTACATATGATACCTCCCTTGATCCTCACAATAACCCTGAAAGGCAGATACTATTATCCCCATTTTACAGAGAAGTAAACTGAGACTGAGGCAGCTTAAGTGACTCACCAGAGGTCACAGAGATAGTCTGTGTCTGAGGAAGGATTCCAATTCCGTTTCTCCCATCTCCATATTCATTGCTCTGTTGATTGTTCCCTCTACTGGGCTGCCTCATGAAAGCATACCCAACGTTCTTTCAATCACTCCAATGGGTGATGATTAGTTTCCCTGAGCTGCCTTAAAGGACATTGTATAGTAAAAACTAGAACTTCTCAAGACTTAGTTACTCTGCCACTCCCCTCCAAGGAGAGAACTTCTATGTTCCAGCGTATATGGTACACTTATTTATATAGTGTATAAAGCTCATAGATACATAGGGATGCATATTTGTATCTGTGGTTATATGCACACAGAAGAAAATATTTCCGTGTGTGTATATATATATATACACACACACAAATATATATGTATGTTTGTATATGTATGTTTGTATGTGTCTATACATATACATATGATTTCCACATCAGTAATTTAGTAAGTAAAGTAGAAAATATACTGCAGACCGCATTCTAGATAGGAAAAATGCTTCCCTATCATCAAAAAAAAAGTTTTCCCAGACCATGGCATCTGAAATGCCTGTCAAGCATAGTACAGACAGTTTGCAGCTGCTTTCCCCATTCCCATTCTGCTTTCCGTTATTTGATCTGCTTATCAGTTTGTTATTTATTTATTAAGGAGCATTCCCTTCTTCCCCACCTACCATTTCCACTTACCCCCAAAGGTTTGGAGGCTGCTTGTTTACCAGCAAAAACAAGGCTAGGATGGTAGGGAAGGTGCTGAAGAGTTCAAGAACATAATAGGATTGGGAAGTAATCAGATGGGTAACTGGCTTGTAAGCTGGCCATCACCAAAGGGAATCCCAGTTCAGCCTTACTGGAAAGGAAATGGAGAGAAGGGCAGCTAGGCAGGAGGTTGGTATAATGGGATTTTCGTGAAGGGACAAATCCAGGTTCTCATTGACCCAACCCTCCATTGCACAAAGAACTAGAATATCTGATATTGACATATTACTTTACATATAGCAACTCATACAAACTTCATAACAGCCCTAGGAGGTCAGTACTAAAGTTTAGTGATGCCCATTTTACAGACAAGGAAACCATTTCAGAAAAGTGAAGACTTACTTGTCCAGGATCACACAGTGGAGCATAAGTCAGAGCAGCACTTGACTCCATCTCTCCAGACTCCAAATCCAGTACTCTACTCTCTATGCCACAGTGGCAAAGGCTGATAGGAGTGAAATCCCAAGTCAGAGTCTGGTTGGTTTTTAGTATGCTGAGTCAAGTCAACAAACATTTATTAAGTACCACTATGTTAAGCACTGGAGATATTAAGGGAAAAGGCAGTCCCTGTTCTCAAGGCTTTCACAGTCTAATGGGAGAGACAACATGCAAACATCTATGTACAAACAAGCTTGCAGATAATTTCAGAATGAAAAATGCTAGGATTATGAAGCACCAGAAGAGGCTTCTCACCAAAAGGTAAGACTTTAGCATCAATTGACTTTGCTGCAATTCTGAATATCTTGCATAAAACTTAGTCTCAGCTGTCATCACTTCTCCACAAAATTGTCAGTCATCAAGCCTTTCTTACCCCTCCTCCCCCACCACTCTCAGTGAAAGGGTAGCAAGATGGTGGTCTTCTTTTTCTGTTCTATTCCATTCTAATTTCACTCATCTCCCCTTCCTTTCCCTTCCTCTCTTTTTCCTCCCCCTTCTTCTCTCCTTTCCTACTCAGTAGCTTTTCATCACCTCTCCCATCCCCTCAGTCTTCTATCTTGTTTTCCCATCCATCTGTTCTCCCCGCACAATCATCACCATTCATCTTCTTTTCACTCTCCTCCTCCTTTCCCACTTCTTCCTTCCATTGCTGTTATAGGCAGCTAAGTAGCATAGTGCTCGGAGTGCTGGACCTGGAGTCAGGAAGACCCAAGTTCAAATCTGGCCATTTACTAGCTGTGTGACCCTGGAAAAGTCATTTAACCCTGTTTGTTTCAATTTTTTCATCTATAAAATGAGATAAAAACATGACCTCCCTCCTAGAGTTGTTGTGGGGATCAAGTGAGATGATACTTATAAAGCACTTAGCACACAGTGGGCACTAAATAAACTTTGCTCCCTTCTTCTCCCATTTATCTTCTAATCTTTCCCTTCCCCAGTCTTCCCTTCATCCATCTTCTTTCTCACCTTCTTTTCCATCCCTCCCTTTCCCATTTTTTTCCTCTTTCCTCCACCCCCAATATTCTTCTTCCTTTGGAAATAAGATCCCTTACCCATAAAAGCAATTTTCTTATATTGTATTTGTTGAATCAATAAATGACATTCAATGGCATGTGCATTAGTGAACCTATGATCTCAATCATGTAGATGATGCAAATTGAAACTCATCCATTCCTCTTCCTCTGCGACTAATGTCAATATCATCTCATCAGTTATCCATAGGATCTCATCCAACGTGCTGGGAAATGGGGAAATCTTTCTCCAGCTCTCTCGACATTTCATCAGCAGCATGAAATTCAGGGGCTGCCTAATAGTTTTCCATCTACCTAGATACATGACTTGCCCCCCTACTTTTTCTACCCTTCTGTTTCTTCACCTCTAAAAAATTTGTTGATAATATCCTATAGATTACTCACTTCGTTATGAAAGTGGGTACAGACTATGAGCCCATCCAACTTCCTTGGGCTTGTATTCTCAAGACGTAGACTTATGCGCAGTACTCACTCCAGCATCACCGTATCATAGATTTAGAGCTAGAAGGGACCTAAAAGGCACTGTAAGTCCATTCCCTTCTTTTTACAGATGAAGAAACTGAGCGGTTAAATGATTTGCCAAATGTCACACAGGTGCTAAGTAGCAGAACTGGGATTTGAACCTGAGACCTTTGATTCCACATCTAATGTTCATTCCTCTAGCAAAGTGGAAGAGCCACTTCTAGGAATAAATACCACTAAGGTTAGGCTATACTGGAGGTACCTCCTTCATACATGATTCTTTACCTAGTGACATTATTTAAGCCATAACCTCTGACTCCCAAGTTCTATCAGATGTCACCATCAGCATAGCCAACAATCTTAGTGTTAATATTTTTCAGCATATCTCTGGCTAGATCTAGTTCATTGCCCAAATACAATGACTGTCCAAGATACATACAACTGGTATTCTTTATTGACTTAGTTTTTCCTATGTGGACAATTAAGGTGAACTCCTTTCCATGATTATGAATCTTGTCAGGAAGTTCTGTAATGTTCTGAGGCCTGATATAATCAGTATAATATTAATTAGTAGGAGCATCAGAAGGATTTCATCACCTCTGAAGAATTCCTCTTCCTTGTGGATACCATAGGACATCCTCCATGGCCACGACAAACATCTATTTTCCATTATTTCTTTGTTATTTACCACAGAGGGCCATTGAATGAAGGTATTTCTGCGGTTGACTCAATGAATATTGTCTGCTTTTGACATATGCACATGAGACATCTTTTTGGAAGAGTGCCTTTAAAGCAGCATTTTGCTTTACCTAATATCTCCCCTTTTTATTGTTCAACAATGAATACAGTGTTAGCTTGTATCCTCTACACCTTTACAGTCACTTGTGATTGTAAAAGTGTAATCTTTTTTAGAATATTATTCATTCTATCTAGTTTGTTAAGTGAATATTATATTCTGGGCATTTTACTAGGTGCTGTGGATAAAAAAATTAAAGTTCTTTTTCTCAGTAGATTATTGTACGTTTATATAAGGATCCGCATGTGTGCAGGTAAGTGAATAGGAAATATACAAATGTCATTTCCAAGAGAAGGGCACAGGTCTAAGATAAAAAGACAACTTGTCAACAATAGAACAAGTATTCCAGAGGGCAAGATAGAAAAGCGGAAAAGGGATGGGTCTGACCCAAATGGGTAAGAGAGATCAGGGAGCAGCACTCAGGGGGGAGGGGGTGGTTTATCTTCAGTTGCCTGCAATTCAGAATCATAGGAATTCTGAGGGGAACAAGAGAGCAATAGATTTTTATGGTTATATAGTGCAATGATGTTGATTTGATTTAATTTTATAATTGTATTTATATTTTAAACTAGCGTTCCCCCTGATCTCTATATCTCTCGGCTCAGACTTTAGGCCAAGTTACCACTGGCTTAAGTAATTTCAATGATCTTTTCACTGTCTCTTTATGGCTATCAAACAATCAGTAAGTATTTATTAAGTCCCTACGATGCACAAGGCCCCAGGGATATAAAAACAGAAGTTAAACATGCCCTGTCTTCAGGGAGCTTCCATGCTAACATCTACGTATGTAAGTTTTTACAAAATTTATACAAGGTAATTTTGTGAGGGAGACTCACCACAGTTGGGGGGTTATCTTGAAAGTTTCCCTGTAGAAGATGGCCCTTAAACTGAGTCTTAAAGGAAACTAAGCATTCTATATTAGTTATATTACCTTAGGAAATGTTGATAGTTTGTGTCACTATCTGTTCTTTTACCCATGGACTAAAGAGATGGTGGATGAATTCTCATATTAATAAATAATTCTTTCCTGTCTGTCAGGATAGATATAATTAACTTCATTTTGTGTGTGTGTGTGTGTGATATTATTCAGACTTCATCATACCTAGAGCCTCCAACTCTCTTCTTGATTAAAGCATTCATAACATATAGGCACGAGACTCTGGTAGAGTGCATAAACCTTTGACCATTGTCTCTTTTTTTAACTATTGACTCATGTTTTCCAATGTCTTCATTGTTATCCTCCCCTTACCCACCTTTGCATTGAAATCACCAAGTATCCACGTACATGTTGATTTAATTGGGAAGTTTTATTGAGTCCATTGTAGAATCCTCTGCCTCTTCAACCTCTGCTATAGATAAAGGAGCATGGGCTGTAATTATCTTTAGGGAAGTGTTTGTGTAAATTCTCATCATGAGCTGTACAATAAAAGGACCAAGTATTCCCAAAATCGATGTTTCTTGTTTTTTTTCTTTTTCAGGAAACTTGATAAAACTCCTCCACAAATTTTTTTAATTCTCCAGGGGTTATCTTCAAGGCATTTTTCTAGTTTGCTTAGCTATAGACTTCTTTTGCCTTCTGGTTTCATTTCTAGAAAGAGTTTTGAGATTAATATGTGATCAGTTATCCAGAGGTGGCTGGAAGGTACATCAGTAGATATCCAATCCAATCCCCTCATTTTACAAATTAGGAAACAGAGGCCCTGGAATCTAAAGTGAATCCCTCAAGGTTACACAGATAGTAAGCGTCAGAAATGAGATTTGAACCCAGGACCTTTGACTCCAAAGCCCGTGATTTTTCCATTGTACCACGCTATCTCCTTCCAGTGATACATACAGTCTTTGGTTCCTGAACAAAGATCTCGCAATGAGAGTATCAACAGATAAGTTAATGTTTTTAGAGATTTTGGGTTTTCCCCACTTTGTCTCCTACTCTGTCACCATTGCTATAGAAGAAGAAAGAGGAGGCCACATATGAGTGAGGACCATTTGATATTTTTCTTTGCTTTAAGGACCAGCATGGTCAAAACACTGTATCACTTAGAACCCAACCTACTATTGACGAGCCTCTCCATAAGCTAGGTAAGTCCTCAGGAATAAGACGTAGTCTGCTATGATACAACTTTAATATGAGTAGAATTGCTATGAGAAATAATAGGATAAGTTGTTTGCTTTTTGATGGCATCTAGCTGGTTTAAGGATCAAAAGCACTTATATTTTTTTCTCTTCCTCCTCTATACTCTTCCTAGCACTGTGTTTAAATCAGAACACTGTCTTGGCCATGCCCATACCTAGTGTCCCTATGGAAATATGATTGCTAACTTGTATATCTGATGGTCAGGCAGACATCTCCAAGCATCTTCTTCTTGGAGGAATTTTGCCCCAATCATGGGACTGGCAAAGGGAGTTGTTGTGGCTCATAAGCTAGACTTTCCCATACTAAGGGACTGTCAGCATCTGGAGAGGAGAAGTCACAAAGGAGCTGAGAAAGGTCAAAATAGAGAGGGAGCAGCTGCCACGAGAGAAGGGAACCAGGACTCTTGAGACCAAGGTGGTAACTATTACGCGCGCAAAATTGTGAATTATGCACAAGACACCTGGCAGACACTGATACTGAAAGAGTTAGGACTCTAGTGATTTCTCATTTACCTTCTCCTTTTTCCCTTTTCCTTCTCCCCAAAGCACCAATCCTGCTAACTTCACCTGGGAATGAGAGGCTCACCCTACTTCTTCAAAGTTTGTTTACATTTCTGCTTTTTAAACATTTATTCTGCCTCTTAAACAGGCAATTGTAATCAAAGCTGTTAGCCACCTGTGTTTCTGCATGTTGTGTTAGTGTTTAGATGCAGTTAAGAAGCTATCAGAAAGCACCTGGGAGGAGAAAGAGAGAGATTTCAGACCACCGTATTTTACGAGTGTAATCTCTGACTGGGGGCTTAGAACTATAGAAGAAAATTGTTGATTCACTTTTGTGATTTCTCAAGGGCAGAGAGAATATTTATGCTGAGAGTTCTCTAGGTAATTGAGTAAGCAACAGTAGCTGCTTGAGATAAAGGACTGATTTTATTTATTTTTTTAACTTTTTCTTCAGATATATTGGCATTGTATAGACATCAGATATGCACCAGTGTGCAAGGAGGTAGGGTTTAAAAGTATTCAGGCTGGGATCTAAAAGTAGTCAGTTAGGGTGTAAGGAAGAATGGAAAATATGATCCATAGTACTTCTTTGTGGGGTTGGAAAGATCCCTGTGAAAATATGGAAAGTGTTAAGACTGTTTCAATGGAATTCCATTCAACAAGGATTTATAAGGCATTTACTACTCCTGCCAGCCCAGTGCTTTACAGCTAATAATTATCTGGGAAAGCAATCCTCACTCTTATGGAGATGTGGCCTGGCAACTGTATTTGAAGGTTCAACAGCCCCCACCTCCTTCAATGTCATAACTACTAAAGTAGGGAATGTATGAGGTGGAATGGTGTGAAGGCTTGCTGAACCCTTTTCAGGGCTGTTCATCCACATTTGGCATCCTCTTGGCACTCAACTCTCACCTGTGACTCCATTCTGGTAAAACCATCTTGGCAGATGAACTACCTCAAGTCAAAAGTAACCTACAGGTCTCAAATCTGTTGGTGAGTTAGCTGAATGTCTACCCTAATGTGAAGACTTCCCAAGACAAGTGGGTGGAAGAGAATAATTTGTTCAATGGCCATGAAGTTGGCTGAAGAAGTTACTTAAAGCTTGGTCAGACATTGACGGCATCAAGGTCATCCACTGCGTACCAGGCCATCGTCCGTCATCTTGACTTTTGTCCTGCCACTGGACTTCAGTGACTCTGGAAGAGAAAGTGAGACTAACGATTTTGTGCAATTCTGCCTAATTTAAATCATATTCATGTGCAAGTCAAGAAATCACCTGTGATGGTATTGGTCTCACCTGGCTGCACTAATTTGGACCTTTTCCACTATACCCTGGCACTGGGTACCTCCTTCATCCCCTCCCTCACCTTTCCACTTTCTTGTTTTATCTTCCCCCATTAGCTTGTAAATTTCTTGAGGGCCCTTCAAAGTTTGTAAATCACTTTCTCACAATAACCCTATGAAGTAGCTAATAAAATATTATTGTCTTCATTTTCCAGAGGGGGAAATTGAGAATAGGGCAGGCTAAGTATTTTGCCCAGTAACTCTGGGCAAAAATCTTCTTGACTCTAGGTCCATCATTCTGCCTCCTTCATTCTATTTCATCATGCTGCTCTATGAAGGGATGTGTGTCATGAAAGTGATAAGGAACAGAGGCAGGAGAAAAGAGGGTTGGATTTCAAATCAGAAGACCTGATGTAAAGTCCCAGCTCTCTCATTTACCAGCCACAGGAACTTGGGAAAAGCCATTTAATATTTCCAAGCCTCGATAAAATAGATCTAGGATGACTCGCCATTCTACAGCAAATAAGTACAAAGTAGTTAAAGACAAGATGGATTGGAAGGGAGGCTTAGAGGACTGGGAAAGATTTTTTTTGTAAGAGGTGGTGCTTGAGCTTGGGTTTTGAAGGACAAAGGGGATTCATTGAGGTAGAAATAAATACAGAGGACATTCTGGTGTAAAGGACAGTTTTTTAAAACCAATCAATAAACATAATAATATGCCAGTCACTGTGGTAGGCACGACAGATATAAAGAGAAAAATGAAACAGTCTCAGCTCACCCTCAGGGATCTTACAGTGAGGAAAAGGGATTGGTGAATGAACTCAAGAATGGACCTCTGTCTGGGGGAATAAATGATTGAGGAGTCACATTAGAAAACCATGATTACTAGCATGCGGACTTGGGGAGTATGAGAGAAAGGAGCCAAGAGGAGAAGGGCCAGAGCGCTGTCCACATCCCAGTTTTACCTGGGACTGGTCCTGATATGTCTGAGTAAGGCAGTGGAAAGAATAAATAGCCTCCATTCTAACCAAAGACATGTTAATTCATGCCAAATTGGGGGAGGGAGGAGGATATTTCCGAAAGAATTCTTTCATGTTTGATTGATGGGCTCTAACCAGGGACTGGTTCCTGTTTGTCTTTTTTCTCAGACAAGGCCTCAGGATACTTCGAGTACTGGCAGATGGTGAACGTGTTCTGAACCAAGTATCCGAGCTTCATTGAAGTTGCTGTAGGATGCTTTCTTTATTTCATCTGGGAAGGCTTGTGGGGGCAGGAAAGTTATTTCTTTATCTCACATCCTGCCTGTTCCCCACCCCCACCTCAACTCTCAAATCAAAGAAGGAGAACTAAGACCAGTTCTGAAAAGCCCACTCCAATCAATATTCTTGAGGCAAGCTGGTTAAATTCATCCTCTCCCTCCACTCCAAAGAGGAGAGGGTTGGGGAAATAAATGGACAGAAAATGCTAAAGGTGATTAGGGAGTTCATTGGGAGGATCTAGAAGATTCCAAAGACCTTTGGCCAACTCAAGTGTGCCTGATTATTAGACTTGTCTGTATTTGATGTACAGATGTGCCCACATATGTAGCATTCCTTGACTTAGATTGGTGTATCTGGAAAAGGTCCACCTCCCATTGTCTCCTCTTGAATACAAAACAATGTCAGCCCTATTTCTTTTTCGTATCACTGACAAACAAATGAAGATTCCTTTGCTAGATTGTTGTCCATATTCCACTCCATACTGTGACTCTAGCCCAAGGTTCTGTCCTGAGCCTGTGTCTCTTATCTCTGCACTTTCTCTCTTGGTGACTTTGTAAACTCCCAGAGGGTTAATTATTATCTCTATACAGATGCCTCTTGGACTTATCTATCCAGCCTTTCTCTCTCCCGAATTCCAGTCCCACAACACCTACCTGGCAGTTAGATGTTATTGGTAGACTGAGTGCAAAACTCAGTCATCAAGACCTGAATTCGAATTCTGCCTCAGAGGTTTACTAGCTAGATGACCCCAGACTAGTTACTTAACCTCCTCAAACTGTAAGGTTTATGAATATGGAAAGATTCCATCCCTGTGTAGGAAGTCTTTTTACCAACACAGATCACAATTCATCTATTACTGTGTAGAGCAGAGCTAGGGAGTTTGACCTGAGGTACATTCGATGCAGATTGGCAACAAAGCTGTCCTCTATAGTCTTAGAGAGTTGCCAGTGGCTCAGATTGATGCAAGGACTTGTGCTAAGTCACCAGGCACCATATGTCAAAAGCAGGGCTTGAAACCAGTTCTTTTTAACTCCAAGTCCAGCATTGTATCCAATATACCACAGCAAAGACATGAAATATTTTTACTTTCAAGATGATATAGGCAAAATAACAATAATGTCTTGCATTTATATAGCCCTTTACAACCACAAAACCTCATATTTATATAGTCCTTTAAAGTTAAATGCTTATTTCCCCAAAATAAAAAACCCTGTTCGATAGCACAAGTATTTTTAACTTTTATTCTTCAGAGGAGAAAACCGAGGCAGAAATAGCTGAAGTGACTTGCCCAAAATTACACAGATAATAAGTATTAGAGCTGGGGTAAGTCTTGGATTCTATTCATGTCTCTCCATTCAGAGTAGCGTCAAGAATGGGACCTACAATGACTAGTCAAAGATGTTTTGTAATTAGCATTTTGATTGGCATAAAAATAGGTATTGAGAGAGCCTAATCATTTACATTGATGGATACAGTACCTTTAACCTTTTCACATACATGATCTCATTACATGCTTATGACAACCTCATTGTGATGTGTTATTTCAACTTGACAAATGCCATGAGACTGGATGGGCAGCCTGTCAAATTACTCCATCAATCTCTGTACCTTGGACAAGGTCGAAAGATAGATAATGAAGTGGGCTCAAAATTGAGTGATAATAGCAGATCAAACTGGGCTGTATTTGGGAAACCATAGGGCATTTCAATTGAGAGGCAACTGGGTGTAATGGATAGGCTGACAGAGGTGGCATCAAGAAGGTCTATGTTCAAATCCTGCTTCTGATACTTACTGACTGTGAGACCATGGGCAAGTCATTTAACTTCTCTGAGGTTCCATTTTCTCACCTGTTAATGATGACAATAATAAATCATGGGGTCACTGAAGAGTACAAGTGAGATAATGCATGTAATTCTAAAGTGTGGCATAAATATCAAATGGGACTCAAAGGAAAATACCCTGATGCTGGGAAAGCTTGAATGCAAAGGGAAAAGGGGATGGCAGAGAATGAGATGGATAGATAGTGTCATGGAAGCAAGGCACATGAGCTTGGACAGACTTCAAGAGATGGTGGAGCCTGGAAGGGCCTGGCCTGCTTTGCTCCATGGGATCATGAAGAGCCAGACATGACTGAACTACTGAATAGCAAATTATTCTTGTTATCCCAAATACACACATAGGTATATATCATAGATACATATATATCAATAAAATTCCTAATTAACTTACAAACTATGTATGTGCATTTGTATGTATGCATATAAAAATTACAATGAGATATTTAAAATGTAGGTTCATATTCTTGATAGTTCAAAAAGACAGGCTAAGTCTAATTTTCTCTAGTCACACCAGGAGGATCTCACCCCCTACCTCCAGACCTGGAGGGTAACAGCTAATTCCAGTCAGCTTAGTTTCTATCCTCACAAAACAATTATTACACAAATGATATCAAATATCTTACTTATCAAGTCAAGCAAGTCAAACAATAAACAGTAAAGCCTTACGGATTAGTTTAAGTGGTAGCATACATGTGACTTAGAAGACTTTGCAACTAGGGAGTGAGATGAAATTTTAGCTAGACAGATAAAAAAACAGTCTCAGCCAATTAGCTCCACTCTTAGCTTCTCTAGGGGTGCGGGCATGGATAATTAAGAGGTACGTTGACATGCCAACTTTCTCCTCTCATGCCTGCAGTTCTGGGGTCTCCTGTCAGTCCAAGCCTCCACCTTACCTCTTCCCTCCTTCCATCTCTATAGTGCTCTCTGGTCTCTCAGCCAATCAAGAATCATTTCTGCCTTCAAATATTCAGTGTCACAGGACTGTCTCCTCTTCAGAGGGTCACCAAGCCCACCTGGAGTTGAGACTACATCTGAATCTTGTTATCTCTATATACTTATACATTCATATGTGTATATATATGTACATATATATGTACATGTTGTTTCTTCTGATACCCTATCAGCTCCCTGAGCAAAGGTATTTTCATCTTTTGTCTTTGTATCTCTAGCTTATGGCACATAGCAGTCGCATAATCAATGTATGTTGATGGACTATTGATTGACTGATGCCCATGGATGCCTCACTGGTTGGATTTCGGAGCTGTGTCTTGATAGTTGGCTGATTGGAGAGTCAGGAGCCCATATTCTAGAGGTTGTGAGCTTCTGAACTTGGAATTATCCATAAATTAAGTCCTATAGGAAGCAAAGCCCATTCTTAGGAAGCCAGGTCTCTGACTGAATGAAATGAGAACAGTGATAAGAATTTAAATGATAACACTGGAAAGACAGACAACTTTGAAAACTGTAAGAACTCTAATCAATCCAGTGATCAGCCATGATTCTGGGGGACCAGTGATGAAATATCTCACCAAAAAGGTAATAAATTTAAGTTGCAGAATAAGACATACATATTTTTGTATACACCCATTGAGGGAATTTGTTTTACTTGATTATGCATATTTATTACAAGGGATTTGCTTTTTTTCCCCCAATGGGGTGGAGAGTGGAAAGAGAGAAAATCTATTTCTGTTCATTTTTATTCAAATAGAGAGGTGGGAGCAGGCAGCAAGATGGTGTAGTGGATAGAATGCCAGGTTCCAATCCAATCTCAGACACTTATTAGCTATTTGATCCTGGCCAAGTCGCTTAACCCAGTTTGCCTCATTTCTGTCATCTGAAAAATGAGCTGGAGAACGAAATGGCAAACAACTCCAGTGTCTTTCCCAAGAAAACCACACATGAGGTCATGAAGAGTTGGATATGGCTGAAAAACAACTGAACAACACAATCCATCTCATCTGAGTTGGGATTTGATTCATCTTTGGGGCAGCTAGGTGATATGGTGGATAGAAAGCTGGGCCTGGATTCAGGAAGACCTGACCTCAGACAGTTAGTTACAAGCTGTGTGATCTTGTGCAAGTCACTTAATTCCAATTGCCTCCAAAAGAATAAATGGATAGAGAGGTGGGGAGAAAGCTACAAGTGCGCAATGTTCAGCGTGTGCTTTCGGCTGATATTAGCTTGTTTCACTTTTGTCACACAGTGGGGTTAATCTGTAAATGTAAAATAAAACCACATCAACAAAATGCATTCTTTCCACTAAAATGCTTATCATATATAATGTATATATAATCTGTGTGTTCATGTATATATGTACACATATACATATAGATAGATATATATGCATATGCATATGTGTATGTGTTTCAGAAGGATTAGTGTGGCCATGTATTGTGAAAGCAAAACAGCAAATGCATACCTTGAGTGATATATTGGTAACTTTAAGAGAGTAAACAACCCTAGTTTGGCCTGAAATACATTAACTAACTCCTCTGTGGGTGATTTATGGGAGTATCTGAACAAGAATTGCATGGGATGAAAAGGTGAGGAAGGGTTATGACTCTGTGCTATAGAGGAAACCACCCATATGTATGAAATCACCAATCCATGAAAGGATCAAAGTGAATGGGGACACAGGGTCAGAGAGGGGAAGTGAATTCTTATTCAGCTACCTAGGGGCAGCAACAGTGTGAGAATTCAGGTGTTGTGTATCATAGCCTAACTCTCTTTCTAGTACTCTTTACTACCTGCTCTACAGCTCTATAGAACAATTTGTTTTCTGAAGTAGGGAAATGGCTTCTTTATCATCTTGTATAAGTGGTGAGGGGCAGCTAGGTGGCACTGCAGTGGATAGAGCATTGACCTGGGAGTCAGGAAGACTCGTTTCCCTGGGTTCATATCTGACTTCAGACACTAGCTGTGTAACCCTGGTCAAATCATTTAACCCTGGTTGCCTCAGTTTCCTTATCTGAAAAATTGGCTGGAGAAAATGGCAAACCATGCCACTACTTCTGCCAAGAAAACCCCAAATGGAGCCAATGAAGAATTGGACACAACTGAGAAATAGCTGAATGACAGAAGTGATGAATTTGTCACTAAAATCCTTTCTTCTTTGAAAGGTAAGGGTGTATCCTTAGTCTAGCCCCTTCAACACCTATCAAATTAAGAACAACCAAATGGTAGAACTAAAACTTTTATTTGACAACAACTAGGCTTACTTCAGGATCTTATGTTAGGAGGCCACCTATGGAACTGGATAGGAAGCTGACCCTGGAGTCAAGGAAATGTGGATGAAAATCCCCCCTCTACTTCCTACTCATATGAGTTTTGCACAAGTTACTTCACACCTTAGTGTCCCAGGACATTCTTTAAGATTATAAATTACTGATGAAAGCTGATCTGCATTAGTGGGATAGTTTTCTATACTGGAAGTTTCTTTCATAGCTGAAATCATTTCTGTCCCCTACTCACTTTCCAGTACCTTCCAAGAAAATGTTTTCATCTTAGTCTCCTCAGTTTGTTAATAAGTTTTCTTCTTTTAGGCAATCAGGGTTGTGACTTTCCCAGGGTCACACAGCTAGTAACTGTCTGAGGTCAGATTTGAATTTGAGTCCTCCTGACTCCAGGGCTGGCACTCTATCTACTTCCCTACCTAACTGCCCCAGTTAATAACATTTCCATTTTAAGATCCTACATTATGTATCTAGAGCTAGAAGGAACCTAAGATACCATCCAGTCCAATCCCCTTATTTTACAGAGGAGAAAACTAAACTCCAGAGAAGATGACTTGTCCAATGTCAGACAGGAATTGTCAGAAGCAAGTTTTGAAGCCTGATCCTCTGATAGCAGAGCCATTGTTATTTCCATGTGTAGCAATCTCCTGGGCCCCTCAACTACAGCCGCCTTCACAAACTAAAACCCTATAAGGGTTGCTACTTTGGGTTCTAAAGACAACCCAATGGTTCTATATTTATTTATCTAATGGGCCTGCATGTATGAGTTTCTCATGAACAAATATCCAGGAGACACAAATAGCTCTTAGGAAAGGTATTTACTCAAATGCCATAACAAGAACAGTAGTTGCAACACATCCCCACCCTCTACAAACCTGGGGCATACTTTCTCACAAACAGACACTGCATCCATAGGAAGAGTGAGATCAAACAATGATAGTGAGGTACATGTTTAGAATATATATGTAGTAAAGGCAATTCAAAAGCCCTGGCAGTGTAGGAGTCCTCACACAGCTCTCTGGTGGTACAAGTGTCTCCACTGGGCTGGTTGCTTGGTTGGCCTCCCAGAGTCTGTTCCTTTTCATAGTCTGGATCTCTTTGCTCCTGCCAGGGGTCATGCTCACCAAACCTGCTTTCTCTAGCAGGCGACTGTTTCTCTGCATCTATATATGTCTGAAATATGTATCCTGCTCTACTTGGGCAGGGCAAAGTATTGCTTGACTAGCTCCCCTTCAAAGCTACATCACTGATGTGAGTAAAGGAGAGAGAGAATCTCATTCCTTACTTCACACAAGTCTCATCCATGGGCAACTCCATCCTTTACTTTCAGACTACTGAAATTCATATAGAACTTAGCTGTGAAAAGCCCCCGGGGGTGGGGCTAATTTATTTTGCTTAGAAACACCGTTGTTCCCTTCTTTGGTTGATCAGAGATGAAACTGAACCTCATAAAGGGATCATGCGACACCTTGTTAAGACATTAAAACCTTGACTTGTGCGACTCCATTGAACTTGATCTAAGAAATCCCATCCCCCACCCAAAAACCATTGTACCAAGTTGCTTCCCTATGCAATGTGCATAATATATAATAATAAAGATGACAGCTTCCATTTACACAGCGTTTCAAGGTTTGCAAAATGCTTTAGAGATATTCTCATTGGATGCATGTTTTCATTCTCTGCCTTCAGAGAACAGAGAGTTTAAAATACATTTTTAGTTCACTTTCTGGGGCTAGTGATAACTCTGAAGCAAAAATTCCAGTGGTTATTTCACTTAATGTAAGCGAAAGATCCTATTTAAAGTGCAGGTAAGACAGTGAAAAATAATGTAGAGCACATGGCATGAGAATGATTTGCCTAAGTGATTCATGGCATTGATTTCTCAGAGATATTAATCATGAAGAGAGAAGAATTAGAGTTTGGCTTGGCACTATTCACGTTAAAACAGTGCACTTGTCAAACCGAGCCTCTCTATCCTCCAAATGATGAGTACAATACGTAAAGAAAAATGAAACTGATTCATTTGTGTTATTTGTGTGTTTGCTTTATTATACAAACTTTGCTCTGGGCATTGGAGAAAGTCATTTATCTCAAAGTCATTTTTCCATTCTTCCTGCTGGAATATGAAGATGAACCGATAGTATAAAAGTCTTGTTCAGGTAATACATTTAGAAAGGTAGCTAGGCACATCCAAGTGCCTCTCCATGTTTATCCTACATTGTAACATCATTACAAATACAATACATGAAAATCCTCAAAGAGGCATAAAAGTCAAGGCTTCATCTCATCTTAATATCTTGAAATGAATGGAATTTTGAATTTCTTTTGTATTGTTTTACATCAATACAAGATGTGAAAATATTCAGGAGTTGGAAAAATTAAGTTTAGGGAAGATTTTACCCTTCATTGGACTTTTAAAGTGGTTTCAATTGTGTTTGTCTTTTGGATTGTGATCTCTTCCAAGCTCTGGCTGAGTTTCTCAGTAAATGTCAAAAACTATTCACTCTTCAGACTATATGATTTATTTTTCTTTGATGAAGGACATTTACAAAAAAGTATTCACAGTCAGTAGAAATGTCCTTGTGACAAGAGACAGACTTAAACAATTTTTTCTTTGTCGCTGTCCATCTTTCAGTAAGAAGCGTGGCCCGGGGTCAAGGATCCATGCTTCAGATGGACTCGTAATATGAAAGGAAACAGAAACACCTCTGAATTCTGTTTTCCCTCTGTGAAATGCTCGCAAGAGGAAGGTCAGCTATTCTGTGCTCCTACAGCTAACCCAACCTGGGGTGAGTACAATACGCACACACACACACACGCACACACACACACACAGTCCAGCAGCCACCTACTCCATCTTGCTGAACATATATCAAGTAATTTCTTTTTGAAACAAATATTTATTGACAATTTTTGCATTGACATTACCTATGTTTCCGAGTTTATCCCTCTTATCATGCCTATTAATCCCTTACAACAGAGAGTAAAAGACAAGTAAAAACAGCTAAGAAAAAATAACCAGCATATAAAAAACCCACCACAAAATCTGATATTATATGCAGTGATCCTCATTTGTAGTCTCTCACCTCTGCAAAGACGTGAGTGCAATTATCTTCTCACAATTTCTTTCCCCAAGGCAAAGTTTGATCATTAAAATTTCTGAAAATTCCATTTTGATTATTCTGTTCTTGTTTCTTTTCTCATTTACATTGTTTACACAAGGTAAATTTGAGAGGCAAAGAGGGATAACAATCCTAAGGGATGGGAACTACTGGGAAGGAAAAGACTTAGCAAGCATTTGGTACCTCTGTTGTCTTAGAAGGAAAGTAGGGATTCTATTTAAAGAAGCCAGTGTAGACAACCAAAACAGAGTCAAAGGCTTCAGTATCACTGGCCTGGATCCCTTACTATCATTCATGTCTGGGCTTTCATTGATGCCTGTCTTTCATAATAAGTTAGAGAAGGAGCATAAAGTTGATCTCAATCCTGCCATCTTTGTAGCTACCCCCAAAATGCAAAATTTACTGAGATGCCCAACCAGTCTGTTTCCATGATGAATAAAAGTAACACATCTCCTTCCCTCATTGATCACTATTGATTTCCATGACTTGGGTTGTCTCTATGTGGCTTATATGGATTGTCTCAACATGGCAGCTACCACTTGTATAGATTTCTATGACTTGGGTTGTCTCTACATGGTTTATATGGATTGTCTCTACATGGCAGCTACCACTTGCATGGATTTCTATGACTTGGGTTGTCTCTACATTCTGGTTTCCTGTGTTTGGTACGTTATTGAACTTTGTTGGTCCTTTTAGTGACCCACTAGCAGAATAAACATAAATTTCCAGTTGCATGAGGATTTTAGACTTGGGTCACTCACAAATCTATCTAAGCAAGCTTTGAGCCTGAAATGCCTCATGTATAAGAGGCAATATGAATGAATAGATGTGGTGGTGGGTGAATTTGTTTATATTTAAATTGGATGGTTTGATGTAGAGATAACCACTGTCTCAAGTTTTATGTATTTTAGTAAAACAATCTGATCTTATTATTAAGAGGCAGCATGGGACAATGGACAATGTTAAACTTGGGTTTGGATCCCATCTCAGACAGTAGCTGTGGGACTTTTAACAAGACAGATATCCTTTGTGAACTTCAGTTTCCTCATCTCCAAGATGGAGTTAATAATAACCTGCTTTAGATGTAGCATGTTATAATGGAAGAGAGCTGGCCCTGGAGCCAGACTCCTATATCCCAGATCTGCTGATCTTTTCTCAGCTGTTTTCCCTCTTGATTTCTCTGCTGTGTTTGACACAGTTAACCACCTTCACCTCCAGTATACACTCATCTTCTGTGAGTTTACATGGCACTACTCTCTCCAGTTTCTCCTCTACCTGTCTGCCCTCGCCTTCTCAGGCTCTATGGCTAGATCACTTGCCGTATCACACACCCTGATATTGAACCACAGTGTTCTGTTCTGGGTCTCCTTTTTTTTCCCTTTCTACATTATTTCCCTTGGTGAGTCCCATTAGGTCCCATGGGCTTAATCAGCATCTCTATGCCTCTAACTCCCAAACCTAGATCTCCTGACTCTCTCAGGACAGCTATGTGGCACAGTGGATAGAATGTGAGCCCTGGAGTCAGGAGGACCTGAGTTCAAATTCAGCCCCAGATATTTATTAACTGTATAACTTTGAGCAAATCACTTCACCAGTTTCCTCATCTGTAAAATAAGCTGGAGAAACAAATGACAAACCACTCCAGTATCTTTGCAAAAAAAAAACCCAAATGGGGGGGGGAGTCCATGAAATGGCAGCAGCTGAAAATGATTAAACAACAAAAAAACGTTCTTTCCATTCCTCCCATACAGTTCCCTCTCTGTGCCTTTGCAATGACTGCCCCCATGCCTAGAATGCATAACCATCTCACCTTTGCCTCCGAGCATCCCTCCCTCCTCCCAAGAGTCAGATCATGCACTACCTTTTACATAAAACCTTCCCTGATACCCTCCCCTACCCCTCAACCCCTCCTAGTGCCCTCACTCCCTAATTACCGTGTATTTATATTGGATTTATTCATATTTACTTACTGTAGCCATGTATATGTTGTCTCACCCATAGAATATAAGTTCCTTGAGGGCAGGGACTGTTTAAAACATTTTATCTCTGTATCCTCAACATTTGGCACATTGTCTGACCAAAGCAGGTACTTAATAGAAGCCTATGAGATTGATACATCATAGGCTTGCAATGAGGCTCCAATGAAACACTATTTTTAACAAACATTAAAACTCTATATAAATGTCAGTTAAGCTTATTTGATAACAAATGCTTTTGATTATAACAGAGAGAGCAGGAATTTACAGGGAAACTATGATACAATCATGATCTATCTAAGTTCTATTCCCTTGTGAGAAAAGAGTCAATTGAACGGTGTTATTTCCAAGTATTTACGGTTCAGTAAATAAATTCTCTTGGAAATGTAGAATTTCAAGCTCCCTTAATTTAATGCTATGCCCAAGAAATCTATTCAGTTAATCAGATATTGGGGTTGCCACCTTTCCATCTTTTTTTTCCACTTGTAAGAGCTGGCACTCTGGCAACAATCAATTGCTGTTGATATTAGTCATTCATAGTTGATCATCATACAATGTTGCTGATACATTGTTTTCCTTGTTCTGCTCATTTCATTTTCCATCAGTTCACACAAGTCTTTCCAGGTTTTTCTGAAGTCTGCCTATTCATCATTTCTTATGGCACAATAGTATTCCATTACATCCATATACTACAGCTTGTTCAGCCATTCTCTAATTGATGGGCATCCCCTCAATTTCCAATATTTTGCTACCACAAAAAGGGCTGCTAGAAATATTTTTGCACATGTGAGTCCTTTCCCCCTTTTTATGATCTCTTTGGGATATACACCTAATAGTGTTATTACTGGACCAAAGGATATGCACAGGTAGATTGCCCTTTGAAACCTAACATTTTCAAGGAAGTTCCCCTTGACCCTTTAACCTCACAATGAATTCTAAACTTGAGGTCTAGGTCTATGTCTAGGAATAGGCAAGATGAGCCGTTGTCCAGGATACCACCTACAACAAGGCAGAAGAGGGATACTTTTTACAAGTGCCCATTTTTTTTTTAATGCTAGATGGCATTCTTCTGTACATGGTGCACAGACATTTATTTTATGATAAATCAAATCAAACCTCTAAGAGAGACTTTCATCTAGAAAAAACATTAGGATTGTACTTTTTGACACCAGAGGGTAAAAACAATGGGCAGAAGGTACAAAGAGGAAATCCAATGAAGAAAAATCTTCCTATTAGAGCCATCACAAAGAGAAATGGGCTGAGAGAGGCATCAGGTTCCCTACTGGAGGTCTTGAAGCAAAGACTGGATGAGCATGTGTCAAGTCTGTTGTGGTGGTCATGGAGGGTGGGGTTCTCATTCTAGTGTGTGTAGACCTGGTGGCCAATGAGGTCCCTTCCAATTCTGCAATTCAAAGAGAGTTCAAAGTCATGAAAGGACAGCAACTTACAGAGGCTACAATTTTCATATTCATGAAGGTGAGGACAGTTTTCAGAATGTTCCTAGGGTGCCCACATGGTTTGCATGCCCCATTTGTATGACTCCAGGGAATGTTTTGTCTGATTATCTTTCATATACTGCCCAGATGTGTTCCTCTTCATGTGGATTCTAAGTTCCTAGAGAACAGAGGTAACGGTCAGAAGCTCTAAAAGTATACCATTCAATATCCAGCACATAGCACATTCTCAGCCAGCCACAAACAAGCATTTATCACATGCTTACTATTTACTAGTTAAGCTCTGGGGATACAAAAGAAAACAAAACTATCCTGGCCCTCAAAAGGCGCTCACAGTCTAATGGGAAAGACAACATGCAAATTAGGTACAAACGTACAAGATATACACAGTGTAAGTGGGAAGTGATCAGTCCTCGCTGGATGATTGATGAATAATGTTGCTTTCAATTATATATTGCTATGAAATCCATGCTGCAGGTATTATCTAAGAAACTAAGATGGAGAGAGAAATAAATGAGTTGTTTATTATACACATCAGAGACAAGGGTCCAAGCCAGGACTCAGTTGAGTCCAAGGAAGCATCTCCACCAGCCTTCCACTCTCCAGGGTCAGAATGGAGGCTTTAGCTTCTGAGAAACTTGGTTGAGGAAATCACTCTGGTACAGAATGCCCTTGGTGCTAGAGTGGCTGCTTTCCCATTTGCTCAGGAATAATTGGTCAGAGGACTTTCCCTCCCACTGCTCAGTCTTGGTTAAAGCCTCAACTTCCATCTGTTCCTAATGAAGCCTTTTCAGTGGCTCAGTCTCGACAATTTAGCAATTACTTTCAGGAGAAAATTGTTTCCATTAGGGTTGAGTTTCCACCTCTCCAGCTGTTAAATTGGGGACTCTGTGTGCCTCACATGGAAGCCATTCGGGCCCTATTTGCTAAGCTCCTTATAGAAGTTAGTTGAAAAATGGACAACACAGGTTTTGGGCCACCTGCTGTTCAGACTCTCCTCTCCATGCCTTAAAGAAAGGGGTACGTATGTCCTCCCAGGGAAACCTCTGTGAAACCATAATTCTGTCTTGGTCTCCCAGTGCTCTTCCTATGTCCTTAATCATTTTTAAGAGGCCAATTCTTCTAGACTGAGTTCCTGTTTTAACTTGCTCTCCTGACAGTTATTTCAAAAGAGAAACAAGTTGGGATTTAAGGGTCTTTAAAAGAGATCTATTTTAGCTAAAGGTGAAACTTCAGCTAGCTTCAAATCTGGGAGGACTTAACTCACAAGTTGAGATTTTACTTACTTTCTGTTCTAAGAGGAATTATTTGTTGGGGAGAGGGACTGAGAATTGATGAGGTTAATTTCAGGACTTAGAACAACAAAACCTCAACTGATCCTGAATCTCTACCAGGAAATACAAGTGAATGGAAATGTACATTTTTTTCATTTAGTCATGGGCTTGAATGATTTTTTAAAGTCCAGGCAGACTAATTTCCTAAAAGGGAACTAATAATTAGCCTTAATCAAATGAAATATATGTAAAGTACTTAATATAGTGCCAGGCACATAGTAGGCACTTAATAAATGCTTGTAGAAGTAGAAGCAGAACCTTCATTGTTTATCTTGCTAATTATTTTTCCCTTTTCCATTATTCCAAAACATTAACCAGTTTTGAATAACTGAGCTACATATCGATAAAGAACAGTCCTGAATTATGGTGAAGCTGAAGTGTTTTTTCTTATTCTATCATTTTAATATTACAATATTTGAACCCCTTTAATAAATAATACATTTCTACATGATATATCTTATTCTACTCTTTGAATACAAATTTTTGGCTGTAATGTGCAATAGTTTATTTATGCTCCACGGTCTAATATATGTCTCCCTATTGTCCTTTGGGCCAACTGAAATTTTGATCCATTAGAGATTGGGTTGTTCCATAATTCTGATCATTGGCAGAATATTGGTATTAAAGTGATATGTGATAGAGACTGTTTTAAGGTACTAGGATCAAAGAAAGTCAGGATCTTCACATGTTCACACACACACAAACACCAAAGAGAAAAAAATGACAAAAAATAACGAATAAAAACAAAACCAACTAAAAATTTTAGATGAGCACAGCAAATAAATAATGTGAATACAATTTTCAAATACTGCAAGGAAATTAATTAAGGTAACATTCCAAAGTGACAGAGGTGAAAAAAGGAAATCACAAAAGATATCCCAAAAGAGATATTCAAATGGATAAACAACCCAGTCAAAGAAATTTGGCAAGAATTGGTAATGCTGGAAAACCAAAAATTCAGTAAAAGATTAGCTGGAAAAATTTCTTAAGATCACATAAAGAGATTAAGAAAAAAATTTAATAATATCAAGGAAGAAAGAGGAAATAATGAAGTGAAATAACCAATATAAAGAAGTTATAGAGTCTAAAACTCTTTGGTTGGCTCTTCTTCAACCAATTGGATCAATTACTGGTTTTGTTACACTTGCATTAGTAAATCTAGGTTAAATAATTTGGAAGCTGCTTTGTGCTCTGAGGGCTTCACACCCCAACATGGTGGGTTTACCCAAGTTTCTGTTCTAGCCATTATCTCCACCCTCTTGCTTGATGACCTACCAGTTTCCACATATCTATCTCTATTCTCCCTTCTGTATTCTAGATGCACTTCTCCAACTGCCGGTTAGACCTTAAAAATGGCTATCCCAGAGGCCTTTCATTGCTTTACAACTCCACTCTAAGGACCTTGTGACCTTTCTATCTTACATGCAGCTGAAACCTGTCTCCCTCATTAGATGGTGAGCTCTTGAAAGGAGAGTCTTATAATTCTACCCATTCCCCTCTTCCACCCCAACACATCCCTCTTCATAACTTCTCCATTTCAACTGAAGGTACCACCTTTCTTTCTGACACCTAATTTTATAATTTCTACATAATTAATTCTCAAATCAGCATTTTGCCTCACCATGTGATCCAGTTAATTGTCAAATCTACCTCCACAACATCTCTCATATCCATTCCCTCCTTTCAGCTGCCACACTAGTTTAGGCCCTTCTTGCAACTTGCCTGGACTGTTATAATGGTATCCTACCTGGTCTCCTTCCTTAAATAAAATATCCTCTAATAACTCAGATGAATGGCCATATCACCTCCCTTTTAAAGCCTCCAGTGATGGGAGAATCCACTACTCTACCAAGAAGGCCATTCTACTTTTGGACAATTCTAATTTTTTAGAAAATCTTTTTATTAATTTGAGTAAAAATCTAACTCTTTCTGCCTTTAACTTGTCACTCATAGCTCTGTCCTCTGGGGCTGAACAAAATAAACATAATCCATTTTTCACATAGCAGCTCTTCAAATACTTGGAAGGTCACTCTCATATCTAATCCAACCCAACAAATATTTATTAGGTATTGATTATGCACCGGGCACTGTGCTAGATACTTAGGATAAAAAAAAGAACTGGCATTTGTATAGCACTTAGAGATTTGCAAAGCACTTTCCATGGGTTGTTCCCTTTCATCCTTCTCATAACACTGGGAGTTTACTCATTTTTAGATGAAGAAACTGAGGCTAAGGTGGGGTAAATGACTTGTCCAAGGACACAAAGTTGGTAAATGTCTGAGGCAAGATTTTGACTCGGGGCTTTCTGACTCCAAATCCAATATTCTAGTCACTGATGAGTAGTTTCCTTAAAGAGTTTTTTTTTTAAAAGTTCCTGCCCTCAGGAAGCTTATTGTCTACTACCTAATCTATCCCAGCCTTCATTTTCCCCAGACAAAATATCTCTGTTTCTGTCATTTGGTCTTTGTGTACTGTGGTTCTAGGTCTCCTTGCCACTCTGGTCATCTTCCTGTAAGGATAATGAAAATACAATGAAAATAATTCATTTACTTAGAATTTTTCTATGAGTTTTTTAGATGCTATTGGAGTAAAAACAACCTCAATATAATAAGCCTCAAAGTACTGACACAATGATGTCCAGTCCCATGAATAAACACATAGCAAATGGTGGTGGAGTTTGGGAAAGTCTCATGGAGGGAGCTGCCTTTCATGGTAGGCTCATTAAACGTGAATGTTAACATTGGCTGATGTTATGAGCTCCCTTTGTCTCTAGTGGGGTATTTTAGAAGGAGTTGTTTCTCTCCTGTTTCCTCCATGCCCTGGAAAGACTTCCTGGCATTTTTGTTCAAAATCATTGGGAGATGTTCTTTGTTTCAAATAATCAAGCTTTCCTCTTACAATGACTTTTCTTGGCTTCATTTAGCACTAGTAAACCTAGAGAATGAACATATGTACCTATTTACCTACTTACCCACTGGGAAAACCAAACAAAAGGACAGCAGCTGACTTTCCTGACTTGAATGCACTATTGCTGTTTTTTTTTTTTAATTCAATTCAATTCAACTCACCAATTATGTATTTAGCACCTGCTATGTGCAAGACATTCTGCTAGGTTGAAGATACAGAGATAAAAACAAAATGGCCCTACCCTTGAGAAGTATGCTGCTATCTTCCTAGAGTTTTAAAATGTGTACAGATAATTGAAAATAAATTACAAATGAAGTCATTTCAGGAGGGAGGATAAGTTGTGGGAGTGGAGTGGGTATAAAGTGATGGCACCTGAGCTTAATCTTGAAGGAACCAAGTGATCTAAGAGGTAGGAATGAAGGGAGAGAACATGAAAAGGCAAAGAGAGGGGAGATAGAATGGTCAGTTGTGCAAGAGACTTGCGCATGGCTAGCAGGCCAGTTAGATTGGAACAGAGAGTATAAAGAAGAATAATGTGTAATATGATGGGAAAAGGAGGTGAGGGACAAATTGCTGTTGTTATTGAGTCACATCTGACTCTTTGTTGCCCCATTTGGGGTTTTCTTGGCAAAGATACTGGCGGGGTTTGCCATTTCCTACTCTAGCTCATTTTACAGATGAGGAAACTGAGGCAAACGAGGATTAAGTGAGTTGTCCAGGAAAATGTCTGAGGCCAGAACTCAGCAAAAGGAATCTTCCTGACTCTAGGCCCTGCACTCTATCCACTTTGCTACCTAGTAGCCCAAATTGTAGCAGACTTCAAATTCAAGGTTGATGATTTTGAGAACTTTTCTTCTAGAGTTAACAGGGAGCCATGGAAATTCCTTGAGAAGAAAAGCATATGGTCATGGGAATATCAATTTGGCAGTTGTGTGGAGCATGATTTAACGAGGGTAGAAACTAGAAGGTAAGAGACCAACAGGCATTCACAGACTGAAGCCCATCAGTTACTGAATAATCTGTATGTTCAATTCATTGCATTTGTTGACTTAGAGTCTGAGAAATTATACCATTCTAAATAAATTCATCACTTTTTATATTGAATCATGGACCTCCTTGTTTTTATGCCATCCATGACTAATTTTTAGACATAAATTTAGGTCTGTGCTTTATATCCAATATATCTAATTTATATCTAATTTTAAGTCTGTGCTTTATATCTACCTTAGGTCTACACAGAGATGATCCCCCACTAGATTTTATTACCCACAAGTGTTCCACTCCCCTAATTAGAAACTCTGACATTCCTCTATCTGATCCTAACCTCGATCATTATTCTACTTTTCTCTATGCTTCCCTGCCTACCTCTCTTCTTTGCCTTGATCAAGACCCCTTTTTTCCCAGCCCTTCAGAAGATTCTCTGGTTATAAGCCCTGTTTTAACTTCACTTTCCTCCTCTTTAACCTCAACCCGATATTTAGCCATTTAAACTCAGCACCATCATCTGTTTTTGAATTCCTGACTTACTGTTAGGATGAACACACACACACACATACCCATACACACACACCCACACCCACACACACACACACACACACACACACACACACACACACATACCCATACACACACACACACACACACACACACACACACACCCACACACACACACACACACACACACACACACACACACTCTTTTGCCAAACCTTAGCTTTGAGATACTCCAGCATTCACTTCCTCCACTTCTCCTCACAAGCCACTAAATGAAACTAGAAGAAGTCTCCAAACCATGCTGATTGGGAACATTACAAATGGATGGTATTCATTCTAACTGGGCCCTCACTGAAGCGACAGTCCTTTTATTACTTCCCAACTGATTCCCTAACTTCCCAAAGAAGTTACTCCAAACTTCATGTCATTTCCACCTCAAGCCTTCTTCAGCTGCATATTTAAACTTCCCCCAACCTGCTTTAACTGAGAATCTTGCCTCTTATTTTATTAAAAAAATTGAAGTCATCCAATATCAGCTCTCTCTTTTCCTATTCTATTCATCTCAAAATGTCTTAAAATCATTTCCCATGTTCTCCTTGGCCAACCCTACTACATGTGTGCTTGATCCATTCTCTTCCATTAAGTACCATCCTCAATTATCAACCTTCTCTCTTGAATTTTCCACCTTCCCATATTCAATGAGTAGTTCCTTCACTACTGCCTTGAAACATACTCAAGTTTCTCTGATTCTTAAAAACTGTCACTGGACCCCACCAAGTTGTCTACATCTCTCCTCTTAATTATTGACGCCTGCCTGGTGTGAGAAGTCTCCTGTGGTATTAATAAACAATAATCAACCCTCATTTTCTATATCAATTCCTAAGTCATGCATGATTCTTATATATTGTGGGAAAGTATTGGATTTGGACTTTGGGGAATTCTGGATCTGTTGCGTGCTAGCTGTGTAGCTATGGACTTTATCTCTCTAAGGTTTCTAAATCTTTAGATCTATGATCTTTCTCTTGGAAGCATTTTCACATATTTTATCTTATGTGGAAGAAAACTTAAATAGATGCCACATTTAGCTAGGATATTTATTATTTTACAAGCACTTAGCTTCAAGATCAATTCTGTTCAAGAGAATTCCCTGTTTATCAGAAAACTCTCTATAACTGAAGAAATGTCCAATTCAAAATTTTTTATCTTCTCTTGTTTTTATGTTAATTTTATTTATTTTCAGTGTTCTACAATCACTACCATATAAGTTAGATTTTTTCCCCTCCCTCCCCCTACCCTTCCCCTCTCTCTTGAAATGGTATACAGTTTTACATAGGTTCTACATATACATTCCTATTAAATACATTTTCACCATAGTTGTGCTATATAGAAGAATTAAAATGAATGGGAGAAATCATATAACAAACCAAAACATAATACAAAAGAAAATAATCTGCTACATTCTGCAATTGAATTCCATGGTTCTTTCTCTGGATGAGGAAGGCATTTTGTCTTCAAAGACCATTGGGAATTTTTTTAAGTTCTTGCATTACAATGAAGTTCCAAGTCTACCAGAAAAAACCTCTCACACACTGTGGTCGTTGCTGTGCACAAAGTTCTCCAGGTTCTGCTCCTTTCGCTCAGTATCAGATCATCTAGGTCTTTCCAGGCTTCTCTGAAGTCTTCCTGTTCATCATTCCTTATAGTGCAATAGTATTTCATGACATTCATATGCCATAATTTATTCAGTCATTCCCCAATTGATGGGCATCCCCTTGATTTCCAGTTTTTGACCACCACAAAGAGTGCTGCTATAAATATTTTTGTACATGTGGGACCCTTTCCCATTTTTATGATCTCTTGGGGTTCCATTCCTAGAAGCAATATTACTGGGTTAAAGAGTATGCATATTTTTGTAGCCCTTTGAACATAGTTCCAAACTGCCCTCCAGAACGGTTGGATCAGCTCACAGCTCCACCAACAATGAATTAGTGTTCCAACTCTTATCTTTATGATCTTCCTGTTCTGTCATGTTAGCCAATCTGATAGGTGTGATGTGGTACCTCAGAGTTTTGATTTGCATCTCTCTAATCAATAGTGATTTAGAGTATTTTTTCATATGACTATAGATATCTCTAATTTCTTTCTCTGAAAACTGCCTGTTCATATCCTTTGACCATTTATCAATTGAGGAATGATTTGTATTTTTGTACATTTGGCTTAGTTCTCTATATATTCTAGAAATGAGTACTTTATCACAGACTCTAGCTGCAAAAATTCTTACGCAGTTTTCTGCACCCTTCCAAATCTTGATTGCATTGGGTTTGGTTGTGCAAAAACTTTTCAGGTTAATGTAATTAAAATTATCCATCTTGCACTTCATAATGGTTTCTATCTCTACTTTAGTCAAAAATTCCTCCCTTCTCCATGAATCTGATAAATACACTATTCCTTGCTCTGCTAATTTGTGTATAGTATCAATCTTTATACCTAGATCATGTACCTTTTGTACGTTATTCTTGTGTACAATGTCAGGCATTGGTCTATGCCTAATTTTACCACACTGTTATCCAGTTTTCCCAGCAATTTTATCCCAGAAGCTGGGGTCCATGGGTTTATCAAACAGTAGATTGATGTATTCATTGCCTATTGTGTCTTGAGTACCTAACATATTCCACTGGTCTGCCCTTCTGTTTCTTAGTCAATACCAAGTGGTTTTGATAATTGCTGCTTTATAAATACAATTTGAGATCTGATAGCACTAGGCCACCTTCCCTAGCATTTCTTTTCATTAATCCCCTTGATATTCTGGACCTCTTGTTCTTCCAGATGAATTTTGATATTATTTTTTCTAGCTCTAGAAAATAATTATCTGATAGTTTGACTGGTATGGCACTAAATAAGTAAATTAATTTAGGTAGAATTGTCATTTTTATCATATTGGCTCGGCCTACCCATGAACAACTGATGTTTTTTTCCACTTACTTAGAGCTGACTTTATTTGTGCTCATACAGTCCCTGGGTTCGTCTTGGCAAGTAAACTCCCAAATATTTTATATTGTCCACCCTAGCTTTAAATGGGATTTCTCTTTCTATCTCTTGCTGTTAGACTTTATTACTAATATATAGGAGTGCAGAAGATTTGTATGGGCTTATTTTGTAACCTGCAACTTTGCCAAAGCTGTTTATTATTTCAAGTAGTTTTTTACTTGAATCTTTGGGATTCTCTAAGTATATCATCATATCATCTGCAAAGAGAGATAACTTAGTTTTTTATTTGTGCATTCTAATTCCTTCAATTTCTTTATCTTCTCTAATCGCTACAGCTAATATTTCTAGTACCATATTGAATAACAGTGGTAATAATGGACATCCTTGTTTCACCCCTTATCTTACTGGAAATGCATCTAGCTTATCTTCATTGCATATAATGCTTGCTGAATGTTTTAGGTAGATACTGCTTATTATTTTATGGAAAGTTCCCTTTATTCCTATGTTCTCCATTGTTTTTAATAGGAATGGGTGTAGTCTTTTGTCAAAAGCTTTTCCTGCACCTATTGAGATAATCATGTGGTTTCTGTTTGCTTTGTTGTTGATATGATTGGTAATGCTAATAGTTTTCCTAATATTGAACCAGCCCTGCATTCCTGATATGAATCCTACCTGATCATAATGTATTATTCTCATGATAAGTTGCTGTATTCTTTTTGCTAAAATCTTATTTAAAATTTTTACATCTCTATTCATTAGAGAAATTGGTCCATCTTTTTCTTTCTCTGTTTTGTCTCTCCTACTATAGGTATCAAAATCATATTTGTATCATAAAAAGAATTTGGGAGGATTCCTTCTTCCTCAATTTTCCCAAATAGTCTATATAATATTGGAATTAACTGTTCTTTAAATGTTTGATAGAATTCACTTGTAAATCCATCTAGCCCTAGAGATTTTTTCCTAGGGAGTTCATTGATGGCTTGTTCAATTTCTTTTTCTGAGATGGGGTTAAGTATTCAACTTCCTCTTCTGTTAATCTGGGCAATTTATATTTTTTAAAATACTCATCCATCTCATTTATATTGTCAGATTTATGAGCATAAAGTTGGGCAAAGTAATTTCTACTTATTGTTTTAATTTCCTCCTCATTGGAGGTGAGTTCACCCCTTTCATTTTTGATATTAGTAATTTGGTTTTCTTGTTTCTTTTTTTAAGTCAAATTGACCAAAAGTTTATTGATTTTACTAGTTTTTTCATAAAACCAACTATTAGTTTTATTTATTAGTTCAACAGTTTTCTTAATTTCAATTTTATTGATCTCTCCTTTAGTTTTCAATATTTCTGGTTTGGTATTTAGTTGGAGATTTTCAATTTGTTCTTTTTTCTAGTGTATTCAGCTGCATACCCAAATTATTGATCTCCTCTTTCTCTATTTTATTCATGTAGACATTCAAAGATATAAAACGTCCCCTAAGAACTGCTTTTGCAGTATCCCATAATATTTGGTAGGTTATCTCATTATTGTCATTCTCTTGAATGAAGTTGCTTATTATTTCTATGATTTGTTGTTTAACCCACTCCTTCTTTAGGATTACATTATTTAGTTTCCAATTAATTTTTGGTTTATCTTTCCATGGCCTTTTATTACATATAATTTTTATTGCATTATGATCTGAGAAGGATGCATCGACTATCTCTGCCTTTCTGCACTGGATTGTGAGATTCTGATACCGTAGAGGATGGTGAATTTTTGTATATGTGCCATATACCACTGAGAAAAATGTATATTCCTTTTTATCCCCATTCAATTTTCTCCAGAGATCTATCACATCTGCATTATCCAGAGTTTTATTTACCTCCTTAACTTCTTTCTTGTTTATTTTAAGGTTAGATTTATCAAGTTCAGAGAGGGGGAAGTTGAGGTCCACCACTAGCATAGTTTTGTTGTCTATTTCTTCCTGCAACTCCCTCAACCTCTCCTCTAAGAAGTTGAATGCAATACCACTTGGAGCATACATGTTTAGTAATGATATTGCTTCATTGTCCATGGTGCCTTTTAGCAGGATATAGTTTCCTTCCTTCTCTCTTTTGATTAGATCTATTTCTGCTTTTGCTTTGTCTGAGATTAGGATTGCTAATTCTTACTTTTCTTACATCAGCTGAAGCATGATATATTCTGCTCCAACCTTTTACCTTTACCCTGTGTGTATCCCCCCCATTTTAAAAGTGTTTCTTGTAAACAACATATTGTTGTTTTAATGACTTTTAATCCATTCTGCTATCCATCTCTGTTTTATGGGAGAGTTCATTTCATTAACATTCACAGCTATGATTTCAATTTGTGTCTTTCCCTCCATCCTCTTTCCCACCATTTATGCCTTTAGTTCTCCTGTCTCCCTTCCCCTCCTCAACTTTTGACCACCACCTCCTGCAGTCTTCCCTTACTTCTTTCAGCCCCCCTCCCTTTTACTCTCCTTTACCCTTACTACTTCTTCTCTCCCTTTTAGCTTCCCCTCCTCTTTCTTCCCTCTTCCCCTCCTACTGCCTACAGAGCTAGTTAGATTTATATACTTAAGTTTATTGTTCCCTCCTCAAACCAAATCAGATGACAGTACCTCTCAAACAATGCTCTTCTCCCTCCCCTCTTTCCCTCTACTATAATATAATTTTGTACTTCTTCCTGTGATGTCATTTATAACTTTCTGCTTCCTCTTTTTCACCTCTCCTGTTATAATCCCTTCGCATTCTTGAATCACATTTTTATCATCACATCATTTACTTTATACCCATTCCCTCTATGTATGTATATCCCTTTTATACTTCATAATAGATGTACAATTCTCAAGATTAACAAGTATCATCTTCCTTTATAGGGAGGTAAACAGTTTGCCCAAATTGAGTAACAAATTTTTCTTTTCCCCTGTTTACTTTTTTTATGCCTCTCTTGAGACTTGCATTTGAAGATCAAATTTTCTATTGAGTTCTGACCTTTTTGTCAGGAAGGTCTGGAAATCACTTATTTCATTGAATGTCCTTCTCCTTGCCTGCAATGTTATGCTGACCTTTGCTGGGTGATTGATTCTTGGTTGTAGTCCAAGTTCCTTTGCCTTACAGAATATCATATTCTAATTCCTTTGATCTTTTAATGTAGAAGCTGCAAGGTCCTGTGTGATTCTGACTGTAACTCTTTGATATTTGAATGGTTTCTTTCTGGCTGCCTGTAGTATTTTCTTCTTCACTTGATAGTTCTGGAATTTGGCAACAATATTTCTTGGTGTTTTTAGTTTGGGATCCCTTTTGGGAGGTTATTGGTGGATTCTTTCAATTACTATTTTGCCCTCTGGATCTAGCACTTCTGGGCATTTTTCCTTAATGATTTCTTGGAAGATATTGTTCAGACGTTTTTTCATCATGGCTTTCTGGTAGGCTAATAATTCTTAAATTTTCTCTCCCAGATCTATTTTCCAGGTCAGTTTTCCCAATGAGATATTTTACATTTTCTTCTATTCTTTCTTTACATTTTGTTTGACTGATTCTTGATGTCTCATAGAGACAGCTTCTACCTGTCCAATTCTAATTTTCATCAGATTGCTTTCTTCAGTTAACTTTTGCATATCCTTTTCCACCTGTGCAATTATTCCTTTTAAGGAATTATTTTCTCCAGTTAATTTTCGTACTTCCTTTTCCATTTGTTCAATTTTCCTTTTTAATAAGCTATTCTCTTCATAGAATTCTTTTTTCATACTTTTAAAATCTTTGGCTAGATTTTCTTCTATTTCCTTCTTCAGCTGTTCCAGGAGAGCTGTTTGTGCATGTGAGCAGTTCATAGTCCCTTCTGAAGTTTCAAATGGGGGTCTTTGGTATTCATAGTTTGGTCCTTGTCCTCATAGAAAGATTCTATGGTCTTTTCCTTCTTGCTTTGCTTCTTTTGACTCATGATGATGACACTATGTGCATTGTGGCCTCTGGTTCTTTCAGCTAGAACCTGGAGAACCTGATGTAGAGCTGACTGGTGTGAAAAAGCAAAGGGCAGGTGCCTTTATTTCTTTTTGTTTTGTGTTTCCCTAGATTAGCCCTGGGGCTAGCTTGTTAAGTGTGGGGGAGGTGTGGTCTGGTCACAGGAGATCTCCCCAGCTGAAGTAGAGCAAAGGCAAGCTCAGGGGTTGGTGATCCCAGCTGCCCTATTGTCTTCCCATACCCTCCGCCCCGGGGCTCCTGTCCTTCCAGTTCTCCTCTGCCACAGTAAGAGGAATATTCCTTAGTGATGTTCCTAGCTTCATATGCTATGAGACTGTTTGCCCCTTCTGCTGATCCCACTAATCCAGGATTTTTCTGGGGAAATATTTTATGGTTCTTTTGAGGTCAACAAGGGGAGGGGGAGAGAGCATTTACCAATCATACTGCCATTTTGGCTCCCAGAAGTTCAAGTAGGTGACTTACAGACGTTTAATCTGTGGTCTGAAAGTCTCAGGAATGGCTGCAGCTGATACCTGGGGCTCAGCAGCTGTCACTCACTTGGCTCCAGCTGGTCTCCTTCCCTGAGCTGCCACTCTGGCGTTCTGCCATGCTGCTACTGCCTCAGGCCACCCCAAGGATTTCCTGCCTGGCTGAGCAGTGGCAGGATGTGCTGTGCTGTGCGCTATGGACTCAGCCCCTCAGAACACAACCTTCCTGTTGACCTTCCAGTCTGTCCTGAGCTGTGAATCTATCACAGTCTGTCTCCTGTTAGATTCTGCACCCCCAAAATTTGGTCAGATTCTCTTTTTAGAGGTATCTGAAAGAGTTTGTCTAAGAGCTTAGGTGAGTAGTTGCTCTCACTCCACCATCTTGGCTCCACCTCCCAGCTTCCCCAATTCAAAATTATAGTAACCAAGAAGATAATGAAATTCCACAGTAATGAAGGGACAAAAGTACATGGTTTTCAATGAAACTTTTCAATTTTTTGTCAGAGGAAACCACGGTAATAAATATAGTCATCCTTGAGGAAGCTGACATCTGTGAAATCTAAGTCAACTCCATCTTTTGATTTGGTGAAAGGTTCTGACTTCTCAAGGAATTAAGAAGGTGCCTAAACTAATGTGGTCATTGAATCAAGGGAGATGAAAAAACCAAGAGAGTACTAGGACACTGCTACAACCCTAATTCTGAATCGTGCAGTATAGTGAGGGTCTTAGTGCTGTGGGCTTCAAGGTTTCATTGTTCCTAACAATTACACTTAGGATGATAGACGTTTTCCCAATTTAGCAATCCTATATAGCTCAAAAATTCTCATGAATCAATGATGATCAACTGACTAAAATATAAGGAGACTTAAATGACCTGGGATTCTGTATACCAGAGTGGAAAAAGCACTGGAGGGAATCAATAGATAATATCACACAATGCTTTAAGGTATGCAAAGCACTTTACCTATGTCATCTCATTTTAGTCCTCCTAGCAGCTCTGTAAGGAGAATGTATTATTATTCCCATTTCGTAGATGGAAAAACTAAGGCCCAGAAGGGTAATGTGATTCTCCCAGAGCTACACAACTAGTATGGTCCTGTGGCAGAATTTTAGTTCACCTCTTGACTCTACATCGAGTTCTCAATCCATTAAACTAATTTTTAGTCCTATTTCTGACTTGGATTGGCTATGTGACCAAGGGGAAGCCTCTTTCAGCCTCAGTTTTCTCATCTGGAAAATGGAACTTCCAAATTCATTCTCAATTCACAGGGTTATAGAGAGGAAAGGGTTTTGGAAACCTTAAAACAGGATAGAATGAGAGCTATTACTGTCACTCACACAGCTGAAAATAACTGAAAAACAACAAAAATTAATTATCTGTGTATTATAGGAAAGCACCCTGTCAGTCATTATGAAAAGATAGAGCTAGAGCATGAAACGTTATTTTTATAATAATGCAAAGACATTTTCTAATTCAGTAAACATCAATGTATACATATAAAACCCATGAAGGAAAAACTCTTTGGGGTGAATGGTCAATCTTAATCACCTCTTAAGTTCTTCCCAGGTCTAAAATATATGACCTTTAGTGGTTTCAGTTTCCTAATGTTTGGAATGAGAGAATTGGAGTAAATGACTCTAAAGTTTCTTCCAGAAACTCTAGGATGACTCTAGGATCCTGTAATCCAGTGGTTCTCAAGCTTTTTGGTCTTAGGACTCCATAAGGACTCATAAAAGTTATTATTGAATACCTCATAGATGCCATAAAAGGGGTCCTCAGACCACACTTTGAGAACCACGACTCTAGGTCTTTTGATATTATGTGGGTATTAGACATTCTTTTGTTCTACAAGATCAGCCAACTTTCCTGTCACTCACTCAAATAATCATTTTTATGCACCTGTTGTATACCAGGCATTCTGGTAAGTTCAGGGCATTCAAAGAATATTTCCTTTTGCTAATATATTTTATACCATGCATGTGGGATATTGTGTAGTGCTTTTACTGACCTCTGGATTCTCTTGAAACAAAGTCCCATCTTTTTAACATCAGATATTCTTTTGATGATATTATATTAATGTGAAGTATGGAATTCCACACCTTCTAAAGACTACATGTTGCAAATCATTCAAAAGTCCTTGGTGGTCTATTCTTTTCACTGTACTATACCTGCTGGAGTCTTCTACTGGTGGGCAGGAGTAGACTTCATCTTGTTATGTAAGGATAGAAGATTGACACCTAAGGTTATCAGATCACAGATTTAAGACTGGGAGGGACATCAGAGATCATATAGTCCAACCTCTGCAGATGAGAAAACTGAGGACCAGAAGGAAGTGACTTGCTGATGGTCACACAGCTGCTAGGTTTCAGAAGCAAGACTGAAGCCAGGTTTTTACTGACTCTACAGATGGATGCTAATTTGAGTCAGGCCTGCTTTCCCCCACTCACCTCTCTCAGACTGATGAAGAGGTCCATGTGCACCGATCAATACAGGATTACCCTCTCACCACACCATGTTACTTGGGCTGCTCAGCAAATTGGTTGATAGGCTTCTGCTCATTTAAAACCCTGCACCCTGGGCTGACTGCCTATTCCCCATCATGGCAGCACATCATTCCTGGCCCATGGCCTCTGTATTGGCTAGCTGTCAGCTTCCTCATTGATTTTAAATTTTATTATTGGCTTTTAGAGCACTCCAGGGCTTGAGGCTTTCCTTCACCATTGATTTGCTAGTTCCCCACTGAGAGGATGAGCTCTGAGATCTTCATCTACTGGTCACTGACCAAGCCTATCAGTTTATTTTTTATTCTCTGATTCTTTGCTTACTTGGGACAGAAGAGGGCAAGGAAGGGGAGGGGAGCCCTCAATGCTTCCTGACATCCCTGGTGCTGAGTCATGACTGGCTCCAAGCAAAGTTCAAAGCCTCTTTATTCACCATGACCTACTTCTCTGGCTCAGAGACACATTCTTCAGTTTGTAAAGGGCACTAGGGGGGCCTTCCTTCATAGAAAAGTTGTCATGTAAAGATTGTACTAGGTGACAGAGCAGAGGAATGTGGCTCTGTGTGCATGGGAGGCTGGCCCTCTCTTTTCCAGCGATTTCCCTGCCTTTCTGTTCCTCAGCCTCAGGAGTGTGAAAAGTAGCACATTACCTCTCCCACTTTCACTTCTCCTATTCCTTTTCCCAGAGAAGGAGATACTTCAATGAAAAGACTGCTTTTAAAGCCCAAGCATTTATATGCCACCAAGGACAGTTCCAGGCATTTAGATTAGAAACAGAGAATATTTTTTTTGGATGGAAAGTACTGCTAAATTGAGGAAAGGGCAGCTTATATAGATGGTGAAAAATTTCATTTTTGTAGACAGGTTAAAAATAGATCAGAGAGCGGGGAGGAGCCAAGATGGCAGAGTAGAAAGATTCACATATGCTAGCTCCAAACTATAGCCCATAAAATACCTGTAAAGAAGAACTCCCAACAAATTCTGGAGCAGTGGAAGCCACACAACAGTGGAGCAGAGGAGATTTCTGTTCCAGAGAACCCTGAAAAACCAACAACAAAAGTCCTTGTGCACCAGACCCGGAGCAGAGCCCAGCCCTGCCTTGGCCACAAGGCACTAAGAGGAGCAGATCCAAGTAGGCTTCAGGGACAGAATCTCCAGCAGCTGCACAGATCCTTCCACCCACAGGCTCAAAGGTCAGTGAGAGAGCCTCTTTGCTGGCCAAGAGGGGAGCGGGGTGTCTCATAACTCAGGCCCTCTTGGGAGGCAGCAGCAGAGGCAGCAGAGGACAGGGGCTCCCAAAGCAGACAGGAGCTCAGATCCATTGCTGAAGATCCCCACATAAACCCCCTGAGGGAACTGAGTCCTGTGAGGTAGCCCTGCCCCCACCTGAGCAGCTGAACTTAATCTCACACTGAATAGCAGCCCTGCCCCTGCTGAAAGCCCTGAAGCTGGGGAGTAGCATTTGAATCTCAGCCCCCAAGCACTAGCTGGGTAGATCTGGAGGCCAGGTGGGTATGGAGAGGAATCTCAGAAGTCAAGTAACTGGCTGGGAAAATGCCCAGAAAAGGGAAAAAAAATAAGACCATAGAAGGTTACTTTCTTGGTGAACAGATATCTCCTCCCTTCCTTTCTGATGAGGAAGAAAAATACTTACCATCAGGGAAAGACGTAGAAGTCAAGGCTTCTGTATCCCAAACATCCAAAATAAATATTCAACGGGCCCAGGCCATGGAAGAGCTCAAAAAGGATTTTGAAAATCAAGTGAGAGAGGTGGAGGAAAAACTGGGAAGAGAAATGAAAGAGATGCAAGAAAAGCATAAAAAGCAGGTCAACACCTTGCTGAAGGAGACCCAAAAAAATGCTGAAGAAAATAACACCTTGAAAAATAGGCTAACTCAACTGGCAAAAGAGGTTCAAAAAGCCAATGAGGAGAAGAATGCTTTCAAAAGCAGAATTAGCCAAATGGAAAAAGAGGTTCAAAAGCTCACTGAAGAAAATAGTTCTTTCAAAATTAAAATGGATCAGATGGAGGCTAATGACTTTATGAGAAACCAAAAAATCACAAAGTAAAACCAAAAGAATGAAAAAAATGGAAGATAATGTGAAATACCTCATTGGAAAAACAACTGACCTGGAAAATAGATCCAGGAGAGACAATTTAAAAATTATGGGACTACCTGAAAGCCATGATCAAAAAAAGAACCTAGACATCATCTTTCATGAAATTATCAAGGAAAACTGCCCTGAAGTTCGAGAACCAGAGGGTAAAATAAACATTCAAGGAATCCACTGATCACCACCTGAAAGAGATCCAAAAAGAGAAACTCCTAGGAACATTGTAGCCAAATTCCAAAGTTCCCAGGTCAAGGAGAAAATATTGCAAGCAACTAGAAAGAAACAATTCCAGTATTGTGGAAATACAATCAGGATAACACAAGATCTAGCAGCTTCTACATTAAGGGATCCAAGGGTGTGCGATATGATATTCCAGAAGTCAAAGGAACTAGGACTAAAACCAAGAATCACCTACTCAGCAAAACTGAGTATAATACTTCAGGGGAAAAACTGATCTTTCAATGAAATAGAGGACTTTCAAACATTCTTGATGAAAAGACCAGAGCTGAAAATAAAATTTGACTTTCAAACACAAAAATGAAGAGAAGCATGAAAAGGTAAACAGCAAAGAGAAGTCATAAGGGACTTACTAAAGTTGAACTGTTTACATTCCTACATGGAAAGACAATATTTGTAACTCTTGAAACTTTTCAATATCTGGGTAGCTGGTGGGATCACACACACACACACACACACACAGACACGTGCACGCACACACAGAGACAGAGAGCACAGAGTGAGTTGAATAGGATGGGATCATATCTTAAAAAATGAAGTTAAGCAGTGAGAGAGAAATGTGTTGGGAGGAGAGGGAGAAATGGAATGCGGCAAATTATCTCTCATAGAAGAGGCAGGTAGGAGAATTTTGAGTGGAGGGAAAAGGAAGGGAGCTGAGAGAAAAAGATGAAGTTTACTCTCATCACATTCAACTAAAGGAAGGAATAAAATGCACACTCATTTTGGTATGAAAACCTATCTTACAATACAGGAAAGTGGGGGAGAAGGGGATAAACAGGGTAGGGGGGATGATGGAAGGGAGGGCAATGGGAGGAGGGAGCAATTTGAAATCAACACTCTTGGGGAGGGACAGGATCAAAAGAGAGAATAGAAGCAATGGGGGGCAGGATAAGATGGAGGGAAATATAGTTAATCTTACCCAACACAACTATTATGGAAGTCATTTGCAAAACTACACAGATATGGCCTATATTGAATTGCCTACCTTCCCAAAGGGAATAGGTGGAGAGGGAGGGATGGGGAGAAGTTGGAACTCAAAGCTTTAGGAACAACTGTTGAGTATTGTTCTTGCTACTAGGAAATAAGAAATACAGGTAATGAGGTATAGAAAGTTATCTGGCCCTACAGGACAAAAGAGAAGATGGGGACAAGGGAAGGGAAGGATGATAGAAGAGAGGGCAGATTGGTGATAGGGGAAATTAGAATGCTCGATGTATTGGGATGGGGGAGGGGACAAATGGGGAGAAAATTTGGAACCCAAAATCTTGTGAAAATGAATGTAAAAAGTTAAATAAATAAATTTTAAAGTAAATAAAAAAATAAATAGATCAGAGAGATACTCATTTTTTCTAGAAATCTTTAAATGTAAGGCTCGGGGAAATTCTTTCCAATCTTGGGACTCTAAACCCTTGAGGATATTACTTCCATTGCACTAAATAAAATTCAAAGGTTTATGGGGGACTTAGTTTTCAGCAGGAAAACAGGGCTGAAGACACCAAACCCAGCCAGTCACTTTCACCTAGTATTAAATGATTTCCATGGGACACATGGACTGATGGGAATTGTAGATAATTTTCTCATCCTAGTTCAAAGAATAGCATGAACTCTAGGAATCTCATCTAAGGCAGAAGTAAAACAGTTTAAAAGAGAGCTCTTAATGGTGAAGAGCTTCTTTGGTTGATTATTTCTCTGGGTTTGAATCACCAAGAATTGAGAGAGCCTCTGGGACTAGGGAGCAGAAGAACAGGGTCCTTCCTCCTCCTCTGCTCCTTCACAGAGAAGAGGCTGAATTTTAGAAGCATGGAACAATGGTAAGATGCAGCAGAGAACAGCCCCGCAGACACAGTAGCAGGTGGTCACACAGCAGAGGGATTAGGTAAGCAAAGGACTCCAGCATTTTGCATCAGTAGAGAAAGCCACATGTAGCTTGCGAGCATCAGCAAAGCAAAAATTTACAATGTAGAGGAGCGAGAAGACAGCAAAGGACCCTGGAAGTTTCCAACTGCAGGCGGGAAAAAGAAAAGAGAAAAAAAAGCTACTTGCAGTTTGATAAGATCAATAAGTTTGTGGGAAACCAAACTGTGGCAATGGAAGGAGATAGAGTTTCCAGAAGAGATTAAAGTCTGAGGAGCATGAGTTGTCCTGATTAAGCATGTTTCCCTCCTATAAAGATTCTTTTTCTTAGGCAGCTAGAGATCACAGTGGATACAGTTTGGGTCCTGAGGTCAGAAATTTGATCTCAAACACATACTAGCTGTGTGACACTGGACAAGTCACTTAACCCCTGCTTGCCTCAGTTTCCTCATCTGTAAAATGAAAATAATAATAGCAATTACCTCCTAGGTTGTTATAAGGATAACGTGAGATGATAATTGCAAACCTTAAAACTCTATATAAATACTAGCTATTGTCCTTGATGATGATGATGATGACGACGATGCTTTTGATTCTCACCATGTATGTTTCCTGTATGGGTAGCCTCTCCCAAAAAGGTTTCCAGTGACCGAGACCTCTCCTCTCCTTTGCAACTGGTGGCATGATAACTTGTGGGAGAATCTTCTCTCTCTACATATGATGCAGGTATGGCCTTTTCCTTATTATTTACTTTGCTCTGTTATACTTAAATGGACTCTGCTTCAATCTGATGTTCAAAAAGGGTATGTCCTTTGGTTGGCTGGTAAAAGAAATGTCAGTGGCAGAATCATGATTTATGGTTTTGAGTGGGTACTGACCCAAAGCATACTTTGAACTTGGGCTAATTTTGGAAGGGCATATATTTGAGGGAGTATCTAGATTCTAAGCCCTAGAGTTTATAGTAGCATATGATTGTATGTCTTCAGAATTTTCTTGGAGTAACTGATAGCGAAGATTTTGGGATTTTCTCCTCCAGACCCTCATGTATTATTGTTCAGTCTTTTTATTTTTCAGTCATGTCTGACTCCATTTGAGGTTTCCTTGGCAAAGATACTGGAGTGGTTTGCCATTTCCCTCTTCAGCTCATTTTACAGGTGAGGAAACTGAGGCAAACAGGGACAAATGACTTGCCCAAGATCCCATAGCTAGTAAGTGTTGAGGCCAGATTTGAACTTATGAAGATGAATCTTCTTGACTCCAGGTCCAGCACTGTATCCATTATACCACCAAGTTGACCAGACCTCCATGAAAGAGAATTTTATTCTACACCTTTCTAAAGCAATTATGAAATAATGTCTGAAGTCATATACTATAATTATTTGTTTATGAATTATCCCCATATTGGTCAGTAAAGTCCATGAGGGCATGGATTATTGTTTACCTGAGCGTTATATCCCTTCCAGCATGTAGCAAAAAGGTTTATATAAAGTAGGTACTTAATGTTTCATAACTGAATTGGAATCAGTCAATTGAAAAGTATCAAGCCTCTATTATGAGACTGGTAACATCCTAGGTACTAGGAATACAAAACCCAAAGTGAAACAATTCCTGCCCTCAGGGTGTTTACATTCTAACTGAGGAGATCTCCCTCACACATTAGATATAGATATAGACAACTCAACCAAAATAGATACAAGGGAACTTTGAGGGAGGAAGCTCTGCCAGCTGTGGATAGACAGCATGGCTCTCATGTGGAAGGTTGTGCTGGTGGTACTTGTGTTGCTTGTGGCACAAGAGCTGAGTTATGAAGCAAACTAAAATTCCAGGAAGGTGGTGGTTAGAAGGGAGAGCATTCCAGGCCTTGGACCTAGTGAAATGCAAAGGCATGGGGAAGGGAGGTAGAGGGTGAGCAGAAGCAAGATGGACAACTGGAATGAATAATTACATAAATGAATGAGTCAACAGAGGTATGCTCTGAACTACTTGGAGCAGCAGCACATTGTAATAGGAAAATAACTAGTCTTGTCTAACTTTGCAAGTAAATAGCTGGGTTGACCTTCTTTACATCTCTTCTCTCTAGGTCTTGTTGTAGCAATATGGCAGCCTGTGAAAGCTAATTCAATCTTAAACTTTATCAAGAAAGTCATAGCTTCCAGGAATGGATGGGAATTCAACTTTACTATTTCTTGGTCAGACTGTTTCTTGAATATGTTCTGGGACCCATTTTTTTAAAAAAAGCATTAATAAACTGGAGAGCATAGAAAACAGGGCCATAGGAAAGGTGAACAGTTTCCAATTCATGCCAGACTGGGCTGGAAAAGTATCTTTAAGTACTTAAGGGATTGTCCTTCAGGAGAAGAATTAGACTATTCTGTATCGCCAGAATTTAGCACTGTGCTTGGCAAATAGTAGGTACTTAATAAATGTTTATTGACTGGATGATTACCTTTATTTGGCCCTGAACTGGAAGCAAAGTTTAAGAGAGGAGGAAGATGTAGACTTGATGAAAGAAGTGGAATTCCAAAGTGGAATGAGTTGACCCAGGAGGTAGTGGGTTCCCCTTCATAGGTGTGTGTGTCTTAAGGCTGCTTGATCCCTCATCAGATATGGTTTTTAAGTATGGAGTTTATTAGACAATGATAATGATGGTGATGATGATAACTCATATTTGTAGCATCCCAAAGTATGTAAATCACTTTCCATAAAGAACCTCATCTCCACTTGGTCAATTAGGAAACTGAAGCAGAGAGGAATTAAGTGATTTATCTACGGTCACCCAAATAGGAATTGTCTGTCGGGATCTGATCATAGATTTTTCTGACTACATGTCTGAGTAGAGAATCTACTGCCCTACACTACAAGCCTCTTTCAGTCATATCATTCTAGGATTCTAAGCATAGCCACTCTTCCCTAGCTCCCCACCCCCGTTGGTTAGCTGCTAGCAATTTTCTCCATGGAACTTGTACACTGTCAATGTTAACATGTCAGAGCAGGGTTGGAGACGGAAGCACAGTGGAGCACATCGGTAGTGGGAGCTGCGGGAATCTTGTTACTAGGTAACTGAGCATGAGGTAACTGCAGTCACCCCAAACCAGCCCCCTCAGGCCAAAATCTTCCTGGTCCAATTTTAAAGCTTAGAGATTTTAATAACTCTGCCCAAGTCAACACTGGGCTCAGGGAGAGACCTAATAAGATTTACTTAGGAATGTTAACAGAATAAGAAGTCAGGTGTGACTATCTACTATCTTTTTCAATGGAATAATCACCAGATGAGTTATCACTCCCAGAGGCAGGAATTTAGTACTCAATATATACATGAGCTATATCATTTAACAGACTCTGTTTCTGGACTAACATGTAAATGGCTCCCCTTGGAGCCAAAGAGAAAGTCAGATGGCCAAGAGGAGAGAGCACTGTCTTTGAATATGAACTCCTTATGAGGACTTTAATTTTTTTTGTACATGTGTCCTTAATGCCTAGCTCAGTCCCTGGCCCAAATCAGGCACTAAATAAATACTTGCTGATTGACTGAATGAGGTTAGAGGACCTGAGTTTAAAGTCTGATTCACTTTCTTCCTTTGTGATCTTTAACAAAGTGTTTAAACTTTCTGGGACTCTTATTTTTTTCTTATCTGAGAATTGAAGGATGGCAAAATGAGGGGATTGATCCCTGAGGAGTTTTCCATTCCTAGATCTATGATCCTATGGCATGGACCCAAAGTGTTCCATTTAATATAATGTGCCATAGGGGGCATGCTGGAGTTAGAATTAGGAGTCAGGAAGACCTGCCTTCAAATACTACCTCAAACACTTATTAGCTGGGTCACATTGGACCTCTCTCAGCCTTAATTTTTTCATCTGTATAATGGGGATAATAGCTACTTCCCAGAGTTGTGAGGCTGAAATGAGATAACCAATATGTAGTATTTTATCAATCTTAAATTACTCCATAAATGTTAATTATTATTACCTGTGTTCATATCTTAACTCTGATATATAGGAGCTGTGCAACCATAGATAAATTATTTACCTTCTCTGAGACTTGGTTTTCTTCACCTTTACTGCTGAGAAAAAATCTCATAGCACTTATTTCACAAAATTAATGTGAGGCTTATCTTCTAATTTAATATACTGTACCAACCAATCAAGCATTTATTAAGACCTACTATGAACCAGGAATTGGAAATAGCAAGATAAAAATGAAACAATCCCTGCCCTCAAGAAGCTTACATTCTACTGGTGGAAGTGGGAGGTGAACAGCATACACTCATATATATTTACTCTATGGAGAGTAAATTCAAGGTAATTTCAGGTACTAACAGCTAGGGAAATCAGGAAAGACTTATACAAAGACTGTCTCTCAAAGTTGGGAGATGAAGCATATGGAAAATATTACGAACTTAAAAGTGCTGTGTAAATGTCAGTTAGGGATGATTATGACAACATAGGGCTACTTTAAGAACTTGCTAAAGCTTAGATATTCATCACATTGTTTCACATGCTCTCCCCCCATTCCTCCTGCCCTATCCATATACAAATAATCACTATTTTTTTTTTTTTTTTTTTGCCAACCCAAGGTCACAGTATGACTCAGTTCTAGAAATATTCTTGAGTCAGACTTGCATTTGAGAATTTGCCACTGGTTGACTCCAAGGGGCTGGTTGGGTTAAGTGACCTCTGATTTTCAGCCCTACAATCCTTCTAATACTCCAAATTCCCTTTGGGAATGGTACAAGTGTGGTCAACCTCATGTTGAATTCATGTGAGGCTCAAGTACAGATTGCATTTCCTTCAAGACTGACAAATGGCTATAGTTCATGCAGCACAGTTGGGAGAGTTCACGAGCAACTTTTATGACCAAAGTCAAAGCAATCCTTCCCAGCAATTCAGAGCTGAAGCATTCCTAGTTCCTCGTAAAAGAGGAATATTTCATTCTCTGTCTCAGGGCTGTGGTCTGGTGAACAGGGATGCATGCATTGTGGAATATACTCTCCTGAATTCTGTTTTCAAGGACTTGAATGGAAGGAATTTAAAAGCCCAAGTTCATATGAACAGTAATGGCAGAGACCAGTGCCAGAGAAATTCCTAAAAGACCAACTTTCCTGCCAACTACTGAGGCAAAGCTAAAAGGAGCAGTTCAAGACTATCTCCCCTTGGGACTGGGATAGTGGAAAATGACTAACACTGAATGAATGAATTTTACCAATCTTCCATCTGTATATATTTAATAGAGATTTTGCAATACTCTTCCTACACTGAAATTTTGGGGAACTTATTCTGTCCCACCTATGAGCTACTATTTCCTTGGTGATGGTATCTAAGCATATTTTCTTATTTCTTTACTAATTCATTTAATTCTGATGACATATTTTATTTTTAAATGGATGTTCCTTCTCTTGGTTTGTTAGCAAGATTTTAAGACAGTTTAAATTACCTTAAAAATTTCTAGCATATTTAGAAAAGGGGAGGGTCAAGTGTGAGGTACACTTATTTTATTTTTTAATTAAATTATTTTATTCAGTGTTTGACAATCACTTCCATATATCTTAGATTTTTCCCCCTCCCTCATTCCACTCCCACTTTCTCCCTGAGATGGCATACAATCTTATGTAGGTTCTACACATACATTCCTATTAAATACATGTTGCATAGAAGAATTAAAATGAATGGGAGAAACCATAAAACAAAACAAAACATAATACAAAAGAAAATGGTCTGCTTCTTTCTGTGATCCAATTCCATAGTTTTTTCTCTGGATGTGGAAGGCATTTTGCCTTGAGTCCATTGGGAATTTTTTAAGTCCTTGCATTGCAATGAAGTACTAAGTCTACCAGAAAAATTCCTTGCACACTGTGGTTGTTGCTGTGTACAAAGTTCTCCTGGTTCTGCACCTTTCACTCAACATCAGTTCATCTAAGTCTTTCCAGGCCTCTCTGAAGTCTTCCTGTTCATCATTTCTTATAGTACAACAGTATTCCATTACATTCATATACCGCAAGTTGTTCAGTCATTCCCCAATTGATGGGCATTTCAGTTTGGGGCCACCACAAAGAGTGCTGCTATAAATATTTTTGACCATGTGGGACCCTTTCCCATTTCTCTGATCTCTTGGGGATACAGTCCTAGAAGTGATATTGCTGGGTCAAAGGGTATGCACATTTTTATAGCCCATTGGCCATAGTTCCAAATTGCTCTCCAGAGTGGTTGGATCAGCTCACAGCTTCCAACTCTCCCACATCTTCTCCAACATTTATCATCTTCCTATTTTGTCGTGTAAGCCAACCTGATAGGTGTGATATGGTAGTGAGGTACACTTAATATCCAAAATACCCCTACACTGACTCAGTAATCTATGAAAATCTGAGAATGAATGGAAATGGGTCTCATGTGAATATGGTTTAAAATCTCAAATAGCTCATCGAAGCTTCAATACTGGAATAAACAATCTAAACTTCCCTTATGGGAAGAAGACTATTCTTTTGTCCCTGCCCCTAGATTGTCATCTGGGTAACTTTGGGGAAATGAATTAATTTTTCTGTTCCTTGGACTCTTTATTGAAAAATTGCAACATTTAAATTAATCAACAGAGTTGAAGTCTCAACACCAATGCCCTCTGATTCTCTTTCTTCCTCCACTATTTTTAAAGGAAAAGACATCTTTCTGTTAAAATCTGGGGTAAAACTAGAATGTCCATATTACCATTGCATTTTCACGAGCTGCTAGAGATGCTAACTATAGTGATAAGACAAAAAGAAAATGAGGAAATAAGCATAGGCAAAGAGGGGAAAAAATCAACACTTTTCATAGATGAGATGATTTACTTAGAGAACCCTAGAGAGGCAACCAAAAGTTAACTGAAACAATAACACAAGCAAAGCTGAAGAATATAAAATAAACTCATGTAAATCATTAGAATTTCTGTATGTTACCAACAAAATTCAGTAGTGAGAGATAAAGAGATTATATTTAAAATAATTGCACAATGTTAAAAATACTTGGGAGTCTTGTTTCTAATGTGCATACAGTACATTTGTGAATACAATTGCAAAATAATCTTCATATATTTGTAATATGTACAAATATGTGTATGTTTATATGTATGTATGTGTTGGCTCTTTTTGTAGTTGCAAAACAGATCTAAATAATTGCTGAAATATTAATTGTTCATGGGTAGGTGGAGCCAATAGGATTAAAATGAAAATACTACTTAAATTGATTGATATATTCATTCAAATCAAACTACCAGAAAATTACTTTATAGAACTTAAATAGAAACAAAATTCATTTGAAGGAATGAAAGGTCTAGAATCTCAAGGAAAATAGTAATTGGAAAAAAAAGTGGAAAAGAAGGAGACCCAGCAGTGCCAGATCTCAAACTATACTACAAGGCAGTAATTATCAAAACAATTTGATCCTGTTTGAAAAATAGAGAGGTTGACAGGTACACAATGTATTAGAAACAAATATAGCCTAGTGTTTGATAAACCCAAAGATCACAGCTAATGGGGTAAGAACTTAATATGAGACAAAAACTGTTGGGAAAACTGGAAAGCAATCTGGCAGAAACCAAGTCTAAAATAATATCTCATATCATATACCAAAAATAAACTCAAAACAGGTACATAACTTAGACATAAATGGTGATGTCATAAACAAAGTAGAGAAACAAGGAAGAAATTGCCTGTCAGATAGGATGGGGGAAGAGTTTATGACCAAACAAAAGACAAAGAGGGCCATAGGAAGTAAAATATGTAATTTTTATTACATAAAGTTTTATTACATTAAAAAATTGCATAAAATTTTATTACATAAAAATTACACAAAATTGCATAAAAATCTTAAAAAGCTTCTGTGTAAACAAAACACATGCAGATAAAATTAGAAGAAAACTAGGTAATGGGGAAAAAATCGTTGCAACAAATTTCTTCTTATAAAGAAGAAATTGTTAGTACTGTGAATTGGTATAACCATTTGGGAAAACAATTTACAGCTATACCCCTCAAACTATTAAACTATGTATATATTTTTGTTTCAGCAATACCACCAAAAGATCTGTACCCCAAAGAGATAAAAGAAAGAGGAAAAGGACATATGTACACACATTTGTACAATGTATGTATGTATGTGTGTCTATGTACATATGTGCACATATGTATGTCTTTTTTAGTGGTAAAGAATTAGAAAATGGGCAGTGTCCATAAACCTGGTGAATGACAGAAAAATTTATGGTGTACAAATGTGATAGAAAACTTTTGTGCTGTAAGAAATTAGGAAGGGAATGGTTTCAGAGAAAGCTGGTAAGACTTGTATGAACTGATGTAATATTAAATGAGCAGAACTAGGAGAAAAATTTGTACATTAATATTGTTATAAAGACAAGCAACTTTGAAAATTTTTAACGAAATGACCAACCACAAATTTCAGAAGATTCATAATGAAACATTACTATCCTGACAGATAGGAGGTAGTCTCAGAGTGAAGACAGAGACATTCTTTTTTTTTTTGTGCATGGTCAATAGGAGAATTTGTTTTGCTCGACTATATATCTTTGTAACAGTTTTTATTTTTCTTTCTCGATAGTGTAAGGGGAAGGAAGGCAGATTTTTGTTTATTGAAAAAAATAATTAATTTGAAAAGGTTGGGGTGGGGGGAGATGTGGAGTCCAATGAGTCCTAGCAGGGCATTGATTAAAGAAAAAAGACCATGTTACTCAAGTCTTTATCTCTGGATATGGAAAAAAGGCTTGTTGTATAACAAGATTCATCATATCAAAGTTCATGAGCTAAATCTTAAGGGTAGCCAAAGGCATGACAATGTCTCCAATTTCCTGAGCCTACAGGGGTATGAAAATGACAGTTCTCCAGAGCTATAACTAGAAATTTCAATGCCAAGGGCAAAAAAATTGCTTGGAGCAGGGAGTGTTGAATCAACTTTGTAATTCATGATATGAAAATCATACAAGGAATAATTTAAACAAATTCATTTGAGGAAGATAATGAATTCTAGTATATTAGGAACAACACCTCAGAATGAAAGGAACTTTAGAAGTTATCTAATTCAGTCCACAGGAATTATGTTCCTATGCTGTTTCTATACCATCAGATAAGTCTTAGTGGGATTCCCTAACATACAGCATGAAGGAAGAAGGCTGCTTGTTCTTGTTAGGAAAGAAGTGTTGCTGCTTGTAGAGGAAGGATGAGAAAAATGCTGGTTCCCTCTGGAAAGCAGTAAGGAAAGGGGTATAGAAGGTTAGATTGGGAATTTCTTTATGAGACAGAGGGTAGGGGAAAGTAGCAAACAAATTGAAGTTCACAGGTCCTACAGACACCCAGACTCTGAACCTCTTCTTCCATTTTCCTCATTCAGTGCCTGAGCTCATATTCCCTTTACATTTTTATTTTTCCAAAGGAGTACAAGTGTTAAAAATCCCCTGCCCTTTAAATTTTCCACCTTGGGACAAACCCCCAATCATTCCTCTTTAGTTTCAACCCTGCTCTTCACCTTACATTTGTAGGTGCCAAGCTATCTTCAAATCATCCATATACTATCTTTACCTTTATAGATACAATGTGAGAACACTGGGTTAAAAGCGAAAAAAATGAAACGATCATTTTCATCTTTGGTCTATATCACACCAAATACTGTGATATTTGAAAACAGCTTAAGGATTAACTGAACTTTTTACTTTGCATTGAGAGGCTCGACATTTTGTAGACACAGGCATTTAGTCCTAGGGGAGTTAACTCTATTTCCAAAAATAAAGTACTAGATCAAACTCTGTATTGATAGCTCATTTTATAAATGTGAATTAAAGCAGGCAAGTCTTCAGAGTACTCTCAAATTTATCATTCTTGTTCCATAGCCAGGATAGCTAAATACTTCACTGAAGAAACTGAGAGTGCATTAGGCTTTATTTTACAATATTTCATAGTATTTGTCATCCACTCTCTTCCCTGGCAGTTGTCAAACAAGAAAATTAAATCCAGTTCTAAAATTTATGGAAGTATTCTCCTAATATGCCCTTAATTAGAGACTCATATGGGGTTTCAAAGCAAACCACCCATTGAGATGACATATTCATCGGCTCAAGCTATCTAATTACATGACTACTTATAGATGCTGACATTTTTAGCTCTCAGAAGTTCCTGAAAACTGAATGAATGGAGTTCTCTAGAAATACAAGAAGGAAGGCTCCCTTTTACAGAATCTCTGTATTCTGAATACTCTGTAACAATGGCTCCTGGTTCTAGTTTTCCCTCTAGTATGTTAATGAAATTAAGTCAGAATTTTTTCATTCCTGGCTAACATGGCACTTTCTGAAATTGTTTCTGGGATGATCTACACATTTGTTTTGTAGAGAAGGGGCTACACTATGTGATGGGAGATTATATGGCTGTATCAAATGAAAATATATCTTTAGATGTGATATCTAAATAACATTGTTTCCACCAAGTCGATCTCTAAATATAGCGTAACCACCAGATGAGTCAACATATCAGCTCTCTCTAGATTGGCTCCTGAAATCTGCTCCTCAATCTTTGGGGGCATTGATGCTGGATTGGTTGAATGCTAAAACTAATATGAACTCTATTCCCTGACTTTTCACAAGGTCATAGCCATCTTACCTAAAAGTAGGAAGAATTATCACAATAGCAGCAGAGACAGCAGCTGGACCATGTGCTGTCAGTTATATGACATCTCTAGATGAGAAAGGATCCTTGGACTCTCCCTTCCCAGAAGCTCTTAGCAAGTTCATTTCCCAATGCCACAAAGTCAGGAAAAAGCCTTCACCAAAGACATTTGTACCTGTCTCCTTAAGAATTCAAGAGACTCTTCTTTATCATGTATCTAACAGACCAGAATGTCTGTGTATGCTCTGAAGTTCACATAGAGATCAAATCAGTTGAGAACTCTGCATGGGCTCAAAAGGGCTGGACTCATTGGCTAGTCACTAACCCACTGTGACAGAGTTGATTAGTCAATCAATAATTATTAAATGCCCTCTATGGACCAAACACTGTGTTAGGTGGTGTAATGGCAAGTAAAATAGGATCTTTTGCTGTTTTTCTTTTAGTATAATCAAGAAGTATAATGCCGTATTTGAATGTGACTAAGAGGATCTTTTCCACCCGTTGTCAGGCCTCAGAAGATTTGTAGGAAGGTTCATGGCTTTTGTTAATGGGACACTGGTTCTCAAAGTATGTGATGCCCTCTGGCTTTAAAAAGTATATAAAGACCCTGAGATGTGGATTTTATTTTGGAGCTTTCTGACTGGAAGTGTTTGTTTGGCCAGACCAGGACTCTGGGAAGCCAGCTTTGAAAATCCAGATGTCATGCTTCCCTCTCTGATTGCTATGGTCAGAGAGTTGGGGTCCAATTGGCTGTTGAATTCAGGCAGAGAAAACCAAGTCTGTTGATCTTTGATTTCTCTGTATTTTCTTTCAAGTTCAGGGTGCTGACTCCCCTGAACTAGGTAAATGACATATGTGCTTGGTTAGAGGAATGATACATGTGCTAGATTAAAGTGTTGTTAACCCCTCAAAAGATGCCTTTCTTTTTATGAATGCAGATCTAAGAACCTGTGAGAGCAGACCCTCCTGTGTATGTTGCGGAGCTTACTGCTATAGGTGCTGGGGATACAAAAACAAAATTGAAATAATCATCAGATCATAGAATGATACAGATGTAGATTTGGAAGAGACTTCAATGATTTTCTAGTCTAACTTTTCATTTTATATGTGAGGAAAATGAGGTCTAGATATACAATATAATGTATAGCTAGAATTTGACCTCAAGATAGTATAATGTACAGCTAGAATTTGACTTCAAGTTTAAGTGGAGTTTTGTTTGGAGTCTGTTTTGTAGACTAGATGGCTGCAGAAATCTCTTCCCCCTCTCAAATTCTGTGATTCTTTGAATTAAATAATACATTTATTATTATCCACATTTTACAAATGAGAAAGCTGAGATTACATAATCTGATAATAAGTGCCTAAGGTGGGATCTGGACCAGAAATTTCCTGACTTCAGGTGCTTGAATCCATCAGTTTTGCCAAACTACATCTTTATCTCACCTATGATCAGTGTGCACAAAAGAAGGAACGCTGACTAAGAAGTCAGAGGATCTGGGTTCCAATCCTACCTCCAACACTTACTACATGTGTGACCTTGGGCAAATGACTTATCTTCCCTGGGGTTCAGTTTCCTCATTGTAAGTTGGACTAGGAGGCATCTGAGCTTCCCTCCAGTGCTAGATTTAGCATTAGGGACCTTATGCTAATTCAGTGATGGCTGATTCTCTACTTCTCCATATCTTAGACTTGTAACCTATCTGTCATCTCTTCCTTCTCTCAGCTTTTGTCCTCCATCAAAATGAAGAGGTTGCATTATGTAATTTCCACATAACCTCATGAATTTCTGGCCCTGGCCAGGCTAGTCCTTCAACTCAACACTGACAGCAGACTATCCTGGGTGCACCATTCTATACAAAATCCTAATTCACAATAGGATCATCTGTCCCCATGAAAGTGAACCTCACAAAATTCTGGTCATTCTTTATATCTTCATACTGATTCTTCCATAATCCCTCAATTCTCTTCTTCTCTGTGGCCAGGGCCAGAGCAAGGAACTCCATTGAATCTCATTAACAACTCATTCCCTCCTTTACTTACTGAGTATCTACTAGACCCTGAAATGGTCCTCAAGTCTCTCTTGCTCTCTGCAGAGTTATATTTACTTACCTCAGTGAGATATAATCAGATTCTTAGAAAGGCTGCATTGTGACCTGTTAACTTGTTATAGATAGTGATCAACACTTGGACCCTCTCAAGAAGTGGCACTGAGTTAATGACCAACACAACAGCATAGGAATTCATTTAACCAAAGCGGAGAGTTTATACTCCATTAGATCTGGTTGACCTTGTTCATTTAAAGGGGGTTTCATTTAGAAGCGGTGAAACTTGTATGGCTTTATTGGTGAAAAGAAGTAGTGTTGTTCATGGAAATTAACATCTAACTAAGCCCATCTCCTCACACTGGTACTGAGCAAGGCAATCCACATAACAAAGAATATACATCAGGAATCATTGAAGTAAGCTGGAAAAGTCACTGCCTCTAGAAGCAAGGCTTCCTAACTGTGTTCATGTCTTAGACCTTTTTGGCAGTCTGGTAATAGTATATATGGACTGTTTCTAGGAGTCTACTGGCAAGTATTTAACAATCAGATCTCAGAGAAGGGGTGGGAAACTGGAATGGAAAAGACACACTCTTAAGCCTAACCTGCATTATGATCATTTTTTCCACCATTTTCTTAGGCCTAGACAATCAACAGAACAATAAATCAAGCTCTGGTTTGTTGCATTTGCTGATTTCCAAGGTGTAGATTTTCCTTCTAAAAAATTAACAATGGATTCATAAGTCATAAGAGCTCATTTATGCTCCAGTATACTCCTTATCCTTTCAAATAATAATGCTTTTAAATGCATAAAATAAAATGTATGTAGAATTGCAAAACCCCCCAATATTACCATTATCAAAATATTTTTAAAACCAATTTCACAATCTAGAATCAGAGTTAGATTCAGATAACATCTAGTTCTGGGCATTTTCTCTGGCTGTCCCCATCTCCACAATGTTTTCCCTCTCATTGTCATTGCTTGGCTTCCCCAGCTTCTTTCAAGTCCCAACCAAGATCCCATTTTCTATAGGTACCCAACCTCTCTTAATTCTAGTATCTTCCTTCTTTTAACTATTTCTTGTTTATCTTGTATATGTTGTTTGTACATATTTGTTTGCTTGTTGTATCTTCCATTAGATTGTGAGCTTCTTGAGGACAAGGACTGCCTTTTGTCTCTTTTTGTATCCCCAGAGCTTATCACAGTGTCTACTACATAGTAAGTGCTGAATAAATGTCCAATAACTGACTGAATGACACCTCTGTTTTTTACTACCTAGGTAGACTTAGTTCTCTCTTAACCTCTGGTCCTCAGTTTCTTCATTTGTAAAATGAAGAAGAAACCCTCTGAAGTCTCTTTCAGCAACAGATTTGTGACCTGTAAGCCCCTGGAATTTAGAATCCTTGAGATAATTACTTTACCTCTAGGTCATGGCTCACAAGTCAAATGAGATAATGTATTATACAAAATGCTTTTTAAATCCTAAAATGCTACTTAAGTGCCAACTGTCATCATTGTCATTTTTGGAAAGAGGATAAAAAGCTAATATCATTGTGGATTGTCTTAAGGGAGGCACAGGGTCCAGGAATAGCAAGGTTAAGGTCTTTCCTGGTCATACTCCATCCTGGTATTGTATCCCGTTCTGGACATTATAATTTAAGAAGGACATTGATAAATGGATACCACTCAGAGGAGAGCAATCAGAATGGTGAATGTCATTATAATTCATGATATATGATAATCAGATGAAGAAACTAATGATGGTTAGCCAGGAAATGAGAAGGCTGGGGACACGGTAGGGGACACAGACAATGATAGAGGTTATCAACTAGAAAAGGAATTAGACTTGGACTATTTGACCCCAAGGGATAGAAGAGTAAGAGTCTGAAATGGAAAAAAGCAAACTGAGGTTTAATGTCAGAAAGATCTTTCTAATAACTGTAACTATTCCATGGGCTTCCCTCAGGACATAGTTGGTTTCCCATAACTGGAGGTTTTCTCATGAAGGCTGGATGACCTGGATGTCAGGTATATTAGAGAGAGATTCCTTTTGTAGGTGTGGGTTTGGATGACTAGATGGCCAGTGAAGGTCCTTCCAACTCTGAAATTCAATGACTCTGTGATATCATAAGGTGCTTTTTCAGCATTTGGGATATATTTAGAGCTCTGGGAAAGAAACCTTTCCAAGCATTATTGTAATATAATTGCACTGTTTAGTGTTGTAAATATGCAAAAACATACTGAGTACAGTAACAATACCAATGCACCATTGAGTGTGTAAATATGTAAAAACATGCTTACAATAAACAACATTGTTTGCTAAGTCTCAAAATCATTTCTTGGAAACTGCTGGTGGGATACAATTTAATTACAGTGACCAAGCTTGACCTCAAAGGCAAGGTGAGAAAATGAACCTCTCTCTTTTCACAAGAAAGCTGGAGGACTTTAGATGGGGAACAAGGCATATACAGAACTCAGTCAATATGCTAATTAGTTTTGCTGAACTTTTTTTGTGTTTTGTTAGAAGTGATGGCTTTATGGGTAGGAGAAAAAAAGATGGATATATTTGGAAGTAAAGGTGATAAAAAAAAAAAAAAGATATTAATAAAATGTGCCAGAATTAAAAAAAAAAAAGAATTAAAGAAACTGCCTGGTAGGAAACAAAATGGCTGAGTCTTAAGACACTTCACTAATGAGAGTGAGAAGGCCCCCTGAAAACACACTTATTTGGGGGATGAGAGTGGTTTAGAGTCTTGCCTACCTCCTGCTCTTTCTAATGTTTTCTGAGGAAACAGTAATCTCTTGGAGAAATCCAGTGTGGTAAAATAATACAGTTTAACAATATTATCTGTGCTAATGGAAGGGACCAGAGCAAGAGATAATCCAAATTTCATTTACATTTGGCATTGGAGTTCATCTTCATCCTTGCTAAGACCCTAGTGGGCACTCAGTAAACATTTTGTAAATTGAATTTTGTTTGAATATGTGTTATTTGAACAAGAGATTCTTAAAACTTCAAATTATATTAAAATCACAATATAAGCATTAGCTCAGAAAGAGACCTTTTCATCTGATTATTTAGTTTAGTGCTTTCCTGGTCAACATTTCCCAATCATTCAATCTGAGAGCTGATACATGTGTCTTAAAGGAATGAATACTTTATGCAGTGGTTACAGGAATGAAGGCATGGCAAAGGTCACCAATTCTGTTCTCCACCCTCTCCAATTTCCTTGAGGCTGATTGAAGCTTATAGGTAATTTGCATGACCTAAGAGTTACTTGCTCCTGTGTGTTTGACAAGAGTTGGAAAGACAAAAAGAAAGGAAGGAAGGAAGAGAAAGAAAGAAGAAAGAACAGAAGGAAGAAAGGGAAGAAGGAAGGAAGGATGTGTATGTTATCCCCAAGCACAGAAAGATTCAATGAAAGGAATGGTCCTAAAGGGCATTTGATGGCACAAAATTTGAGGTCTAGAACAAAGACAGGAGGAATTTATATAATCTGTCTTATGTAAGAGTGATTGTGGGTGTGGGGAAGGTCACTAAGCAAGGTCCAAGTGATTCATTTTTTTGTGAGCTTAATAGGTGTGGTATTGGCATGATTAAGAAAAGAGCTGACTGATTAGCCCTGAGCCATGTTGGACTAGGGGCAGTCTCACAAAAGGGATATAGTACTCCCCCAAGGAAGAAGCAACTAAAAAGAGCAGAAGACATTTTCATTAGATAGTTCAGAGGAGCAACAAGATGTGCAGATGTGATGCTGGCAAAGGGATCTCTGGGACCACACCAAGAGAACAATGGGAAGAAGGAGAAAAGCAATAACGAATAGCCAGTTGCTAGGAGAGAGAACTAAGAGAGATATTCCAACTGTAGGACAATGATTTTCTATTTCAGAGTATGGGTTTTATTGGGAGTTTCTGACTCACCACCGGAGTGGGAATCTTTAGAAGATAGTATTCCTTCATGTAGGGGAGGAAGAGCAGGAAGACATGGCTGAGAAGGATTTTATTACTTGATTTTTGTTGCTGTTATTTACTTTGCCATTTTGGTTAATTTGTAAGTTTTTCTCTTTAACTTATGGTTCTTATTTTTTTCTGTGTTGACAAAACATTCATTTGTTGAGGGCTTAAACCACATTTGCATTATTATATTACTTAAAGAGAGGAAGCATGTCACAATGAGTAGAGATTTGGATTTGTAATCAAGAAAACCTGGGTTTGTATCTCACCTTTGACAAGTAAGGTCACTGTAACTCAAATTATTTAACCTATCAGTGCCCCTTGACAATTATCTTAAACTATTAATTGGAGAAAAAAATGCTGATCTGCATTGGTAAACTTTTCCTTATCTGGGAGTTCTCTATATCAGTGAAATCACAGGTCCCCTCTCTACTTCTATTAGTCAAAACATTCATGATAAACCAAGGCTAGCAGTGGTTTTGAAGTGAAGTGGTATCTCTGTTACACAATGAAAGGGGAGATATAGTATCTCCAAGTGGGAAAGTATCTCAGAGACTATTTAGGAATTCTAATTCTTGTGTGTGTGTGTGTGTGTGTGTGTGTGTGTGTGTGTGTGTGTGAGTGATGGAACTCTTTGGCAGTCTAGTGAAACCTATGGAATCCTTCTTAGAATAATGTTTATAGACTACATAATTAAAAGAAATGCAAATTTTCAGTTAGAGGTTAGCAAAAAAAAAAAAAAATAGCCCCCCCGCCCATGTAACCTGAAATTTATCCATAAAGCCCTGCTCACCAGGTTTAGAGTTTCTGATCAAGTCCAAATCAAATGTGAACAGGAACACTCAACAAGTGGTTGCTCAACCCACCATCTCCCAAGGCAGCCTGTGCTGTTTTTTAGACAGCTCTAACTGTTAAGATAAGTCAAGTAGGTGGTATAGGGGATAGAGTGCTGGGCATGGAATCAGGAAAACCTGAGTTCAAATCTGGCCTCAGACACGTCCTAGCTGTGTGACCCTGGGCAAGTCATTTAACCCTGTTTGCCTCAGTTTTTTCATCTGTAAAATAAAGTGGAGATGGCAAACACTCAACTATCTTTATGAAGAAAACCCCATAGAGGGATCAAAAAGTTTGACACTGCTGAAAAATGACTAAACAACTGTTGAGATATTGTTTTTCTTGACATGAGCTGAAGTTTGCCTTATTTTGACTTGCTTGTAGTTCTATTATCTGGGGCCAAGCAAAATAAGTCTAATCCCTTTTCAATAGGGCAGCCCTTCAATTACTTGAATCACTCCATCAATCAGTTCATCAATTAGCATTTATTAAGTACCTACTATGTGCCAGGCACTGTGCTAAGTTCTGGGGACACAAAGAAAAGCCAAAATCAAAACCACAAAGAAAAAAATCTTGTTCTCAAGGTGTTCACGGTCTAATGGAAGAAGCAATATAAGAACAGCTCTGTACAAACAGAGAATATATACAGGAAAAATTGGAGATAATAAAAAAGGCAATAAAATGAAGGAGGACTAGGAAAGGCTTGTTGTAGAAAATAAAACTTTAACTGAGACTTGAAGGAGACCAGAGAAGCGAAGAGGTAGAAATGAAGTGAGAGAGAGTTAGAGAGTGAGAGAGAGAGAGAGAAAGAGAGAGAGAGAGAGAGGCAGAGAGACAGAATGAAAGATTTATTTCCAGGAATAGGGGACAGTCAGTGAAAATACCGAGAATACAGATGAAAGAATACACAGAATGAAAGCAGGAGTGGCAGGAGTGTAAGGGAGTATAAGATGTAAAAAGATGGGAAAGGTAGAAGGAGCCAGCTCATGTGGAGGGCTTAACAAAACCCAACATTTTATAATTGCTCTTGGAGGTAACAGGAAGACTCTGGAGCTTATCAATGCGGGTAGAGGGAAGTGAGGGTGACGTGGCTGGGCTTGAGCTTTAGGAAACTCATTCGAACAGCTGAGTGAAGAATGCACTGCAATGGGGGCAGTGTTGAGGCAGGAAAACCAACCACCAGGTTGGCAATTACGTAGGTGTGAGGGATGAGGGTCTGGGCCAGGGCGGTGGCAGAAATGCATAGAAGAGATACTCTGGGAGTGGAAATGGCAAAACTTGGCAAAGAGTAAATATGAGAAAAGAGAGTGGGGAGCTGAGGATAACCCCCCAGGTTGTAAGTCCGTGTGACTGCGAAGATGGTAGGGCCCTTGAAAGCAGTACGGAAGGTGGGAGAATGGGAAGATTTTGGGCAAAAGACAATGAATTCAACTGTGGGCACAATGAATTTAAGGTATCTATGAGATATCTAACAGGCAGTTGGAGAGGTGAAACTGGAGATCAGGAGAGGTCAATTAGATTAAGTAGACTTGAGAATCATCAGCACAGAGATGACAGCTGAACCACGGGAAGCAGTGAGATCACTGATTGAACTAGCGTAGAGGGAGAAGGGAGAAGGGCTCAGGACAGAGCTCTGGGAGCAACCGAGATGTAGCAGTCAGACAGGTAGGGAGAGAATCAGGAAAGAGGAGGGTTACAATGACCTAGAAAGAAAGAGTATCAAGGAAAAGAAAGTGATCAATATTGTCAAAGATCCCAAAGGCTACTCTGTTTCAGATATCGTATTAGATTCTGTAGCCTCAAAGACAAAACATTCCAATCAGGGTAACAGTATCTACACATATAAATGAATGCAAAATAAACATGGCTAACATTTAAATCCTGAGCAATCTTTATTGTTTTAATTTTAAATTTATTTATTTACTTTTAATTTACAACATTCAGTTCCACAAGCTTTTGAGTTTTAAATTTTCCTCCCTACCCTCTCTTCTCCCCTCCCCAAGACCACATGGCATCTGATATAGGTTCTACATAAACATTCATGTTAAACATGTTTTCACATTAGTCATGTTGTAAAGAAGAATAAGAACCAATGGAATGAACCGGAGAAAGAAGAAACAAAACAAGATAAAAAAGAGGGAGAGCAAATAGCATGCTTCAATCTTCATTCAGACTCTGTAATTCTTTCTCTGGATGTGGACAGCATCTTCCATCATGAGTCTTTTGGAGTTGCCTTAGAACCGTGCATTGAGGAGAAGAGCCAAGTCTATCAAAGTTTGTCATCACATAATATGACTATAACTGTGTATAATGCCCTTCTGTTTGCGCTCCCCTCACTGTCTTGAGTAATCTTTTCCCCTACCCTAAAAATCTCCAGTAATTTCAATTAATCTTTGCATTGCCCATGACTATCATTATCTCCCTCCATTGGACATATCATAGTTTAGTAATTTCTTTGAACACAATGCTCCAGATGTGATCTGACCCAGAGATCATAGGGTAGGAATACTTTTTGGTCCTGGACAGTAATTGTAATCTACAAAGACACTAGTACCTGTTTCATATGGTTAAGCCATTCTCCAGAAATATGGACACTAAGGGAGGGATGGGCTACCCCCTCCTTTTCCATCTGCCTCATCTCAATGAAGTTGGTATTGAACCATGGGCCATCATGAAGCACCAAGCAAAGGCAGGAAGATGCTGACCCTGTCTCGAAGATTTTCTGGATGCAGTGATTTAATTATTCAACAATAGTTTGCTTCTGCTGATAACCGTCTCCTTGGCAACCAAAGTCCTAATGTAACAGAAATGAGATACTTAAAAAAAAATAAATGTGGAAATATAAAAGGGGTACTTTTCTTTTGCTTTCTGGAAACCTCCTCCTATACAGAATTGATGACTGATCAATAAAATATGTCAAAACTGTGATTGATTTTTCAACCAATATCCAAGAGCTTTTGTTTACTCAGCCACAGCTCCATCCCAAGTGATCTGAGTTTCTAATGAAAAAGGAAGATTCATTGATAATCACTCTTAATCAGTGAGTTAATTAAATCACTTGCTACTTTACATGCAAGCGGCTGCTCTCAGCCACTCTTTGTGCCAGCCAAATAGAATTGGACTAAGAGTCAAGAGATTAATCAATCAACCATTCAGTGAGCATTTGTTAGTGCCTACTATGTGCCAGTCATTGTGCCGGGCTGTGGGGACACAGAAATAACAAAGAAAACTGACTTCTGATTAGGGTTCATCCACTAACATTAAGCCACATCCATTCACTTCCTCTATCCTGTTTCCTCCTATGAAAACAAAACAGTTGGACTAGATGATCTGAAAATTTCCTTCCTGATCAAATATGATTCCGACTCTATGTGGACCTTTAGCAGAAGGAACATGACAGCTATGCTAGAGATAAACACTCTAAACAAAATGTTTCCTACACATTGAAACAAGATGAACTCAGATGCCTTGGGCAAGAGCTTCTGTTAGACATCCTACAGAGAACAGCTATGAGACACCCAGAAGGGGAAGTGATGATAATTAAAAACAGAAGAATTTCCTTTTTATGTTAAAAAAATACATCAAAGGAATGTATGAGTCTACATGGAATTTGCTTAGCTTTAGATCTCCTAAAACCTCTTTGAATAGAGTTGAACGCTATGGAATTAAGGGCTATTTTTTTTAGAGATGTGATTAATACGAATATTCTCTGAAAGGGTTTGCTCATGTTTCAGTTTGAGAAAAGACAATGTGGTGTTAAGACTGAAAAATGTGGAATTCTCATATTGGTTAGCACTTTGCTATAGTCTCTAGAGGAAACAGCAAAGTGCTGAAGGCAGTGTGATACAGACGCTACAGTGATGGATTTGGAGTCCAGAAAACCTGAGTTCAAATTCTGCTTCTGATGGTTATGAACTTTGTGAATATGAGCAAGTCCTTAAAATCCTTGGAGCTTTAGGAAACTCTTTAAGAATATAAACTGTAGATAGATTGTTGGGACCTGCTAATGAAATCCCAGGTCTCTGATATACTGATAAATCCTAGTTTCAACTGAGACCAGGTGTGGAAGCTCTTAGTTTAGATTAGTTTTGTTTTCTGACTGGGTTTATGTGACAAAAACTTATTGGTTTGGATGGCTAGGCCTTAGAACCAGGACTAGTCTTACACATGAGTGAAGTGGTGTGATTTGGGAGTGTTCAGGTCTCCCTGACACAAACATCTTTCCTGATAAACACAGTTAGCTAAAATGATAAAATTCAAAGTTCATTACTTTGGTCTGATACAACAGAAACCAATATATTTTTTTATTGATAAAGACCCCTTTTTAACATCCCCCATGTGATTACAGAATCAGACAATTGGAGAGTTGGAAGAATCTTTCACTCTAACCCACACTCTAAAGCAGGAATTCTTAACTTGTTTTTATGGACTTTCCAGGGAGCTTTGGATGAATTTCAGAAGGTTTGCAAATGTGGAGGAGGAAAATTATATTTTATAAAAACTTTTATAATTCTATATATATTTTATTTTATGTATTTAAAAACACTATTCTGATAAAAGGTCCATTGACTTCACTGGATGACTGCCAAAGAGGTCTACAATGCACAAAAAGGCAAAGACCACCTCTGCTCTCCCCTTGAAGAACTCCCACTGTAACATACTTTTTTTTTTGCTTTGGAAGAGTTTTAATGGATTAAATAATAACCTTTTACACAGAAACTAAGAGTAGATCATCTGTGAAGTAGTAATGTTTTACTCTAATACATGGAAGAATTTAAAAACAAAAACATAAATTTTGTGTAATTACTATTGTAAAGTTCTTCATGAGTCTTTTACATCCCCACTTCACTCCCCAAAATGGTTAAAATATTGTAGATCCTGTCCTGAACTTTTTCCAGTAATACTGACATGAAATGCCTCAATACCTTAAGAAATATATGAAGGTGAACCATAAACCTTAAAAATAGCTGACAAAAGTACATACACCTCTCTTGTGGGAGGGGAGAAGGGATATAGGAAGGGATAGAAAAAGGAAGAGTGAGAAAGGGAGGGATAGAAGGAAGGAAAGAAAGAAGAAGGAAGAAGAAACTTAGTAGGTGGAACACAGGGAAATATATTCCAAAATTAACTTAATTTCAAAGCAATGTAAAAGATGCCCCCAAAATTTTAATTTAATAAGAAATGTTCAAGGATTAAAGAAGACCTTAACATTCCTTTATCAGCAGTATATCCATTCAAGTTTTTCTGAACTTGTGATCCAAGAATTTATGGTCTGTATATTGCATCATTTCTTGTGGTTTTTCTTTGCTGTTTACTTTTTCATGCTTCTTCTCATTTGTGTGTTTGAAAGTCAAATTTTCTTTTCAGCTCTGGTCTTTTCATCAAGAATGCTTGAAAGTCCTCTGTTTCATTGAAAGACCATATTTTCCCCTGAAGTATTATACTCAGTTTTGCTGGGTAGGTGATTCTTGGTTTTAGTCCTAGTTCCTTTGACTTCTGGAATATCGATTCCACGCCCTTCGATCCCTTAATGTAGAAGCTGCTAGATCTTGTGCTATCCTGATTGTATTTCCACAATACTGGAATTGTTTCTTTCTAGCTGCTTGCAAGATTTTCTTCTTGACCTGGGAACTCTGGAATTTGGCCACAATGTTCCTAGGAGTTTCTCTTTTTTGGATCTCTTTCAGGTGGTGATCGATGGATTCCTTCAATATTTATTTTGCCCTCTGGTTCTAGAATCTCAGGGCATTTTTCCTTGACAATTTCATGAAAGATGATGTCTAGACTCTTTTTTTGATCATGGCTTTCAGGTAGTCCCAAAATTTTTAAATTGTCTCTCCTGGATCTATTTTCCAGGTCAGTTGTTTTTCCCGTGAGATATTTCACATTCTCTTCCATTTTTTCATTCTTTTGGTTTTGTTTGGTGATTTCTTGGTTTCTCATAAAGTCATTAAACTCCATCTGTTCCATTCTAATCTTGAGAGAACTATTTTCTTCAGTGAGCTTTTGAACCTCTTTTTCCATTTGGCTAATTTTGCTTTTGAAAGCATTCTTCTCCTCATTGGCTTTTTGAACCTCTTTTGCCAATTGAGTGAGCCTATTTTTCAAGGTATTATTTTCTTCAGCATTTTTTTGGGTCTCCTTTAGCAAGGTATTGACCCGTTTTTCATGCTTTTCTTGTATCTCTCTCATTTCTCTTCCCAGTTTTTCCATCACCTGTCTAACTTGACTTTCAAAATCCTTTTTGAGCTCTTCCATGGCCTGAGCCCACCAGACATCCACTCAGATGTCTGGGATAGAGAGGCCCCGACATCCACATCCTTCCCTGATGGCAAGCATTGTACTTCATCAGAAATGAAGGGAGGAAAGAACATCTCTTCCCCAATAAAATAGCTCTCTATGATCTTATTTTGCTTCCTTTTTCTGGGCATTTCCCAGCCAGTTACTTGACTTCTGAGATTCCTGTCCACCCCCGCCTAGATCCGCCCAGCTAGTGCTTGAGGTCTGAGATTCAAATGGGCTTTCCCGTGGCAGGCGCAGCTGCTATTCAACGTGAGCTTAAGTTCTGGTGCTGGGGTAGGGGCAGGGCCACCTCCCAGGCTCAGTTCCCTCAGGGGGTTTATGCAGAGACCTTCCCTAATGGCCCTGAACTTCTGTCTGCTGCTGTCTGCTGTCCCGGGCCGCTGCTGCTGCCGCTGCCTCCCAAGGAGGCCTGATTCACGGAGATACCCCGCTCCCCTCTCGGCCAGCCCAGACATCTCTGTCACTGACTTGTAGCATCTGTGGGCAGAGGGACCTTCGTGGCTGCCGGAGGTTCCATCCTTGAATCCAGCTCGGATCTGCTCCTCTGGGGCCGCGTGGCCAGGGCAGCTCAGGGGTGGACTCCGCTGTCTGCAGCACGACAGACCCTGGGGACAGCTCTCCAGGACTCTCTGGAATGGAAATCTCTTCCACTGTGTTGGTGCATGCTTGGTCTGCTCCAGAATTTGTAGGGAGTTCTCTTTACAGGAAATTTATGGGCTGTGGATTTGGAGCTAGCTTATGTGAGTCTTTCTACTCTGCCATCTTGGCTCCTCCCCCTGTAACATACTTGATACATGGTCATCCATGTATGAGGAGCCTACTGACTCTCCAGGCAACTGTTGTACCTTTGGACAGCTTTAATCCTTAGGACATCATTCCCTGATATCAAGGCTACATTTACATCTCTGTGACTTCCATCCATTACTGATCAACAGAACAAATCTCATCTCTGTTCTACATTTTGTTGGTGACAATTCTGACAATGCTTGGTGAAACTATGGATTCAAGGATCCTTCAAATGAATTCTCTGTCTCTCCCCCATCCAAGATGGTGAATTAAATCTTTATCAATAATTAGTACCTGAATGTGAAATCATTTGTCAGGTTGCTTTTTAGTACAGGACATATGGGGTGCTGAATGAATGGGAAAGCATTTATTAAGCACTCACTATGTGCAAAACACTATGCTAAGTGCTGGTGGGAGGGTACAGCTAAGTCCCAAAGAGTGCAAATAATGAATCTTGTAAAGTGGTCACATGTTCAAACTCGTGCCCTTCCAAGTTATAATTACATGGAATATGATAATTGCTTCCAGCCCAATGGAAATACGTAAGTGCAAACAGAAAAGCATGAAGCTCCCCCAGGAGCTCCCATTCTAATGGGGAATGCCACATGTATAGAAGCTTTTAGCTGCAGGTCAGAAAAAGGATTCCATGCTTGTTAGCATAGGGTGACAAAGCAGATGATAATGCATCAAAATTATATCTGAAAAGTCCTGGATGTTTGCGTGTCATGAGGAGGGAAGGGAAGGAAGAATTATTTAATAAATGCCTGTTATGTGCCAAGCACTGTGCTAAGCTTTATCTTATAAACATTATCGCATCCAATTTTCAACATCAACCCTGTGAGGTAGGTGCTATTATTATCTCATTTTACAGGTGAGGAAACTGAGGCAGACAAAGGTGAAGTGACTTGCCCAGTGCCAAACAGCTCAGAAGTTATCTCAGGCCAAATCTGTGCTCAGTTCTTCCTGACTCCAGGCCCAAGACCACAGATGCCTCTGAGGAGGGAGGTGCTGAAAAAGGAAGCGATGAGAGCACCCCTCTTGACCTTTGCCTTGCCCTACACATGGGGTAGTCATGCCCTCAGCACAAACATCTTTGTTCACATTCATCTTGTGAAAGTGATTTTTATTTAGGGCTAGAGTGGGGCCCAAGAATGTGGTTGGTGTTAATGACCTTTGATAATGAGGATAATGTGGATGTCCAACATGTGGTTCTCACTTTCCCCTTTTCTCCAATTCAACCGATTCTATCAGAGGAATGTGGGAATGTAGATCGAGATCCGAAAGAGACCTCAGAAGTCATCCAGGCCACTTTCTAGATGAGGATACTGAGAGTCAGAGATGTGAAGACATTGGCTCAGGCCCACACAATGAAAGCCACAGCTTCTCCTCTCACCCCACCCCTTTGAAAATTGGTTTCCCCCTTTTTACATCAGAGCAAAAGAAATGCCAGGATTTATAAAGTCTAGCTTGAGGATTGCCACAAGTGGTGACTAGTGGCATCCAGGCCCTGTTGTTACTGGCAGTGGCACAGGTCTGGCACGTTCCTTTCTGAATGGAATAGAACACTCTACCTTTGAGGTCAAGATTGCCCAATAGCCTACCTCTAATGCTGTCCTCACACGTTGACTCAACTTTTTGGCTTTTAGGTCAGTGACTTGGTTAGGGTCCATCTTTTAGTTTTATGGGACCAAAGGAGTTGAGAGAGCAGATAATCTGCTTAATAAACAAATATCCCCAAGGTGAGACTTCTTTATTAGTATCCTAAAGCATCCTCCTCATGTGTGTGTGTACTTGGCATGTTCCATTTTGCACTGTAGATATTTGTGTCAACATTGTTTCTTTCTATTAGATTCTGAGCTCCTTGAAGTCAGCTCAAACACCAAGCTTCTAACACCAAGCCCAGGCCTTGGGGCACAATAAATGCCCAATATATGTGTAGCACCCCCTTTGGGCTAATTTTCCCTACCTCCAACTTACAAGCTGAGCCCCTATTAATCAGTTATTGCTGTTACTAGCTCTATGTTTTCTCTAGCTGCTGAGAGGAATTTGATGGCTCTTCTAAGTTCTAACCTGGTCAATCCCATCTCTAGATACTCATTCAGCTATGAACAGGAAAGAATAAACACAAAAAAAGACACAAACAAACAAACCAAAGGCCTTATGAGTTCAGTGACTCAAGTGGTCCTATGATAGATGCCCCTACCTGGGACCACCTAAAAGTCCTCCTCACTTGAAATCTGTCACAGAATGAGAGATCCTACAATGGAACCCTCTGTATGTATACTTAGTTCCAGATTAGCAAGTGATTCTTCAGACTCCTCAGTCAATCAGAAGACTTTTAAACATCACATAGTTTCATGACCCCTTAATCATTCATAGCTGGAAACTGGCTCTCCAAAATTCAGGGCCTGGGATTGGCAGCTAGCAGAGAATACTGTGTATGCCCTGTAGAACCAGTCAAGAAGGGTCAATCTGCATGTGCTTTAAGGACCAGGCCTTCATTGGGCGGTCTTTGGGGTATATTTGAATCAGCGGATTACTGTATTCTAGCTGCCATACCTCCATAACAGCTAATGTTTTGTTACTTCCTACAAACTGTGGGAAGGTGATGACAGAAGGAAATACACAATTCCTTGAAGCCCTAGTTGCTACAGCAACTCGAGTTTCACACTCCAATTCTTTAAGGATCCCTATATTCCTCTGCAGTCCTCTAACCAAGGATGCAGATTGCAACCCCTCTGTGACTTTGGAGATAGTCTTGTTGTTGCCACAGCCAAAAAAATCCATTCCCTGACATCCTTCAGGAATCCCAAGAGACGTCCCCATCATTAGTTAGGTATGTCCTCAGGGGATGGGCGTATAGTGGGCTGTACGGCCTCTGTTAGAAATCTATTGAGCTTGGTAGAATCTACAAGGCCTTGTGCTCCTTGGGCATTGCCGTCAAGAAACCAGGGTCACTTCCACTCTAGATGAGGCGTCAGGATACAACTCCACAGAAAAAGAATCTCATAATTCTAGAATTAGGAGGGAAAAAAAAGAACTTCAGCATGTACATAGTTCAACCTCTACTCCAACAGAAATTCCTAATAAGATATATATATATATACACATATATATGTATATATACATACATACATATATATACATATATACATATATGTATATATGCATGCATACATACATATATATATATATATATATATATATATATATATATATATATATATATATATATATATATGTCATCACCCAGCTTCTGCCTGAACACCTCCATCTAGGAAAAACCCACTCTCCTCTTGGGCAACTCATTCTATTTATAGGGCGAGTAAGAGTTACTTCAGTTCAAAGTTTTGGAATGGGTACAGTCTTTGACAAATAGCGTGATCATGAATAAACATCTTGCAGCAGACTTAAAATGCAACTACTTCTGTGTAAATTCCTGGGGGAGAAGGCAGAGAAAAGACTTAGAAAACTCTTAAAATCTCTTTCCAGGTGCCACAGACATTTTGTTTCCTCATCTGTTCCAGGGCAGCAACACCCAACTGGACACATCTAATGAAACCCTAAATGCATTACATCTTTGGAAAAACCTAAATGTTGATTAGACCTGGGGGGCAATGGTCCTGTCCAATTATTTGTTGGAATGCAATTATCCAGGATACTTTTGTTACTATAATTATTGTTAACTACATGTGGTCTTTAGGATCTGCTCCTACAAGATGTAACTTCCTATCCTTGTCAGCCAGTTGTGCTCAGCCCTGGGAGCTCTGATTTAAGAAGGACAGATGGAGAGTGTCCAGAGGAGGGAGGGTGATGGGCCTTGTTAGATGAAATGACCTGCCCGAGGTGGCACAAGCAGTAGGTGGCAAAAGCAGAATTAAAGATTCCCTGATGAGCCCCGATGGGGGCTCAAGCCAAATGTGGCATACTTCTCATTTCAATTACCCTACATTGAATCTAGTAATCCAGCAATTTAAGATTGAGGGGTATGAACAATACTTTTTGGCAGTTTTATTCACATAACATTTTTTTTTACCATTTTATTTATATTCACCCTGACAGAAATGAATTTGGCAAAAATAAAGACTGAATTAATGCTACCTTTTCTTTTGTCCGCATGAAGCCAAATAAATGAATTCTTCCTACCAGACAGTTCTCTTGGCTATAAATACAGCCGATATATTTTCTCAGCCTTCTTTACTGGTCACTTCTCTATAGGGATGATGGCCACCCAGTTATTAATAGTGAAAACAGTAAATTGTTCCCAATATTTCTGCATGATTTGTTGATCATTCTTTTTGTCAATAGTGAACGTACCTTTTAGCATACTTTACAGACTAAAGGGTTCTGAGCATTCATAATTTTTTGCTACCATTGCCTTGAGCTTTGAGGAGAAAAGCAGTCATGTGACTGCAAAATGATTATTATAATTACATATTGTTATAGGGATTATAACACCCCATCACCCATTCTATTCAGAGAATGAGAGGAGAGGGAGGAGATCCTAGGAGACAGGGGTACAGGAACTGGGGGAGGGGTCACTTATTCCTGTGACTTTCGAAGCTACCCTGCCTCTGAACCACACTCATTCTTAGCCCAAAACACTCTCTTCCATTTAAAGGCAGGATTATATACCACATTATAAAAATAATACAGTCCTGTGATTATAAACCCCTTAGAAGTACACTATGAATAGAAACTTTTATACAAGGCACTATATTTAACCTACAACTGGGAATGACTAGTTTTGAGTTGTCTAGCAATCTCAGTACCCTGTATAAAGCCTGTTTCTTACTCATCTCCCCAGGCTAATAATACATGAAAATACATGTTGGGAAGGAGAAGAGTCATTTAAGAGGCAATGTGGCATATATAATAGAAAGACCACTAGACTTGGAATTCAGAAACAGTTGGGTTTGAATCTTGGATCCAGGAGTTGACTAGCTTTGTGATGTGAGGACAAGTCACTTAACCTTGTGGAGCCTCAGTTTCCTCCTCTGTAAAATGGGAATGAGAGGCAGCTTGACATAGTGGATTAAGAGCTAGCTCTGGAGCCAAGGAGAACTCATTTCAACCAGTGCCTCTGAAATATACTTGGCTGTGTGAGGTTAGGTAAATTAAAGCCGTGCAATGGCCCAGGCAGACTGCAAATTGCGGAAAAGGAGTCAGTCTGCACTGCTAGATGGAGCTTTCTCATTGGGAATTCTTTCCAGAAATGAGATGACAGATTCCATCCTATGCTGTCTGAAGCACCTGCCTCATTAGATTGCAATAAGTCACAAATGAGATAATATTTACAAATGGCTCACAGACATTGATATACTATTATTATTGATCATTAAGAGCAAAGGAAAAGCTTTATTCTGAAACTTTTAGATTTTTCTTCAAATAATCACACTGACAGGAAAGATGCCATACCTGCAGATTAAACATCTTTCCTAGTCAATATCACTGCATTTAAAAAAAAAGCCTCTAAAGATATGGACTGTAATATTCATGAGAACATTGTATTTCTTTGGGAATTTATTGCATGGGCTGGTCCAATCTGACACCAGTGGACAATTATGTCATTACTGCAATGCAGGCACGGCATAACAGTAAATTCACTCTTTCCCTTTTCTCTCCTTCTGCAAAAATGACCTTATCACACAGAAGAAATTTATACAGGAGCTGTGAACATGGAGTCAAAAAGATGAGGGTTCAAAACTTTATTATGACGTTTTGATGATGAGCATTTAACATCTCTGAATCTCAGTTTCCTCACCTGTAAAATGGGGATTATAATACCTGTAGGAACAGTCTGTCAAGACTATTGTGAGGCTCAAATGTATGTAAATCATTTTTCAACCTTTAAAGTGCTATATGATGTAAATGTCAATTACTGTAATCAGTATTATCAGGTATTCCAGGAAGTCATTCATTCACTAAAAAGTACCTACTATTAACAAAGCCCAGTCTCAGTCCTATCAACTGAGACTGATTTTTTCCATTTAAAACTGAAGAGGGATATGTTTCAGGAGTATAATGAACATCAGAGCTTTTCTTTATTAATAAGGACAAAGATCAGGAGACAAAGATTATCTCATGGAATTCCAGATTGATGGAGGGTTTTTTTTTTTTTGGTTGTTGTTTCGCTTTGCTTCAATGATTTATTATGACATAAAACAAACACTAGACCAGGTATTAGAAGTCTCATTCCGGTCCTGGCTCTGCCAACTAAATATCTAGCCTCAGCTCACCCCTTTCCCCTTCCAATCTATCCTTCATATTATGACCCGGATAACTTTCATGCACATAGATCTAGTGATGTCATTTCTGTGCTCAAAGATCTTCAATGGTTCCCCATTACCTCCCAAGTAAAGTTCAAACACCTTTTCCTGGCATTCAAGATCCTTCATAAACGGACACCAGGGTAGATTCCAACTTTATCTCCTACTATTCCCTGCCATGAAGTCTTTGCTCCAGCAAAAACTATACAAGTCACTACCCCACAGGCCATCTGCCTCCTGCATACTTTTTTACCTCTGTATCTTTGCTCACACTGTCATCCTTTTGTTTAGAATGCTCTTCTTTCTCATTCTTCACTTGGTGAATTCCTGCCATTTTTAAAGCCCCACTGGCAAAAATGCCTTTTTTCATGACATCTTCTCCAAGTTATTCAGTCATGAAACCTCAAATAATTCTTGATTTTGCCCCTTTATTGTGTCTTTATTTAAGTGATTTTATGTATTACATTTATTTGTGCTTATATTTTATATTTCTGCCAGATTCTAAATTCCCATGGTAGCAGCAGCTCAAATTCATCTAGCTATAAGGATTCTAAAAACATATTCTCTCAAAAGAGTCCAGCAGAAGTTAGCTGATCTAGCATTCATTTTCATCTCCCATGCCTAGCACAACACTTTGTAACATAGTAGGTGCTTAATAAACATTTATTGAATGATTGATAGGATCATTGAATTTTAGAGTTTGAGTCAACTTTTACTTGGGTAGTTAGACGGTACAATGGACAGAGTACTCGACCTGACATCAGGAAGACTGATCTTCCTCAGTTCAAACTTGGCTTTAGACACTTGCCAGCTGTGTGACCCTGGGCAAGTCATGTAACCCTGCTCGCCTCAGTCTCCTCATCTGTAAAATGAACTGGAGCAGGAAATGGCAAACCAAGAAAATCCTAAATGGGGTCACAAAGAGTAGGAAATTACTGAACAACAACAACCTTCATTCATTTAGTTTCACTTGTCTTTACATAGTTTAAAATGAGGTTCAGAGGGCTTAAACAACTGAATTGAAGTACTGACTCCTGGACATCTCCCTTCTGATGTCCCATAGAAACATTCAACTCAATATGCTCCCAATGGAATTCATTATTTTCCTCCCCAAACCCTCCTCTCTACTTTCTTTCAGGAATGCCCTGGTCCCTTTCTGGAGCTCCATTCCTAAATCATCAGCTCCCTATTGGTGACTTTGAAATAGATGCCTCACTGGCGTGTTAAACTCAATTCACTCAAAACGAAACTCATTTCCTTCCTCTCCCCGCTACCTCCCATCTTCCTATATTCGCTATCTTTCTTGGGGACACAGTTATTCTTTCAACCCCCAGGTTTACAACTTCAAAGTCACCCTCTACCCTTTATTTATCCTGAACCCTGTTGTCCAATCAGTTGCCAGATCTTGTCAATTCTGCCACTAGAGCCCCATGTTCTGTTCTGGAAAACTTTCTTGGTTCCCCCTGCTCTGACCTTTCCACCTCTCTCTTTTGTTCCTTTAAATAAGTTTTCCCCCCAGGCCTGGAATTCTTTCTTTCTTTCCTTACTTCTCCCTCTTGAATCCCTAGTTCCACTCAAATCTCAGTTCAAATGCCCCCCACACAGGTCTCTTCTGATCCCATCAATGGTTGCCACTTGTACCCTGTGTATTTGCTTTGCATATTTTTGTATTAAATTACCTTTGTAAATACTGTTCCCCCTTCAAGAATTATGTAAGCTTTATGTGGACACGAATTGCTGTACGGTATCTGGCAAAGAGTAAACATTTAATAAATGCTTATTGAATTGAATTAGGAATCAGGAGACATGCACTGGAGTCTCAACTGCCTCACCAGCTCACTTTGTGTCACTGGGCTAGTTTGTGATCAACCCGAGGCCTGAATTTAGGCATTTGGAATTCTACTTCCTGAGTCCATTACTTGGCTTCTTCTGCGTCTCAGTTTCCTCCTTTTTAAAATGGAGGAGTACAATTAGACAATCTCTAAGTTCCCTTCCAGTTGTGAATTTTATGATTATACCTGGGGAGACAGGGGTTAGACAGAGAGGAAGGGGTATATGGGGAGGAGGGACACAAATATTTAATAGTCTCATCCCTTTGGTATTTTAGACCTTAATTCTAGTGAAAACACACACGCACACACACACACACACACACACACACGCACACCCTGACAAGCATTCAAACTTCTCATTTTTCTTATTAACTCTTCTAAACTAACATATGAGAGGAGAACAGCACAGGGTTCTAATTCATGAGGGGGTGAGGAGGGGAGGGGGAGGCAGAGAGGGGACTCAGAGGTACATGCAGACAAAGAATTCAAAAGAGCTCCCCAGCCAGCTCTCATCCTGGGCTGAGTCATCTGGTAAAGGGTCAGCTTCCCATTGGAGAAGGTTAGTGATAACGAGCCTAATCATTAAAACGAAGGGGTTGAAGCAGGTGATCTCCAAGGACCTTGGAAGCGCTGACATTCTGTGCAAATGAGCACATCTTCCCCTTGACATTTATGTTCTGACTATTCATGTGGGACTTAGAAATCACAGTACTGACCTGAAGCTTCCTCATGCCACTCTTCATAATAGGGTAGAATTTAGTACAAGACAGGTGGACCTAGGGCTTCATGGGAAAGCAGGATCTCTTACAAGATAAATGCCAGACCCAGATCTCCAAAACTGAAGTTAGAATGAGGGTCTTGTTGTTCACTTCTGAGATTTCCTGAAAAGGTTTCATTAAAACTACAAAATGTTGAATGATTCTCAAAGGCTTTTACTTCCTTTGATAGGTTTGATTGTACTTCTGTGAAGAGAAAGTGTGATACAGTGGTTAGAGTGCCAAACTGGGAGCCAAGAAGACATGGTTCCATTTTGCTTCTGACATTCACTAGCTATGGGACTATAGCCAAGTTACATAACACCACTGAGCCTCAGGTCATTCTTTAGGACTGACCTGCTAAATTAGAGTTGGATATTGTATTCTGCATCAGTGGAGATGGTTTCCACCCTCTGCTTTCTCCATGTAGCCAAAATACAAATCCTTTGAGTATCCAAGAGTAGGCACTGAATAAATATTAATCCAAATTCTGATTCATTCACATTTCTAGAGCATTTTAAGGTGCTCATTCTACAAATGAAGAAACTAAGGCTGGATAAAATTCAGTCACTAGTCAAGGGTCACACAGCTGGCAGATGGAATTAATTCCTTCCTGCCCTCAGCACCTTCTAGTCTTTGGTTTCCTTCAAGGCTCAGTTTGTATGATATTTCCAACAAGAAATCTTTCCTGATTCCCTGGGGTTTTTAATGCCCACACCATCTTCAAATTAAATTGCATTTATTTCTTTATGTAAATATTTTATTCCCTAATAGAATATAAGCTCCTTGAGGGCAGAGGTTGCTTTTAAATGAATGAGTCAATGAAAAGGCATATATTAAGTGCTTACTGAAAGTCAGGCCATGAGCCAAGTACTATGGATACAAATTGGGTAAGTAAGAGCATTTCTGTCCTCAAGTAGCTTCCATCCTAATGGGAAAATACTCCACAAAGAGGAGGGTGGAGGCCAAGGAAAAGTGTTGTAGACTGGGGATTCAGAAGCAGTGGTGGTTGGAATTATGGGGCTATTGACTACAATTGATTGATATGTCCTTTCCAGGAATGGTGGTGGTGATTTCATTACTGAGAATTATTCAGGACTACATTTAAGGGGTGGAAAGGTATGACAGAAGAGAATCATGGTATGGTAGACATGACGAGGATGTGTGGATGGTGCGTGTAACTATGTTCCTCCCATATAGAATAAATCTTGCACATAATAGTCAATCAATATGTTTTTTGAGGAGTTGAATTATTATCCACAATGATGGCAACAAAACTATAAGGGAGGGAGATGGTGTAACATCCTACCTTTTCAGATAATCACTAGACATTTATCAAGATACCTACTATGTGCCTGGAGCTGTGCTGAGCACTGGGGATACAAAAAGAAACAAAAAACAGTCTCTGCTCTCAAGGGGCTTACAATTTCATGGGGGAGACAGTACACAAACATGTATATATATATATATTCATAATCTATATAGAGGATAAATAAGAAAAATTAATAGAGGGAAGGTACTGGAATTAAGAGGGGTTGGGGAAAGCTTCCTGGAGAGGGTGGGGTTTTACTTGGTACTCATAGGAAGTCAGGGAAGTCAGTAGTCATGGCTGAGGAGGGAGAGCATTTCAGACATGGGGGACAACTAGATAATGCCTGGATCTGAGAGATGGAGTGTCTTGTTCCTGGAACAGTCAGAAGGCCAGTGTTACTGGATTGAAAAGTGTGCCCCGGGAAGTAAGGTGTAAGAAGACTGGAAAGTTGCGGGGGACTACGTTATGAAGGACTTTGAATGACAAACAGAGGAGTTTGTACTTGCTCCTGGAGGTAATAGGAAGTCACTGAAGTGTGTGTGTGTGTGTGTGTGAGAGAGAGAGAGAGAGAGAGAGAGAGAGAGAGAGACAGAGACAGAGACAGAGACAGAGACAGAGACAGAGACAGAGACAGAGGTGGGGGAACTAGACATGCACTTTAAGAAAATCACTTTGAAGGCTGAATGGAGGATGGATTGAAGTGGGGAGAGACTTGAGGCATGATGACCCACCAGCAGCTATTGTAAGAGTTCAGGGATGCCATAATGAGGGCTACCTCTCCCCATCTCTCTTTAGTCCAGCTGTGTGATCTTGAGAAACTCACTTTGATTTTTGGTCTGTTTTCTTCTGTCCTTTTCAGTTCTAGATAGAAGCAGTGAAATCCTTGAGCTGGGAACTCTAGCCATGGCATCACATTAAGAAAATTCTCCCAAGTTCCTTCTTTATCTAAATCCTACAATCCTAAGAACTGAGCTTGAAGCGGGTGCAGGAAGGAAGAACTTCAATTAGGGATGACTACGGCTTTGCTCCAGGGTGCTGACAGTCCTGGCATTCTTTCTACAGCGTAGCAGCAACGGAGCGTCTAGTTAGCAAGAATAATTAGCTAACATCGGAAGCTTCCAGATGGTGGGCTTCCTCCCTTGCTACTGCAGCTTTGCCCCAGGTGAGCTCTTCTGCAGCTGCCCCTCCCTACCCAGATGGCAGCCCCCCAGAAGCCGGAATTCAAAGTATCTCAATAGTATCCGGAGATTTCTAGCTGCCTCACCTGACTTTCCCAGAGCACCAAAACCAACACTGAAAGACTCTGCTGGGAACTCCTTTGCTCCTAGCCCAGGGTGATCATTCTGTTTCTAATAAGAATTTGTTTTCTTCAGAAACTTCCTGGGATCTTCTGGAGCTGAGGAGCTGAATTATCTCCCAGTGTTTCAGTTTCCTCATCGGTAAAATTTAAGGATGGACTAGATGACCTTTAAGGTTCCATCAATCTATGCCTCTCCTTCTGAAATCTTCTCATTCCAGTTAAAGCAGGTGGTCAGCATTTGCTCTCTGACCCCTCCCGTCCTTATAACCATAGTCTTGTCTTTAGTTGAGACAAATGCATCCCAATTCATGGAAACTAAACACCACCAAAAAGTGAGATGCAGCAGGATGAGCTGACAGACAGCCCAAAAACCTGGGTTCTGGCTCTGACTCTGCCGCTAGCTAGCTGGGTGAAGGTCCCTGAGCCTCTCCATTCAGCTGGAGGATTGACCTAGACAGTGACATTCCTGTCCAGCTGGATCACACCAGGATGATCCATAGAAATTGCTCATGTGTTTCGGTAGCAGTGGTTAAGCTCCTGTTCCCACAAGGGAAGGGCAAAACAGATGTTTGCGTGACTGGATAAAAGGTCTTCTCTTGAGGGAAGCCCCTCCCCGCTCAAACCCCTGGGAAGTTCTGATTCACTCAGAGGAGGGGGGATGAAGACCCCAAACTCTCATTTTTCTTGTCAGCCCTATCCCTCCCTTGGATCATCCTTACCAAATTGATGTTCAGCCGTAGCATAGGTCTATGCCTGGCGCCATCTAGTGGCACCTAGCTGTAATTTCTGTTCTGCAGTATATGATGTAAATATGTGCTAGTTTGGGAATAAAAAGTCCCCCCCCCCCCTTTTTTTTTTTTTGCACACATCCTGTCTCTTGCCATAAACCAGAAGTAGGGTTTGCCTCTGCCACACTACCTTGAAAATTTTCAGATGAAAAAGGGGCAGTACATTTCTTGTCATGTAAATTATCAAAAATTCCTGGTACCTTGCTTTAATCTGCTCAAAAGGAGCATTGAACTTTAGGATTAAGAATTTAGAAGGAGGCACTTGAGATCATATGGACCAAGTGATGCATTTTATATACTAACTAACCACGACTAAGAAAGGGGAATTGATTATCTGAGGAGGGAACAGACCAAAAGAAAATCTGAGAGGCAGTGTGACATAATGTATGAGACTTGAACCTGGAGTAAGGAAGACCTCAGTTCAGACCTTACTTTTGGTGACATTGGGTAAAGAATCTAAGCTTGTTTTCCCTATCTGTAGAATGATGATAATGATATACTACAGTACCAATGTCCCTGGGCTGTTGTGAGATTTAAATGAGATTAAGTTCATAATACACTTTTCTTTTCATTTTTTTTTTTTTTTGGAGACAATCAGGATTAAATTATTTGGTCAGCATCACAGAGCTAGTAAGTGTCTGAGGCTGGATTTAAACTCATGTCCTCCTGACTCCAGGGTTGGTGCTCTAACTATTGTGCCACCTACCTGCCTCTCACAATGCACTTTTTTTGTAAGTTAATTTGTTTTCAGTTTTCAACAATCACTTCCGTAAACATAAAACACTTTTCAATACGCTAAAGGTCAAGATGAATGTTGGATTTTATTTTAATGGGAGAGAATGCATCAGAAAGGAATAAGAGTTCAATCATCTTTTGTTACTGTTGCTTTGTTATTTTCTTTTTAAAAATATTTTATTGCTACTTCCTGTATTTTATATCAAGTCATTCCTGGCTATGCCCTCCAACTCCAAAATGGAATCCTCCCACATACAGAGAAGACCAGTGGCATAGAAAGAGCTGATAACAGTAACTGAGTCTGACGGTGTATTCAGCGTTCTATTCCTAGAATCCTTTACCTCCCTGCTGAGAGTAGGAGATTTGTTTCATTATGAGAGTTTGATTTTCTAAGTAAGCAAATTCAGATGGCAAAGACTTATGTAAGGATGGGATCTAAACCACTCCCCTCTGGTTCTAGTGCCTCGATTGTGTGAAAATACTTTTTGATTGAATCTAGAGATCAGAACTGAGTAAGAACCTGTCCAGTACTCACCTTGAATCAAAGATACTGTGTTAGAGACTGGATCATGCCCTAAGAAATTTATGTAAAGGAAGAAGCTATTCCAAAATACAGGGGGAAAAGAGATCCTGAGCATCTGGATTCAGAGGTTGGAGTAAGTATGAAGCAAGCAAAGGGATGACTGAGCTGTGACAGAGAAGGGAGGTATTAAGGAGTCACTGGCTGTAAAGTCATAATTAGAGAGGAGGAACCAGACTGATGGAAATGACAAGACAAAGTGAACTCTTTCCACAACTTCCCCTTCCAGGGGATATCTTTTTGTAGATATGTGATGTGATGTGATGTGATGTGATGTGATGTGATGTGATGTGATGTGATGTGATGTGATGTGATGTGATGTGATGTGATGTGATGTGATGTGATGTGATGTGATGTGATGTGACAACAAAATTTAACATGATATTATATGGTATGATAAAATACAATATGATACAATATGATATAACAGCTAGGTGACACAGTGGATAGAGCACTAGTCCTGGAGTCAGGAAGACTCATATTCCCGAGTTCAAATCTGACTTCAGACACTTAACTAGTTGTGTCTGGATGGGCAAGTCACTTAACCCTGTTTGCCTCAGTTTCCTCATCTATAAAATGAGCTAGAGAAGGAAATGGCAAACTGCCAAGAAAACCCCAAAAGAGAGTCATGAAGAATCAGACATGACTGAAGAACAGACTTCGAAGCTTTTCATCCAAAGCCCAACAGGAGGACCCTAGCTTTAGCCTCCTGGCTTAAAACAGGCTAATCATCACCACCGTGTTGCACTGACACACTCAGTCCTCCCTCCTTCCCAGCCTGCTGTTACCAAATCTGAGTTGGAATCAAGGTCCATTTTCTTTTTGGTGTGTGAACATTAAATTCCTTCAGTTACATGCTTCTCTGCTCCAAACTGTTCAGCTTAGAATCATGACTAATTTTAGAGAGCTACAACTATTATTTTGACAACTTTTACCTTTGCTTGGCATGAATTAGTGTTATCTACCTGTCCCCTTCTGACACTGGGCCTCAAAAGCATCCGTATCTTGATTACGCTTGACTCTCTGAAAATGTGAAGAGGTCAAATAGCATCTTGGCATCATTGCTTAAAAATAAGATAATGAAAATATTTCTGAATCTGCCTGGATGTGAAATAATTTTTACTTAAAGAAATGAGAAGAAAATCAATCTAACCCTCTGGAGAAAAAATACTTAAAACTTTTTTAACCTCTTAAATTAATATTAAACCTCAGTTTTATTATGTAGTGTAGAACCCTTCAAGTAGTACAGTGGCTCAAAATGAGCTGGAGAAGGAAATGGCAAACTACTCCAATACCTTTGCCAAGAAAACTCAAACAGCCACAAAGAGTTGGATGTGACTGAAACAACCAAGAGTTGGAGGACCTGAGTTCAAATCTTTCCTATCTGATGCTTATTTGGGCAAGTTGTATCCTTCACTATAAAAGTAATGGGTTGAACTAGACGTCTTCTGAGATCCCTTTCAGCTCTTTATCTATATGCCCAAGTTATGCTCCTAAGTCATAAATTTTCCTTCCAATTTCCAACATTCCAAATGGCATTGTTTTCTCCCAAAATCTGTTCACTCAGCCCTTAATAAGCTTAACTATCCACCTCAAGTTAAGAGAAAGACATTTACATCCTGATTTATTTTATATAGCTCACAGTCTATTCTGGGAGCCAAAAGAGACTAGCCAATAAATACCCTTGGAGCTTACTTCAGGGGCAGGGAGTAAATTCTGCTGGGAAGAGAAAGACTTACTTGTGAGTTATTTTTCATACTCAGGAATTGGGAGCCTGCTCTCCCACTTCCCAAAGTCCCACTCTGATACTGGATCATGGTACAAGGGTGATGCTAAGTTCCTGAAAGCTATACCAGTAGACCACAAACTTTGACAGTTCCTACAAAGCTAGGACATTTTATGTACAGGCCCAGTGCCAGATCATGTTCATCAGCCAAAGACCAGCCTGTCTGTGTTTGAAGAGACTCGTAATCAGAAGTCTGTCCACTAGGTGAAGGATTTTACAGCCATAGCCACTCCTGAAGACCACCTACCAAGACTTGAAGGGAGGTCACTCTCTTTATTGGTAGAGGGCACATCCACGTGAATGAAATTCTAGACTCTTGAAGTATAAAGTGAGAATTTCAATTTAAACAATTTAAAATTATTCAGTATATTTTATCTGGAGTCATTGAAACCTGTGTGTGTATCTATATATGTATACGTGTATATATGTGTGTGTATATGTATGTATGTGTTTGTGTATGTGCTGTTTCACAAGGCATCAAGGCCAAAGAATTCATCACCTAATGGCCATGTCTCTGAAGATGAGTTGTCTCCCCGCCCCCAACCCACAACACACACATATTTAACTACACTGGAGTTTCAGCAGTTGACTCAAGCTATTACCAGGGCTGTCCTCAGGATTGTAAACACTCACCAAGTCAAGCTGTGTGGTTACAGCTTAGTTCAATCAATCAATAATCTTTCCGCAAGTGCCTACTACATACTAAGCACTGGGGGATACAAAGACACCCCCACCCAAGACCTTGTTCTTAAGGAGGTTTATGTTCCGTTGGGGGAAGCAATGTAGGTGTTACAATGTTGTCCATTTTACAGATGCAAAAACTAAAGCAGACAAAGGTTAAGTAAGTTGCTCACACAAGTATTAAGAGTCCAAGGACAAATTTGAACTCAAGTTTTCCCAACTCCAGGTCCCAGCACTCTCCACTGAGCCACCAACTACCTCTATCTAGGAAGCAACACAGAATCAAAATTATAACCCAAAGGACCCACAGGGCAATAGAGAGCCACATGGTGGGAGTAAGTGGGAGCTGCATGTTTATAACAATAGCCCACAGCACGCATAAGAACTTGTGTAAGGGGATGTGATCTAGGATGCATTTGCTAACAAAAGGATGTAGTCAAGTCAGGTAAGGAGAGTTAGGGATGATATCTCTATCACACTGGGTTCCTGGCACCCTATGGGAGAATACAGACAAGAATCTTGCAGAAGGAGGTGGTGAATGAGTTACAATCTGTTCTGAAGGAGAGAATGATCACACTGATGAGATCCCAAATCTACTGAAGCACTGTGGCAGCTTAGTTTTGTTTTTGTAATCAAACAAACCAGGCTCCTGTCTGCACCACTGAGGAAAGACTGTTGTTTTTGTCCTCCTGGTAATTTTTCTGCCCAGCCTCTAGGTGGAGTAGAAGTGCCTTTCCTCCTGTTCGATCACTGCTTTGTCTCAACTTTACCTCTCAATTACACTTTCTAAGCCAGCTCATGACTCACTGATCCTTCAGGCTGCTACATTACCTTCCAAGGGATTGACTAATACACACACACACACACACACACACAGACTTGAGTGTCGCACACTTGTCAGAGTCCAGTAAAACGATGAGTGAATGATGGGTTTGATCCACCCTTCCCTTTCTGCCTTTAATGGATGGACATTTTGTAAGGTAAGCTCTGCTCTTTCTGGAGGAGAGGTCAGGGGAGATTCGGAGGTTTCTTTTTGTACCTTCTTATGTTTGCTGTTCACTGTGGGCATTTTCTAAAAGTGACTGAAATTATAATGAAGCCAGCCTTGTATACTTAAGAAAATCTCTGTCATCCCCTAGAGGGTATCTCTGTACACCTAGAATGCTGGCCTTGGAGCCAGGATGATCTAGGTTTAAATCCTGCCCCAAGCTCTTAACTATCTGTGTGACCTTGGGCAAGTTATCTAACTTCCTTGGACCTCAGTTTCCTTGTCTGTAAAATTAGAGGATTGGACTTAATGGCCTCTAAGATCCCTTTCAACTTTAAATCTATGTTTGCAAGTAGTGGTTTCATCTGTAATATGCCAGATTAGTCTCTCTGCCTTCTAAGGAAGATGTTTCCTGAGGGAAGGATATGATAGTGGTTCTTCAAAAGTTCATGTAGGTGCTCACTAGAGGAATAAGTGGGTATCAGTTAGTGATAAAGTAAAAATGTATAATCAGAACAACAAAAGTCCTACAGTGATCAGAAAGCTTCCTGACTCACTCAGAGTGCTTGGGATTTCTATTGGAGCTTTACAAACGAGCTCCATCCTGAATTCAATTCATTATAGATCTGATAAGCACCCACTATGTGTAGACACTATGTTAAACAGGAAAAATACAAAGACAAACATGAAACACTCCCACCCCTCAAGTATCTGACATTCTAAATGGGGGGGAGCGTGGAGGGGTGTCAAATACATAGTCAATCCACCAGTATCTATTACTACATACCATAGTACCATAGCTGATAATACATACCAGACTCTGTACTAGGCACTGACAAAAAAGATGAAAGAGTGGGAATACAATAATTTTTATAAATAAATAAATACATGACAGTTTTTGGAAGGAGAGAGCACAAAGAACTAATGTAATTAGGAAGTTTACTATAGGTTGTGGCATCTGAGCTGAGTCTTAAATAAAGACAAGGATTTGATGGATGGAGATAAGAAGGATATACTTTTGGGGCTTGGGAGTTAATCTGTGTAAAAGCAAAGAAATAGGCAATGAGATGTTGGGTCAGAGGAAGAGCTAGTGAGTTCTGTTCTGCCATAGAATACCTGAAGAGAAGTAGCCTGAAATAAGTCTAGAAAAGAAGTTTAGAGCCAGATTGTTGTAAACATTACATACTAGGCACAAAGGCAATGGGGAATCACTGAATGTTTATGAACAGAGGAGTGACTTGGTTGGAACTGGGTCTTAGGAATACTGCTTTGACCACTGCATGAAGGATGGATGAAAGAAGGAGAAAGGATGAAAGCTGAGAGACTAGTTAGGACATTATTATATCCCAGATGGGAGCTAATAGCCTGATCTAAGATAGTGACCAAATAAATGGAGAAAAGAGGGCAGATGCAAGAGATGTGAGAGTAGAATTTACAAAACTTGCCAAGTGTTTTCTGTATCTCTCTTTTCTGAAGGTCTACTAAGTACCCCTTCTGAAGCTCTCCACTATAACTCTCTTAGAAGCTCTCTTCATGTTTCAGGTGGTCATCAATTAGAGTACATTCTCCCATTCTCCTCAATCTCCAGTAGATGGCTCTCTTCACCTTCCCAGAGGACCTGCTCTTGAACGCCTTACTCTTATGGAGAGACAATCCAGATGTGTTTTTGGCTAAAAGATAGACCATATTCTCTTCAAGCTTTCTTTTGTGTATGATCCCTACAGCCCTAGACTTCATACACACAAGAAGTCTCTTGGGGGTCTATAGGCACACTTTCTCCTTGCCCTTATAAATGAGTGTGTCTCCAGTCCCACATAGCCCAATGGAAACACATTACCTTTTTTATACTCTGTCTCCCAATGCCCAAGTGGTATATGTACACATATACATATACATACATCTATATGTGTACACATATATGTATATAAATACATATATAACTGTGGATATATGTATATATATGCACATAGTGTATGTGTATATATACACTATATCTATATTTGCGTATGTGTGTATTTGGTACAATCCTATGATTTCATTGGTGAAAGGAACTCTTGGCCTCAAAACTCCTTACACTAATCTACATTGGCAACCCATATATAATTTACAATCTTTGAGAGCTATTTTGGGTCCCTACATTTCAAGTGACTTGTCAATGGTCTAGACAGTTATGCGTCAGAAGCAGGACTTGGACCATGTCTTCCTAACTTCAAGCTAGTCTTTTGTTCTCTATGTCAGAGTGCCTTTCTTTATTTATCATTATTATTGACATAAATATATCATCATTGTATTTAATTTTATTAATTTTTATTATGGATACTTATATACTTATTCTTTTCCTTTATAAATAAATACCTTGATGTAGGCATATATGCAGTCTGTCTCTCATCTTCAATCTTTCTTTACCTACTTGTTCCTTCCCTACAAAATATGCCAAAGTCTTATCCATTCTTTAAAAAAATCTTCACTAGATTCTATCATCCCCTCAAACTACTGTCCAATATCTCTTCTCATTTTAAAGCCCAACCCCTAGGAAAAATAGTCTACATACATTTCCTCTACTTCCTCTCCTCTTACTTCTCCAACCTTTATACTCTGCTTTTGAACCTCACGACTCAATGGATACTGTTTTCTCCAAAATTATCAATGGTCTCTTGATTCAGGTGATCTTTTCTCCATTTTTATCTTTCCTGAATACTCTCTCTTCTCTGAGCTTTCAAAATATTACTCTGTCCTGATTCTCCTACTAATCAGAGACTCCTTCTTGAGAGCCTTTGCTGGCTTTTCATCCATACCAATGATTTGGTCCAGGGTCCTCTCCTTTTCTCTCTATGTACTCTCTCAATTGCTGAACTTATTAATTCCCACAGCTTTATTGATCACCTCTATGACTTCCATATATATATATATGTATATGTACATATATATATACACACACACATATTAACATACACACACACATTTATATATACATACACATACATATTGAGTTTTGATTTCTTTCTTGTTTCATCCTTGTATTAGCAATTTTCTATTTGAGATTTCAATCTGGTTTCCGATACTTAACTCAAACTCACATGTCCAAAACAGAACTCATTATCTTTCCCCCCAAACTAGTCATTCTTTCAAACCTCTGTATTTTGGTTAACTTCCTTCCAGTTTCCCCAATTCATTTCTTTGACATTAGGCTAAAGTCCTCATTTTCCTCTGCCTCATATATTCCATAAATTGCCAAGCTTTACTGACACATCATTTCTTGTATCTAACCCTTTTCACTACCCAGTCACCACCTTAATCCAACCTCTCATTACCTCTCACTTAAACGACTGCAATAGCCTCCTAATTAAGTTTCCTGACTTAAATCTCTCTGGACTTCAATCCGTAGATACATTTCGGACCATGTGCCCACCCAGGCTCTGTCCTATTCAATATTCATCAGTGGCTTCCTATCACCTCTAAGATCAAATAGAAAGCCCTGTTTTTGACATTTAAAACTCTTTACAATGTGGCCCCAACCTGCCCTTCCTTCTCAGTATAATCCTTCCCACACTGTGGTCCAGCCAAACCAGCTTTCTTGTTTTACCTCACACATCTATGTTCCTCACTCCATCTCTTTTTACTGGCTGTTCACAATGATTCACATCCACTCTCTCTTCACTTCTGCCTTGTAGAATCCCTTGCTTCCTTCAAGACAGCTCAATCACTACCTTGTCCATGAAGCCTTTACTGGTCTTACCAAATGTTAGTGCCCTCCCTCTTAACCTGTTGTTGTTCCGTCATATTAGCTGTATCCAACTCTTTGAGGCATTTCAGGTTTTCTTGGCAGAGATACTAAAGTGGTTTGCCATTTCCTTCTCTAGTTCATCTCTCATATGAGGAAACTGAGGCAAATAGGGTTAAAAGACTTGCCTAGGATCACATAGTCTGAGGCCAGATTTGAACTGAGGAAGATGAATCTTCCTGGCTCCAGGCCTGGTGCTCTATCCACTGCACCACCTAACTTCCCTCCCTCTCAACTGCTTTGTATTTATCTGGTATATACTCAGTATGTATTTATGGATAGTTCGTGGACCCTCACCTGAGAGAGTATAAGCTTCTTAGGGTATACACACACATACACACACACATACATGCACATGTATACACATATACCTTGCACAGCCCTCCCTCACTTAAAACAAAGTCAAGTACAAGTTATGTCATCATTTCTCTGATGACATGGTCTTCTTCAGCAACAAAGGATGGACCCAACAACAGCAACAATTTATAGAGAGATTACTATGTGCCAGATACTGCAAAGTACTGAGAATAGGAAGGGAAAAAAACATTCCCTGTTTTCAAGGAGTTTACACTCTAATGGGGTGATAACATGCAAACAACTATGTACAAACAACACATTATACATATATATGTATATATAATATATAAATACATATAATATATGTATACATTCATATTACACACATATACACATATTACACACACATATTATATGTGTGTATATGAATATGTGCATGTGTATGTATGTGTGTATATATATATATATATATACACACATACAAATGTATATACATATACATACACACAGAGAGATAGAAAGGAGAGAGAGGAAAGCAGAGGTAATCTCGGAGTGTACTGGCATTAACATTAAAGATGATGGCATTTGATTTTGTCTTTACATCCTTGGCATCCAACCTAGAGCTTGGCACATGGATAGGTACTTAAACAGCGCCTACTGTTAGATTAATGCTGGTGCCAAGGGCAAAAGAAGAAAGGACTGGGATATTGGAGCTAGTGCTGCTAGACATAAAGACATGAGGGACTGCGGGGAATTCTGGGTCATGAGCCTCGCTCTGGGAGACTATTGAACTTTGTTCATCTCTGCTACAGGATACTGGAGAGTGGTGATTTTCTTTCAGATTTTATTGTAAAGCAGTTATTCTTAAACTGGAGTCTGTGACCTTAAGTTTTTAATCTTTCTATCATTGTATTTCATTACCATTGGCACTTTTTGGGGGTAGAGGGATATAGTGTTCAAGAAGTAGCTTTCTTAGGGTAAAGATTCAGAAATGGTCCCATCCTCACCATCTTTCTGCCCTCCCATCTCTCCCAGTGAACTGAGGTTCTCAGTGGGGAAGGTGCACAGCAGTAGATTCAAATCCATATAGAAACAGGGGACACTAAACCATATATAAGGATCCCCATGGGCTACATATTGATTTAGTTTCTAAATGTAATACTATCTATGTTTTATTGTACTTTTACTTATTTTGTTAACTATTTCCCTTTGACCCTTTGTAAAATACGGTCATGGAACTCTCATAAATAAAGGTTTGGGGCCTGGTTCAGTTTCAAATAAAGGGCAAAGCCATTTCAGATGCAAACAAACAAAACCTTCCCAGCAAAAACAGAAGTGAAAGCAGATTAGGTTCACATGACATCCATGCAATTTTGCCTCAAAATCACCTCGGTTCAGATGGTGGGCAAGGCAGGCAGATATGTAACCAGTAATTTTGGCAAACAATCACAAAACGTCCTCAAATAAACTTTGAAATCCATGCTGTGAACATAATGCAAGCAGAAGCGAACACACATTCAGTTGAGCGGGAAAAGGAATGAGTCATTCTTGTGGTTCCTACTATCCTGAAGGAACAAGGGTTTAGAATTTTGCACCCTCTAGATTCTCTACGTTTTAGTATCCTGAACCAAAGACTTAATTGTTTTATCCTAGTTATGGGCCTGGACAGTTTATTTTCTGCTACAGTCAGGTGTGATGAGAGTAATCTCACTTTAATTAGACATGTCCTATGGGTTCGGATGTTACACTATTACAGGCCTTCTGCCTGTTAGCTGTGAAGACACTGTATTATATAACAGGTGATGGCCATCAATATTATTCCTTAGTAACCTACAATGGTTTGCTTCCATCAGGAACAAGCGTGTCCTCAGAATGTGCCTTGCTAGTTCTTGCTCTAAGATCTCTTTCTTATACTTTTACTTGGGCCTGAAATGACTCTTTGACAATCATTTTCATTAGGTCCTTTAAATCCTGCCTTAAAATTTGGCTTTGAGAAGCCTGTCTATGGTTCATTTCAGTCCATTCTGATCACCCAGTATAGAGTTATATGTGCGGTTTGTATTTAAGTGCCTTGAATTTGTTAGTGGTATCTTTATAGTGTCAGAAGAATTGAAATTGAGGTCACTCAAAGAGTAACAGAGAGTGTTTGGTGGACATAGTGACCTCCAACTTATTACATACAAAGAAAAGTCTTGTAAAGTTTATGTAAGTCAGAAAGCATGAAGCCCTCATCAAAGAGATGGATGAAGTTGGGCTTTGCAAGTCTGAGGTGAATGAAAAGTAGCTTAAATATCTATTCAACAGTCCTACAAAGCTGTCTTTACTTCGTAGGATTGTATAATGAATGTGATGACTCCTTTCATGTTTTTCTAACTTAGTTTGTATATGTTTTGCGTCATTTGTATTTTAAGCATTTTCAGCGAAGGAAATAAAAGTTCTGTACATATTGTACTTTTTTTTGCTCAAAAATAGTTTTTAATGAGTTTCTTTTCTAAAATAAATCCTATCACTCACTTTTGAGAAAACCTTAGGCATAAGTCTTACTTAAAGCATTGTTTTTAGCAAATTCCTTAGAGTTTCATACTCTGGACTGGGGGTAATAGACCAAAGAAACAGAAAATTTGATCTCTGGGGTCAGAAACCCTCAGGATGAATTTATTCTATTTTGATTCCAAAACTAGAGCTCCCTGTGAGAGGTTCCCTTAGAGAAAAATAAAGGCATGAAGAAATAAAGAAAAAGAAAGGAAGAAAAGAAAAGAAAGTGGAGGAAAGAAGAAAAAAGAAAAGAAGGAATGAGAAATGGATGGATAGAAGGAAGGAAGGAAAGAAGAGAAAAGAAAGGAAAAAAGAAGGAAGGAAGGAAGGAAGGAAGGAAGGAAGGGAGGAAGGAAGGAAGGAAGGAAGAAAGGAAGGAAGGAAGGCATTTATTAAGTGCTCACTACATACAAAGCACTGTGCTAGGGATGCTGACAGCAATCCTGCAGTCCTAAGTCTTAAAGAGTTTCTATTCTAATAGGGGAAACAACACCTCTGGGGGTTCAGCTATGTAAGTCAGATGAAAATAGACAGAGTAGGTCTTCAGGTTTACTTGCAAGTCAGAAAGTAATGCATCTTTGTTAGTATCATTTCTACTGATAAAACCATATCTCTTTCTGATGTTGAACAATATGACAGAACTTTCTTTCCTGAGTCTTCAGTAGCTGTGACTGCTAAGGAATCAGGGACTGCAGAATCGATGGCTGATTCCCATCTCTACATCTCTATGGGTTGCTCCCCTGTGTGCTGAAGGCAGGAGCTGGGCTGGTGATTTGGAGGACCCAGTTATTCCCAGAGTTATTGGGCAGAGAGTCCTGGACTGTTTCCAATGGGGCCTGAGGAATTGCTGGTTGCTGCTTACATATGTTTGTCTTGAGTGCTCTACTAGTTTATAACCTCCTCAAAGACAGGAATTGTGCTTTCTGCTTTGTATCTTCCACAACACCTTCTAAATGGCTTTGAGTATAGCAGGTCTTCTTGAGTGTTGTATGAAATTTCATCCTAATTTAAAATTTTGTAATAATTCTTTTGATTCACCTTTGGATATAGTCATTGAAAATATTTTTAAATTCTCATTTCTATTAAAATGATCAGTGGAAAAACACCCTGTCATCCCAACTTATACAACAAGGTGAAAGATGATGGCCAATAAAAGGCAGAAATAAGTGTTCATGTAGCTAGAATGATAGCAGAGACAAGGATGGCTGTTGGCAAAGCCAATCCTTTGATGTCATTGAAATTGTTTCGAATTGTTTTTTTCCCATGTAATCTATGCACTTTGAGATCTTCATATATCTGTCTTTCTACAAAAGAAAACCCTTTAATAGACATTAATAAATTTGAAAATGCCACAGAGGGGAGCTACTTTATTCCCCAAAGTAGAAAACAAAGGGAATAGACCCTAACATGGAATAATTCAAGACCCGTGGAGGGACTTTTGGATTAAGAGGATAGATGAACAAGGGAGAAGAGTGCAAAGAGAATTTGTAGACAGAGATATTTAAATATAAACTCAGTTTATTCAACTGTAAAATGGAGATAATAACAAAACCTACCTCCTTTGGTCATTTGAGGATAAAATAAGATAATAAAGATGTTGGTAAGCCTTTTAGCAATATATGAACATCAGCTGTTATTACACTCCATGGCTCATAGCTTAAAATATTACTACAAGAATATCGATGTTTTAAAAGGCAGGAATTTGTCTCAGGGAAATGTTTGGGGTTATTTAAAATTTCCCAAAAGTCAGTCTAGCCCAATATCTGTCTCTTGTTCAGTTCTAGACGCTTGGCATATTTACAGTATTTGTCCAAAAATTTGTATCTAATATATAGATGTGTATGATATGATATGATATATGACATAATATAATATACATAAACACATACATATATGTGTATATGTATGAATATTTACATATGACTATATATAACAACAATCTGGAACATAAATATTCTTCCCTTTCTTGATCCTTAATTTGTGAATAATTGGGGCCAATCTATAACGGGAAACTTTTTTTAAAAATCACAATCTGACTTTGTAAAGCTTGCTGCTACTGGTAATAGAATAATAAATTTAGAGCTGAATGTACACTTGCCAGGCTCTGAGTCCAGTCTCATCACTTTTTAGATAAGAAAACAAAATTTTTAAATGACTGTCACAAGGTCACACAGGTGCAAGGCACAAAGCTGGAATTTGAATCCAATTTCTCTGACTCCACAATTAACATACTTTTTTCCTATGCTTGACCTAACATACAACCCAAGGAGTCCATGAACTTTGCATGTAGCATATTTTTTTAGCACAGCAAAGTTACTTGGAATCATGAGGGGACAGAACAAGGATTGGTATCATAGTCTGATTTAGTAGGTGTGTCCACAGGTTAGTGTTTAGCCACCAGTCTGGATTAGTATTACTTCTTATCCCACTCCTTATCAAAAGGTTTTGGCTCAGTCCCCTCAAAATTACCCATAGGGGAGCCCTACACACACACACACACACACACACACACACACACACACACGATACACTTCTCCATAATTCATTGTTTGTAATACTTTGATGGGACATTTTAATGCTTTGTAATGCTTTGATGAGGGGTCGAATATTGGATGGGGCAACTAGGTGGCACAGTGGATACAGTGCTAGGTCTGGAGTCAAGAAGATCTGAGTTCAAATCTGGCCTCAGACACTAACTAGCTGTGTGTCTCTGGGCAAGTCACTTAACTCTGTTTGCCTCTGTTTTCTCATCTGTAAAATGAGTAGGAGAAGAAAATGGCGAACCACTCCAGTATCTCTGCCAAGAAAACCCCAAATGAGGTCAAGAAGAATCAGACACAACTGAAGTGATTAAAGAACAACACTTTAAGTCAAATTAAAGTGATAGGGAAGGCAGAAGTTGAAAGTTATGAATAGAATTGAACATCAAAAGACCCCAATGATATGTAGGAAGGAAATTAGTGCTACCCAAAGTTTACCGATTAGTAGCTAAAAAGCTTTCCATGATGATTTTGGACACTTAGGTCAATAGAAATTGGGGCTACTGGCTCTAAAATGCATCTGAGACTCATGTTGAGTAAATTCGAAAGAAGGTACTTAAGTGACTTCTCTGGAGAACTTACATAGCAACTAACTTTTGTATGTGGTAGGGGGTAGCCTTGAGGTACTTGAAAGGAGATCAAAAAAACAAAGATAAACAACATTCTAGTAATGACTGACCACGTTAGCCAATATGCATAGGCTTATGAAAATTGAAATGAGAAATTTCCCATAGTAGTCAGAATTTATGAAAGAAGTATGTCTCACCTTATGATTTCCCTGCTAGTGACCTTTTGATAGTCCAATCAGGGTCAAGATTTTGAAAGCAAGTTATTCAAGGAACACTTCATTTTCACAATCAAAGTATCATAGATTTCAATATAGAAGGGAACTTAGAAATCATCTAATCCAATTGCTTCATTTTATGGATGAAGAAACTAAAGACTAGGGAGGAAAAATGACTTGGCCAACATTACCCAGGTATTAAAGAATAAAGTCAAGATTTGAACCCAATTTTTCTAACTCCATTTTCAGGATTTTCAAATCTAGGACTCTTCCTGGTTTATATTAAACATCAGAGGTGATAACTGAACAGTTCCTCTGACCCTTAAGTCATCATTCATGGGCATAACCAAGACAAGAATCCCAAGCATCGTAAGGAGAAAGTGAGTTCTAAAGACATAGCTAAAATGTCTTGGAATATTTCTCTAGCCAGCTAGCTAGGGATTTGCATCACAAATAACTGAAGAAGTTCCTGGCAGCAGTCTAGTTAAAGAGCTAGGAGTCCTCAACCCAAGGCCACAAAAATAAATGAAAACCTGTTACCAAAGGTGATAGTAGAAGGTAATGGCATAAGCAAATGCATTCTACAGCAAAGGTATCTAGCAAAGAGCTGTAAGGGAACAAAGGTAGAAGACTTCAACTAGACTGAAGAAGCAAACCTATACATTATAATCCTGTAAATGTATCCTGCCATGCATAATTCCTGGTCATACTTGTTTCCAGTGTACGTCCCTTCCCCTGCTTGCAATGTGATAACTTCCAAGATAATGTATCCTTGGTTATGTGGGGGAATTAATTTTTTCTTGGATTCCACTTAATCTAATGTCTATGAGTTTGAACTCATGAGATGTCTGATGGACTGGTTAAAGAAACGTATTGGTGGGGGCTCATGAACTATTGTTTTGAGTGGATCCTGATCCACACTCACAACATGCCTTGAATCTGGAATAGTATTCAGGGAGCAGAAGGGGACAAAGGATAACATCTGAGAGATATATGACTAGAAAAGGGGATGGGCTAGTCACTTAATAAGAGCAAGGGCTAAATTGATAACTCATGTGCTCCCCTGGGATTAGTCAATCAAGCAACCAATTTACAGAATGTCAAGAGGTTTAGCAGATGAGCCCCAGTGCATTTTGTAGTGTCTTCATAGAGGATTTATAGAAGCACATGGATAAGAGTTTTGCTGGATGGAAGGCATGAAAGTATTGCTTTCTGTACCCTTGGGGCCATTAATGAGATCATAGATAAAAGTATTGGAGAAATGTACTATACATACTTATAACTCATTCCTTTTCTTGCTGTAGGGTGGCCATTTTGAGGTATTTTGGGTCCTTTTCATGTCATCTTATAGACTTGATCATACTCTATTTTACCACGAGAGAATCTCTGAGTCCAATGGAAATCTGTGTTTGAATAATGCTAAAATATATGGTAAATTTAATTTAAAAAATCAGTCAGTTGATTAAAAATTTTATTTTTTATTTTTAAACATTGAATATTTTTAAACATTGAATCTCTTTACTCTTCAGAAATTGGAATATTTCATGATTTGCAGCTATATTACATTCACTGCCTCTGAGTGGCCAAAGGGCAATGGAGAGCTTTATGTACTCCTAACAAGGACTTGAAAGAATGAAGAAAGGGACATGAGCTGTTCATGTAAAGAAAGTGTGGGATGCTGATGGAATCTTAATAAAGTTGCCTCAGTCCCAATATTCTAACTTCCTTACAGGTCCCGCTGAACAGCCTCTTCCCCTACATAGCCACCCCCAATTCAATATCCTAACTTCTACATGTGTCATGCTCACTAGAGAAACAGGTGTGTCCATGAATTCATATTTCCCACAGAAACAACGGGCATGTCCACGTGATGGATCCTGGACATTGCCTCTAACTAACCACTGCCCCCAGACCCATTCCTCATATTTCCCACAGAAATAGCAGATGTGTCCATGCACTCAACCATGACCACATCCGTCTAGTCTCAGGCAGGACCACAATACTCAGTCATTTGGAAAGCAGCACCACCAGGATGCTCAGCCAGTATGTGGACCCCGAAACAATAGAAGGGCTTTCCCTAAGTGGGCACCTGTGAGGTAATAGTAAAGAAATGACCTAGAGAGAGTTTACGATGTCTAGAGGCTTATTATAATTAACATTATTATACATACACACCACCCCCATGGGGTTTTTCTGTGTGTATTGTGAGTCATCTCATGTGCAGTTCCACCGTGGATGGGACCCTTCCCCTATTCCCTAATCTCTTAACCAATCCCTCTTGCCTTTTTAATATTCATAATTTCTGTTAAATAATCACATCTTTAGCATAAAAATCCATCTTATTTTCTCTGAAGTTGCTGGTTCCTCTTGGATCTTAGCCCATTTCATAAGATATTACTCTCAATAAATACCTGTACTTGGATTAGAAGTGGTCTGACTCTGAATTCTTTGAGATGGTTCCCCCACAACACATCATGAAACCTCAACAGTTTTTAGTGTCCTTTGGTGGACAGAGCCTAAACTGCAATAATACCACATGGAAAGGTTGAGTACTCCTGGTATATTTGGTGACCAAATATTTAGAGGAAAGTCTCCAGCCAATCCTGTGGGGAGAATTTATGGGGTTTCACAGACAACAATCAACTGAACATGGAAGATGTGGACGGGCACTCTTCCTTGACACAAATTCCTTGAGGGCAGGAAACATTTGCATGTTTTCATCTTTGGATCCCAAGTATCTGGCATAGTGACTTTTTAAAAATGCTAGTTGGATTGAAATTAATCAAATGCTCATATACATGAGATAAAAAAATTCAGTAGAAGACATAGGAATCCCTTTTCTCCACAGGCATAGTGAGCAGAACTGGAAAATGCTTTCATCATGAAAAAACAAACAAAACTAGAACCTAGCACCTTTTTGTGACTGTATAAGAACACAGGAGTGAAAGAGAAACCTGGATGAATCACCCTATTTTCCCAGTATTTGTACCCCTGAGCTTTCCCGTGGTTCTTTCTAATGGGAACCAGGCTTCAGTGATATTTTCCCCATTATTTGGCACCAGCATATATTAATTAAAGAGAAGCCAAAACCTAGCCGGAGATCAGCATCTGGAAGTGCTGTCTCTGGGAGCTATGTTTCTAATCCCTTGCCTGGCAATTTAATTTAGAATGACCAGTGTCCAGCCCTATGGTTCACTTGCTGGGTGAGTCTCTGAGCTCTCAATGGGCAAAGCTGCAGTCAATCATGGTCACGTAATTAGAGCATGATACTGACAGTAAGTAGGACCCTCTCCCCAGACACAGTGGGTGAGAGGGTAAGGAGAAAAGAGCTACTGGAAATGGCAAGGGAAACAGGATTGATATTTCCTAATACTTTGTTTTGGCTTTTTTTTTAAGCTAAGAAGATGAGCTGGACTCTCTGAAAATGTCACTGAAAACAGGCTCTGCTCATCCTTGTTCCTTTTCTTTTCAGTTTTAATGATGATATAAATGATATATTTAGCATCAAATCAAATTTTCTTTTCATCCCATTTTTTTAAAAAATCATTGGCTTTTTGGTAGATTCTACCACCCAATGTTGAATGTTTATTTTGTTTACCTAATTTTATAATTTTTTGCGGGGGAGGGAGATAGATTTTCAATGTAATTTTCATGAAATTAATGAGATCATTTTACAGGAACATAGGAACATCAATCATAGATATGGTACTGGGAGATCTTAGAAATCACCTCGTCCATGCCTCTCATTTCACAGATGAGAAAACTGAGGTCAGAGACTTGCCCAAGGTCTCAGAGGCCTTGTGACTCCAAATCCAAGGATATTTCCCATTGTGTTATTTATTCTTTATAAAAATATTTTATAAATGCTTTTCCTTTATTTTTTTTAACATCGCAATCATTTTGGGAAACCTGCCTCTATCCTCAACCAGGAATTGAACATTCCCTCGTAACCAAGAAAAACAGTTAAAATTAAATACCTAATCCGGGGACCTCATTCAACAATGTAGAAGTCATTCTGCTCAATCAGTTCCCTATCTCTCTACCAAGAAGCATGAGGTATATTTCATTCTCCCGGATCATTTCTTTCTGCAATGTATATTTTCACATGGTAAACCAATTTTTTGAAGAGTCAGTTCTCTTTCTGCAGTGAGCTTTCTTTTACTATGTAACATTTATTAGGAACTATCTCCCTCCACAGTCTATCTGAGGAAGACCCAAGGCAGGTTTTTAAACTCAATCTTCCTAGAACAGACTCTCCTGGTTTCTTTGTTATTTAGAGTGGTGTGAAGGTTTCAGCCATCTGCTGCTTCTATTTCCTTTGTGGTGAAGGATTTCCCTCATGCTATTGGTGGCTGAGTGCCAAGTTTCATGTACAGTCATAGACGGCTTAGGCATCATTCATTTCCTTGACTTAAACATCGTCAGTACTTTCAGCCACCACTGGCTGCTCTGGATCTGTCAGATGGTCTTTTGCTTACCTCCCTCAGTCTTTTAGTCCTACTATGTCCTTGGCTATCATCTGGTTACCAGATAGGAAAATGATTAGTCTTGATGTGCCTATCCTGGTCAGACCATTCCTTGGATACTGTGCTCACTCCTGGACTGTGTGCAATATAGGAAAAATAGTGATAAGCTGGCAAGTGTCTGGAGAAAGGAAATCAGGCTGATGAAAGAACTTGGGATTGGACTTTATTAGGATTGGTTGAAGAACTGGGGATTCTTAGCCTGGGGAGACTTAGTTATGGGGGGGGTGCAGAATAACAGTTACCTTCAGGTATTTAAAGGGATTTTCTGTGGTCAAAGAGAGATTAGATGCATTCTCTTCAGTCTCACAAGGTAGAATGAAGAGTAAGGACTGGAAGATATCAGGAGGCAGATTTAGACTTGGTAGAACATAAAACTTAACACTTAGTGCTACCCTTATGCGGAATGGTTGGCACAAGGATACAGTGGAATCCTGTTCAATGGAGTTTAGATTATCTTAATGTATATGAAGAGAGAGAGAGAGAGACAGAGACAGAAACAGAGAGAGAATATTAACCACCAAGATGACTGGGGAAGTCTTCCTGACAGACGTAGAAACTGAGATATACTTGGCAGGAAGCTAAGAGCGCAAGTAAATGAGTGCAAGCCAGGGAAGACATGATAGCCTATGCAAAGTCATGGAGGTGGGAGATTGGGAGATGGATCTCTGAGTTTGGGCTATAGCAAGACCAAGAATATGTAAATAGATAAGTATGTAAATGATGATCTGGAGAAGGAGACAGCCCTAACAACAGCCTTCTAAAGTAGGCCATTTTGCCATTATTTAAGTTTGTATTAAAAAAAAAAACCGCAAAGCAATGAACACTCCAATAGCAAGAAAATAACGCAAGACACTATAGTATTATCAAGAAATGTGACTGTATGTTTAGAGTTTAAGTTCAGTTAATGGCTCATGAAGTCGCAAGTTGTGCAGAGCATCTCTCAACAGGGCACTTCCACAGATCCATACCACATTTTATAACCAAAGACACAATTTCCCTTAGCGTAGTTCCCTACATTGATTTCTTCCAAAATTGCCATTTAGAGCAATTAAGAGGATAACAGAACCCCCATGGGAAAAGGTAGCTCATGTTTCCAGGACAATGCCTCATTTGTTAAAGAGAAATAATGTTCAGTGGTCTAATATCTTTTGTGCAGCAGCAGAATTTTCCCCCACAGGCCAACAGGAATAGGATCGCTCAAAATATGCATGGTTCACAGCTTAATAAAAATGATCTCATTAAAGTGTTATAAATTAAATTAAATTGTCACTCATTTTTCTTTTTAAAATGTTCTTAATAATAAATAAGTTTAACCAAAGGGATATTACTACTGTGCATTTATCTTTGCTGAATTTTTTCGCCACACCTTAGTTGTGTATAGCTCATTAGCAGGTGCTAAAGATTATTTTCAGGGGAGGGTATGGGGAAGAGGAGACTGTATCTTTGATTTTATTGGCACAAAGAACTCTCAGTGAGAAACTCCTTCTCTGATGCAGATAAGCAATTGCTCAGTAATTTATAATCTTACAAAGTTGTCTAGGACACCAAGAAGTCAAGTGACTTGCCCGGGGTCACACAACTAGAATGTTTCGTAGTAAGACTTGAATCCAAGGCTTTCTGACTTCAAAGTCAACCTTTTCTCCACTACAGCCCCATATTTTCTTTTGCTGAAGCTCTTTTGTTTTACTTCTATACTTATACTACTATACATCACAATGCCTTTACTCATTCTGGAAAGATTTGTTAAGTAGCTACTATGTGCCTAGTGTTGTGCTAGGCACTTGGAATACAAAAATGGAGAGGGTCTAAATTAGGGTGGTAGTTGTGTTAGTAGAAAAAAGGAAGCTTGTATCAAGGAAGTTTTGGAGGTAGAAATGACAAGACTTGGCAACAAACTAAGTATAAGAATATAAGGCGTACATCTTCCATCAATGCATGTAGCAGCCCATTTACACCTGTTCATCTTTTGTGACTATTGTTCATATCCATCCAACATAATGGAGTCCTTCCTATTGCTCTTTACGTCACGTGACTGCAAACAAGTGCATGGGTTATCCATTGACCATCCTTATCCCTCACTACATCACTAGTTGAGTTAGTTATCCTATCAAAATCTCTCTGCTGACCCCTCTTATGCTGCTTCTCCCATACAATTCTTCATTTGTATTGTGATGCAGCCCACACCTAAACTCTTCCAGTGTCCTTTGCATGGTCATCACTTTCAACTCCCCAGAAACTGTAGTGTTCTAGGACTCACAACCATAGAAGAATATTGACACTAAAGGCATGGGTCTTTGCTTCAGGGAAGACAGAAGGGACACTAAAAGTAACATATGAAATAACCTATTCCCTTCTATATGTGTCAAACAACTGGTCAGAAGGAGATTACAGGGCACTTTGATGGCACTGGAGGCAGGACTCTGTTGTTTTGCCCATACTGGCATCCAAATCGCAGTCCTAGGTGGCAATCCCAGGGCAAGAACCTTGTGGTGCCAGGGGAGAAGGAATACTTGTCACAGTTCCAGGGCAAAAAAAGAGTACTCCAGTTGCTCAAAGACCAGAGTGCAGGCCAGCAGAGTAATAAACAGACGTCTCCTTAGATCATAACACCTTCAAAGAACTGGAAACTTAAAAGTCCCTCAAAGTATTTCTAAAACCAGTACACAAAATTCCTGAAGTTTCAGACTCTGCACCCAGGAAGCAGAGCCCTACTTTAACAAACTGTTGAATGTCAACTAATAGGTCTGGGAAATGAGCAAATAATGGAAAAACAAACCTCTGACTATAGAAAGTTACTATGGTGACAAGGAAAGTCAAAACACCCACCCAGAAGAAGACAACAAAGTCAAGGCCCCTACATCCAAAGCCTCAAAGAGAAATATGATTTGGTCTCAGGCCATGGAAGAGCTCAAAAAGGATTTTAAAAATCAAGTAAGAGAGATAAAGAAAAAATTGGGAAGTGAAATGAAAGTGATTCAAGACAATCATGAAAAAAGAGTCAACAGCTTGGTAGAGAGCACACAAAAAATACTGAAGAAAAGTGTTTGCTATGATTGGAAAGCGATCTTGACAAAACTCTCTATTAGCCTCCACCCTGCTCCTTTTGGTGCTCCAAGGTCAAACCTGCCTGTCATTCCAATTATCTTCTGATTTCCTACTTTAACATTCCAGTCTCCTAAAAATTAGATCTAGGTTGCTCAATGAGTCCAAAGCTGAGTCACTTAGGAGCAGAGTTAACTCCATGCAACTGCTCCAGGTCTGCACCACAACTTCCTAGCTTATAATAATCCCAGCTGGTAGTATGGAAGTGTGAATGTGTGTGTGTGTGTGTGTGTGTGTGTGTGTGTGTGTGTGTGTGGGAGAGGGTTTAACTTCCACCTCCCTAGTTCCAGCAGTATCCTGACTCACAACATATAGTCCTAAAACCCTTCATCATCCTGGTTGACCTTTATTGGAGACTCCTAAGCTTATCTATGTTCTTCCCAAATGGTGTATCCCAGAAGTGAACATAATATTCCATGGGTCTGCCTATGGCAGAAATCAATGAGACCTTCTTCTCTATATAACTAGAAGCTATGTCCCTCTTATAATATATGTACTCTTTGCAATATATGTAAAGTAGGAAGGACAAAACCCCAAATATCCATGCTATGATATACAACAGCAGAAGTTATGTTCACACTAAGCACTTGGGTGAAAACTTAAAATATGTGAATTCCAAGTAGTTTATCAAATGAGCTATGTGGTTCTAAAAGTATTAATTACCTACTATGTATAGTAGATGCAAATAAAAAACCCAATTCTTGCTTTCAAGAAGCTTGAATTATGTTTGGGTGATACATAAAAATTAGGGGTCCATAGAAAATTATATACAAAATATATATAAAGTAAGATCCAAGAGGGATCGGGATTAGCTTCTACAGGAAGTAACACTAATTTTTAAGCTATGAAGGAAGCCAGGAATTCTACTGGACAGAGATCAGAAGGGAGTGCATTCCAGGCATGTGAAACAGTCTATGAAAAGTCATGGAAAGGGGAGCAAACAGGACAGAGTGATAAGATGATACCCATAAAAATCTAAAGAGAATGGGATCACTGGACCCACCAGTTTTCAAAACTTTTGGAAATTATCAGTAAAGGTCTAAGACAGGGACCAAAAGACTATGGTCCATAGGACAAATCTGGCCTGCTTCCTGATTTTGTATAATCCGTGAGCTAAGAATGGAACCTGGTTAAACAGGCAGTGGACCAGATTTGATGCTCAGGCCTCAGTTTGCCATCCCTTGGTCTAAGATATAGATGCTATTTTGGGTTGGGGGTGGGTGATAACCAACCTGAAGGATGGTTGGAACCTAAAGTTGCAAATTCAAAATAATTTATATGGCCCAAAGTATTGTCTTAAAAAATTAAGGACACCAGAGAGGTGGTAAAATTTTTATTTTCTAAAGTATTTTTGAATATATAATACAATACCAGCCTCTTAATAAATCCTTGATTATGCTAATGATTATGACCTTTCCAGACTTCTTACACATTACTGCCCTCCACGCACTCTTTCATCAGGGTATACTGTCCCAGTAATGTACATATTCACCACCATCATCAAAGAATCAATTAGCCATCATTTATTGAGCACCTACCATATATCAGACACTCTTCCAAGCACTAAAGGTCATAGTGGTCTTTGTACATATTTTGTATATAATTTTTTAATGGATCACCCAAACATAATTCAAAAACCACAGTGAAATAGTCCCTGTTCTCAAGGAATTTATATTCTAATAAGTGACACACATATAAATCTCCTTAAAATGAGAGGTGAGCTCCCGTTCTGTGTCAAAGGGCTGCGGGGTTCTTGCTTTTCCTTTTTCATACCTCATTACACCTTTCAGAATTTGTTTTCATGATGCATGCTTGTGCTCACCTGGCCTCTGAGGCCATTTAAATTCTCAATGCACTTGATCTAATCCTGGGTGCTTCTCCACTCTTACTAGCTGTAAAAGGGATCTTCCTAAGAACAGGTCTGACCAGGTTCCCTCCTATCCAATAAACTTCAGGGGGCTCTCTATGGCCTCCAGGATCAAATATAAAATCTGTTGTTTGGCTTTCAAAGCCCTTCACAACTCAACCCCATTCTACCTTTCCAACCTTTTTACACTTTACCCTCCTTCATGTATTCTGTAATCCAATGACACCGGCCTCCTAGCTGTTCCTTCAATGTAACACTGCATCTCCCAACTCTAAGCATATTCACTGCCTATTTCCCATACCTGGAAGCTCCCTCCTCATCTCTGCCTCCTGGCTTCCCTGGTTTCCTTCCAGTCTCAGCTGATGTCCCTCCTTCTGTAGGAAGCCTTGCTCAGTCCCCTTTAATCTTAGTGTCTTCCACTTGAGACTACTCGCAATTTGTCTTGCACATATCTCGTTTGTAAACAGTTGTTGCTTGTTTTCTCCCACAAGATTGCGAGCTTCTTGAAGGAAGGAACTGTTGTTTCTCTGTTATATTCAGCACTCAACATACTACCTAGCACACAGCAGGTGCTTAATAAAGGCTGGTTCATTGTTTGAGTGCATGTGATGCAGATACTCAGTAATCTCTAAGAACCAGGGTAGGGGAAATTCCCAGGAAATGTGAGCCATAATTTTGGTAAGGCTAAGCTGATCAGCATATCCTATTTGGGCACCATATAAGAGAGTGTTCTTACATGAATCATTCATGCATGCATCTAGTTACCATTGCTCCAATTTTCCTCAGACATAATGTCCTCAGAGTTTGAATAGAGAGTAAGAGAGGAAGTTAATAAATTGGTGCAGGCTCTGCCAGGTGCCAAACAAATAGGAATATATTACAGAAAAGAGGGGTAACCTATTTATAATTAATGACAATATTTTAAAGCTTTGTAAGATATCGATAGATGATGCTTTCCTTTGGTGCATTTCCCTCTTCATTATTGCCATATTTTCTTAGCAGGGCTAGTATTAAACCTACATTAAACTCTGCATATAGAAGATACAATTAAAAAATGGAAAATAGAATAATTATGAATAAATGAATCTCACAATAATTCTTTCTGTAATTATTCAGTAAGAGTTTATAGTTTAGGAGCGCCAAGAAACATAGATAATGTGGAAACTTAATGGAGAGTTCATGGAGGGCATGAGAAGACGAATGTGTTATTAAAGAATTTTATTTTTTTGTATTTAAATTTATTTAAGTTTTCAACAGTCATTCCACAAAATTTTGAGTTCCAAATTTTCTCCCCATTTCTCCCTTCCCCCACCCCAAAACGTCAAGCATTCTAATTACCCCTATCACCAATTTGCCCTCCCTTCAAACATCCCTTCCTTCCTTTATCCTCATCTTCTCTTTTGTCCTGTAGGGCAAGATAACTTTCTATACCCCATTACCTGTATTTCTTATTTCCTAGTAGTAAGAACAATACTAGACAGTTGTTCCTACAACTTTGAGTTCCAACTTCTTTTCCTCCCTCCCTCCCCACCGATCCCCTTTGGAAAGGCAAGCAATTCAATATAGGCCATATCTGTGTAGTTTTGCAAATGACTTCCATAATAGTCATGTTGTGTAAGACTAACCATATTTCCCTCCATCCTATCCTGCCCCCCATTTCTTCTATTCTTTCTTTGATCCTGTTCTTCCCCAAGAGTGTTGACTTCTAATTGCTTCCTCCTCTCATTGCTCTCCCTTCATCATCCCCCCAACCTTGCTTATTCCCTTCTCCCCCACTTTCCTGTATTGTAAGATAGGTTTTCATACCAAAATGAGTGTGCATTTTATTCCTTCCTTGAGCCAAATGTGATGGAGAGTAAGCTTCATGTTTTTTCTCTCACCTCCCCCCTTTTTCCCTCCAGTGAAAAGTCTTTTACTTGCCTCTTTTATGAGAGATAATTTGCCCCATTCCATTTCTCCCTTTCTCCTCCCAATATGTTTCTTTCTCACCCCTTAATTTCATTTTTTAAGATATGATCCCATCCTATTCAATTCACCCTGTGCTCTCTGTCTCTCTCTTTCTGTCTCTGTCTGTCTGTCTCTCTCTCTGTGTATGTGCATGTGTGTGTGTGTGTATATGTGTGTGCGTGCATGTGTGTAATCCCACCAACTACCCAGATACTGAAAAGTTTCAAGAGTTACAAATATTGTCTTTCCATGTAGGAATATAAACAGTTCAACTTTAGTAAGTCCCTTATGATTTCTCTTTGCTGTTTACCTTTTCATGCTTCTCTTCATTCTTGTGTTTGAAAGTTGAATTTTCTTTTCAGCTCTGGTCTTTTCATCAAGAATGCTGAAAGTTAGATGGCGGAGTAGAAAGACTCACGTATGCTAGCTCTGAATCCACAGCCCTTAAATTTCCTATAAGAAGAACTTCCCACAAGTTCTGGATCACTGCAAGGCACACAGAAACACAGTGGAAGAGATTTCCATCCCAGAGAGCCCTGGAGAGCCGTCCCCAGGGTCTGTCATGCCCCGGAAAGTGGAGCCCAACCCAGCGCTGCCCTGGCTGTGGCCCCAGAGGAGCAGATCTGAGCAGGCTTCAGGGACAGAACCTCCGGCAGCTGGGAAGGTCCCTCTGCCCACAGACACTACAGGTCAGTGAGAGAGACGTCTGGGCTGGCCGAGAGGGGGGCGGGGTGTCTCCATGATTCAAGCCCCCTCGGGAGGAAGCAGCAGAGGGAGCAGCAGAGGCAGCTGCGGCAGCCTGGGACTCCCAGAGCAGCAGGCATAAGTTCAGGTCTCTGCATAAACCCCCGGAGGGAACCGAGCCTGGGAGGCAGCCCCGCCCCCACCTGCTCCATCACTGAAGGTCTCTGCATAAAGCCTATGAGGGAACTGAGCCTGGGAGGTGGCCCTGCCCCCACCCGCTCCATTACTGAAGGTCTCTGCATAAAGCCCCTGAGGGAACTGAGCCTGGGAGGTGGCCCTGCCCCCACCCCAGCACCAGAACTTAAGCTCACATTGAATAGTAGCCGCTCCCGCCACGGATAGCCCTGAGACTGGGAAGCAGCATTTGAATCTCAGACCCCAAGCACTAGCTGGGTGGATCTAGGCAGGGGTGGACAGGAATCTCAGAAGTCAGGTAACTGGCTGGGAAAATGCCCAGAAAAAGGAAGCAGAATAAGACCATAGAGAGCTACTTTATTGGGGAAGAGATGTTCCTTCCCCCCTTTATTTCTGATGACGAAGTACAATGCCTGCCATCAGAGAAAGACGTGGAGGTCAGGGCCTCTCTAGGCCAGACCATCCGAGGTGGATGTCCGGTGGGCTCAGGCCATGGAAGAGCTCAAAAAGGATTTTGAAAATCAAGTTAGACAGGTGGAGGAAAAATTGGGAAGAGAAATGAGAGAGATGCAAGAAAAGCATGAAAAACGGGTCAATACCTTGCTAAAGGAGACCCAAAAAAATGCTGAAGAAAATAACACCTTGAAAAATAGGCTCACTCAATTGGCAAAAGAGGTTCAAAAAGCCAATGAGGAGAAGAATGCTTTCAAAAGCAAAAATTAGCCAAATGGAAAAAGAGGTTCAAAAGCTCACTGAAGAAAATAGTTCTCTCAAGATTAGAATGGAACAGATGGAATCTAATGACTTTCTGAGAAACCAAGAAATCATAAAACAAAACCAAAAGAATGAAAAAATGGAAGAGAATGTGAAATATCTCATGGGAAAAACAACTGACCTGAAAATAGATCCAGGAGAGACAATTTAAAAATTTTGGGACTACCTGAAAGCCATGATCATAAAAGAGCCTAGACATCATCTTTCATGAAATTATCAAGGAAAACTGCCCTGAGATTCTAGAACCAGAGGGCAAAATAAGTGCTGAAGGAATCCATTGATCACCGCCTGAAAGAGATCCAAAAAGAGAAACGCCTAGGAACATTGTGGCCAAATTCCAGAGTTCCCAGTCAAGCAGAAAATCTTGCAAGCAGCTAGAAAGAAACAATTCCAGTATTGTGGAAATACAATCAGGATAACACAAGATGTAGTAGCTTCTACATTAAGGGATCGAAGGGCGTGGAATAGGATATTCCAGAAGTCAAAGGAACTAGGACTCAAACCAAGAATCACCTACCCAGCAAAACTGAGTATAATACTTCAGGGGAAAATATGGTCTTTCAATGAAACAGAGGACTTTCAATCATTCTTGATGAAAAGACCACAGCTGAAAAGAAAATCTGACTTTCAAACACAAGAATGAGAAGCATGAAATAGTAAACAGCAAAGAGAAGTCAGACTTACCAAAGGTGAACTGTTTACATTCCTACATGGAAAGACAATATTTGTAACTCTTGAAACTTTTCAGTATCTGGGTAGTTGATGGGACCATACACAGATGTACACACACACACACGTGCACACACACACATGTACATGCATGCACGCACACACACATACACACAAGCATGCACACACAGAGACAGAGAGCACAGAGTGAATTGAATAGGATGGGACCATATCTTAAAAGAAATTAAGGTAAATGGTGAGAGAGAAATGTAGTGGGAGGAGAGAGGGTGAAATGGAATGGGGTTAATTATATCTCATTCAAGAGGCAAGCAGGAAACTTTTTAGTGGAGGGAAAAAGAGGAGAGCTGAGAAAAAAACATGAAGTTTACCCTCATCACATTCCACTAAAGGACGGAGTAAAATGCACACTCATTTTGGTATGAAAACCTATCTTACAGTACAGAAAAATGGGGAAGAAGGAGATAAGCAGGGAGGGAGGGATGATGGAAGGGAGGGCAATGGAAGAAGGGAGCAATTTGAGGTCAACACTCTTGGGGAGGGACAGGATCAAAAGACAGAATAGAAACAATGGGGGACAGAATAGAATGGAGGGAAATACAGTTAGTCTTATACAACACGACTGTTATCGAAGTCATTTGCAAAACTACACAAATATGGCCTATATTGAATTGCCTGCCCTCCCAAAGGGAATGGGTGGGGAGGGAGGGATGGGGAGAATTTGGAACTCAAAGTTTTAGGAACAACAGTTGAGTATTGTTCTTGCTACTAGAAAATAAGAAATACAGTTAAGGGGGATAGAAAGTCATCTGGCCCTATGGGACAAAAGAGAAGATGGGGACAAGAGAAGGGAGGGATGATAGAAGAGAGGGCAGATTGGTGATAGGGAAAATTACAATGCTTGGTGTATTGTGGTGGGGGGAGGGGATAAATGTGGAGAAAATTTGGAACCCAAAATTTTGTTAAAATGAATGTAAAAAGTTAAATAAATACATATAAAATAAATTTTAAAAAAGAATGCTGAAAGTTCTCTATTTCACTGAAAGTCCATTTTTCCCCCTGAAGTATTATACTCAGTTTTGCTGGGTAGGTGATTCTTGATTTTAGTCCTAGTTCCTTTGACTTCTGGAATATCCTATTCCATGCCCTTCAATCCCTTAATGTAGAAGCTGCTAGATCTTGTGTTATCCTGATTGTATTTTGAATTGTTTTTTTCTAGAAGCTTGCAATATTTTCTCCTTGACCTGGGAACTCTGGAATTTGGCTACAATGTTCCTAGGAGTTTCTCTTTTTGGATCTCTTTCAAGAGGTGATTGGCGAATTCTTTCAATATTTATTTTGCCCTCTGGTTCTAGAACATCAGGGCAGTTTTCCTTGATAATTTCATGAACGATGATGTCTAGGCTCTTTTTTTGATCATGGCTTTCAGGTAGTCCCATAATTTTTAAATTGTCTCTCCTGGATGTATTTTCCAGGTCAATTCTTTTTCCAATGAGATATTTCACATTATCTTCCATTTTTCCATTCTTTTGGTTTTGTTTTGTGATTTCTTGGTTTCTCATAAAGTCATTAGCCTCCATCTGTTCCATTCCAATTTTTAAAGAACTATTTTCTTCAGTGAACTTTTGAACCTCTTTTTCCATTTGGCTAATTCTGCTTTTGAAAGCATTCTTCTCCTCATTGGCTTTCTGAACCTCTTTTGCCAATTGAGTTAGTCTATTTTTCAAGGTATTATTTTCTTCAGCATTTTTTGGGGTCTCCTTCAGCAAATTGTTGACCTGCTTTTCATGATTTTTTTGCATCTCTCTCATTTCTCTTCCCAATTTTTCCTCCACCTGTCCAACTTGATTTTCAAAATCCTTTTTGAGCTCTTCCATGGCCTGAGACTATTGAATATTTATTTTGGATGTTTGGGATACAGAGGCCTTGACTTTTATGTCAAGGTAAATATAAGCATTGTTCTTCCTCATCTGAAAGGATGGGAGAAGATATCTGTTCACCAAGAAAGTAACCTTCTATAGTCTTATGTTTTTCCCTTTTCTGGGCATTTTCCCAACTAGTTACTTGACTTTTGGGTCCTTTGTTAAGAGTAGCGTATACTCTGGGGATCTGTAAGATCTCAGTTCCTCCAAGTGGCACAATCAAGCATGTACACTGGTCTGAGAGCAGGGAGAGATTTTTGTGCCCAGAATCTTAGCAGAGTCTCCTCTCCACAGCCACCTGGCCTCCAGTTCCACCAAGTCAGTGCTGATGGCTGAGATTCAGATAAGCTGCATGGGCATGGCCACCATTCAGTGTGAGATAAAGATCAGCTCCCTCAGGGCTTCTACAGATGTCTGAGGTAATAATCAGCTCCTCAGTGCCCCCAGGGATTTTATGATCCAATAATGGATAGGGGCTGCTGTAGGGGCTGCTGTGGGAACTGCTGCCACCTGCCAGATGTGACTTCTGTGGCCATTGCATATGGCCGGAGCTATGGGAAGGCCCTTCTCCCTTGTGGGCCAGCTGAAAAAACCCTATCACTGACCTTTGGACCCTGTGGTTGAGGGATCTGCAAACCGCTGCTACTGCAACTGGAGATTCCACAACTGGAGATTTGGCCACTGCAGGCTGTTCGGGAGCCAAGTGCCACATGGCCAAGGCTGGGCTGGGCTGCACTCCATGTCCAGTGCAACAGATGTTTCCTGTGGGTCTTTCAGGTCACCCTAGGCTGGAAATCTCCACTCTGCTGTTCTCCACTTCTGCTGCTCCAGAATTTGTTGAGAGTCCCTCTTTATAGGTATTTTATGGGCTATGTGGGGAGAGCCAGCATATGTGTGTCTTTCTACTCCACCATCTTGGCTCCATTCCTCTGATATTAAAGAATTTTAAAGGAGAAGCAATACAAAGGATGCCATTGAAATATACAACTAGAAGATGAAAAAGTGGGCTTGTTGCATAGCAAGAAGAGGGCATTAATGATGGACAATTAGAGCACTCTAGTGGTATCTGGGCAATATCAAGAGACCAGAACAAGATTTCCAGAATGTCTGGAGGAACGCTCATGGGGAATTTATGTGGAAATATGGAGAAGAGCTAGAGAAGATAGACTGTACTTTTCATCATAAGAAGGAGTACTTCCATGGCTGAGATCGTGTCTCCATAGATCTCAAGGAAGTCAGATGGAATCAGTACTCAGGAATCCTAAGACAAAGGGAGAACATAAATGAAAAAGATTCCCATCTCATTTGCCTAATTGCAAAAGTGTCATTGTTACTCCAAAACTACTACTCTGTAGTAATTTGTGTTAGAATTGTATAAATGTCTTTTGAAACAAATATTTATTTTAACTTTTGAGTTTCAAACTCATTCATTGTTAGCTTCATTCTTCTGACTGTCAATTGAATGATTAAATGCCAAGATAAGAATTTCTATTATACCTCAAATCTAAGAGCATTTGCAATGGAAAAAATGATATATCTCTTTTTTGGATACATGTAGGATAAAGACAAATTTTAAATCTTTGATAGCTTAGCAAACAAGAATTGTTCAAGTGTTAAATCACATCAGATTAAGTGAAATCAAAAGCCTATTTCACTTTTTTCCTGAATCAAAGGACTTTTTCTCCCATGTAGTTCATATCTTCCTAGAAATTGCACTTTATTTAGCCAAATCAATGTCTTACTTTGCTCCTATATTCCCCAATCATTGCTGCCAGACTTCTACCAATGTCATTAAAAATATCTTTTCATGATTTGAGGGTTTTTTTTAAAGTGTCTTCAGTTTTCCTAGATATCTTATAGGTTTTTGAGATCATTTAGGCAACTTCGAACAGGTCATTTTACTTTCTTCAGTCTCAGATTCCTCATCAGTAAGATGGAGGGATCAGACTGGACAATATACAAAGTCCTTTGTATCTCTGAAATTCTATGCTCTTTGATAATCTTGATTCATGTTCCCAATACTGTAATTGACTGTCACTCATTATTAAGGGTGGGGGGGTATCATTATCTTCCATTTGATTCTACATGTAGCAGTTATGGTCTAAATACGCTTTATATTTTTTAATGCGGGAATAGTTTATATATCACTATCTACACCGCTAGCTTGATGGAGAATTTCCTTTCTTAGTTAGCAATCAGTTAAAAGTGTTTGACTAATTCCACTGTATTCAAAGTTCTGGTAATGAAGGGCATAAACAGAATTGTAAGTTGGTGAGGTGACTAGGGCTTCACCAAAGTGTTAAAATTTAGAGAGCATGTGCAAAACATAAGGAGCATCAAAACCAGTAAGCAAGAATGATTAAAGTAAGAAGCCATCAGATGGTGCTTTTTGCCAATTACCCCTATTCAGAATCAGATTGGATCAGAGGCTGATTCTAAACCCTTGTTTCAGGTAAATTTCTCCCAGTTCAGGACTCCGTCTTCTTGAACAGCCTTTCAAGCACTCCAGGATACTCTTCTGCAGGATCTGATTTGTCTTAAAATGTCAATGTGCAAATATTCTGTGAAACTTGTCCAAAGCAACAAAAATCACAATTTATAGCTCTGAGTTTGATGTATTGCATGGAGGGAGGAGCATGTGTGGCAAATGCAAAGAATGATAAGAATGTTTGCTTATCAGGGATAAGAACTGGGAATAATGATAGGGTCAGCTGGTAGAAAGACTCATTGACTTCCAAGCAACAAAACTTGGACTTGCCGATAGAGAGTACCTATAGGTTCTTAAAGAAAAGAGTAGTATTTTCTGAATTGTGTTTGAACAAAGTCCCAGAAGTTCCAATCAAGGAAGTAGAAATCACAACAACAAACCTAGACCAGGAGCCTGCAGAGGAGTTCATGAGGGAGGTTAAATCATTTTGAGGGCACTGACAAATCAATTCTCAAGATTTGTAAAAGCCAAAAAGATACTAAAGGTATAGAGATAATCTCAAACTTCATTATCCAAAAAGGCTCATATGCTTTCTTCCTAATCTATTTATAATTTTTATGAGATTATCTTCACCTGAGACAAGGGCAACCTTGATCACAGCACTAAGGGAATGGACAGATTGTCCCAAATGATATTACATAGTGGACTACATCTTTACAATGATACAATTGAATGAAAGGTTTAATGGATATTCTTATAAGTCTACTTTAGAGCACATGCTCTGAACTTTACTATCCCCATCCCACCTCACAAGAGCAGACTGGATCTCCAGAGGTTGCTCCCTCAGGTTTCTAGTGGATCTTTAAAAAAAAAAACATTTTTTCCAATTACGTGTGAAAACAATTTTAACATTAGGTTTTTTTAAATTTTTAGTTCCAAATTTCCTGCTTCCCTTTCTCCCTCCCTCCCCACTTATATAGGTTGCACATATACATGTGCAGTCATCCAAAACATTGGTCATGTTATGAAAGAAAACACAGACCAAAAACAAACAAAACATACAACAAAATCAAGTAAAATAAAGTTGTAAAAAAGTATGCTTCAATCAGCATTCAGATCCCATCAGCTACCTCTCTGGAGGCAGGTAGCATATTTCATCATGAATTCTTTGGAAATGTCTTGGATCATTGCATTGCTAAGAATAGCTAAGTCATTCACAGTTGACGATTGTACAATATTATTGTTACTGTATACAATGTGCTTCTGGCTCTGCTCATGTCAGTTTGACTCAGTTCATATTTGTCTTCCAGGATTTTCTGAATGTATTCTGTTCATCATTTCTTATAGCACAATAGTATGCATATCAAAATCATATAACACGACTTGTTCAGGTTTTCCTCAATTGATGAACATCCCATCAATGTCCAATCCTTTTCCACCACAAAAAGATTTGCTATAAATATTTTTGTACATATAAATATTTTTAAATATATAAATATTTTCTATTTCTTTTTTAAAAAAATCTCTTTGGGATACAAACTTCGTATTAGGTATTGCTGGGTCAAAAGATATGCATAGTTTTATACACCTTTGGGCATAGTTTCAAATTGTTTTCCAGAATGGCTAGATCAGTTCACAATTCTATCAACAATGCATTAGCGTCCCAATTTTCCCACATTCCCTACATTTGTCATTTTCTGTCATATTAGCCAATCCGATAAGTGTGAGGTGGTACCTTCAAGGTGTTTTAATTTGCATTTCTCTAATCACTAGTGATTTAGAGCATGTTTTCATATGACTATAGACAGCTCTGATTTCTTCTGAAAACTACCTGTTCATATCCTTTAACCATTTACCAACTGGGAAGTGACTTACATTTTTGTAAATTTGACTCAGTTTTCTATATATTGAGAAATAAAGTCTTTATCAGAAAAACCTGGTATAAATCTCCCCCAGTAGTTTTTTGTTTTCCTTCTAATTATAGCTAATTTACTATGGCTTATGCAACCCCTTTTTAATTAAAGGTAATAAAATTCATTTTATATCCTGTAATGCTCTCTATTTCTTCCCTTATCCATGTCTGACAAGTAAACTATTCCATATTCCCCTAAATTGCTTATGATATCACCCTTTATGTTTAAATCATGTGTTTACTTTGACCTCATCTTGACAGATGGTTTGAGGCATAGGCCTATACCTGGTTGTGACATTTTGGTCTATAATTAGTTCTAGGAAATCTTTAAAGTCTCAGGGGAGTGTGTGTGTGTGGGGGGGGTTTCTAATATGATACTTCACGAACTCTTTCCAGTGTTTTTTCCTCAATGATTATCACTTGATATCAGATAGCCACACTATTAGATTTTAGTAAAAGATCTTTACCAAGGTAGTATAGTAAGAATAATCTGTACAAAATATCCCCTTCCCCCAATCTGTGGCTCAGTTTCCCATCCGTACCTTCAGAATCTAGAGAAAAATAGGATTTAGGCTTAAAGCATATGTGACAGAAGGGTAACATAGCTCCTCGAAGTTCCTCTATTGGATTCCTCGAGACAGTCCTCTTAGGCATTGGATATTTTGCTTCCTATTAGAGTCCTAAAGTGTCAATGTGTCTAGTTTGTCCTTGGCTCTTAATTCCTGCTGCTGATGGTCACTACTATTCTGGAGATGGTTTTAGGTGGCCAGAATTCAGATCTCCTGAGCCTTTCAAGTCCACAAGGTTGGTCAAGAGGAAAGGAAGGAGCGGAGGTAGAGTCTCTATCTAATATTGCCTGCTCTCCCAAATGATTCTTTCTCAGGGACTTAACTGCTCTCTCCTCTAAGCTACCAGATGGTTAAATGCTTGACTTCCAAACTGGCTTGTTGTTTTATAGAAGACTCACAAGGCATAACTGATTCTCCTTAGCTAACAACAGTATTCTTCCTGCAGTCTCACTGACTTTTATCCAATGACTTTCAAAGATTTTTCTCACCTAGCCTAATGCCTTGGATTGATTGATCCAGTAGAAGTGTTCTCACCTGATTATGGCAGTCATTTTAAGTGAAGTGGGGTCAATCAACCTAAACAGGAACAAAACAGGAGCTTAAAGAGAGGTCCAAAAAATCAATGAGGAGAAGAAGGTTTTAAAAATCACAATTAGCTAAGTGGAAAAGGAAGTTCAAAAGCTCACTGAAGTAAATAGTTCTTTTAAAAATGAAAGTAGAGCAGATAGAAGCTAATGGCTTTATGAGAAACCAAAAAATTACAAAAAAACCCAAAAGAATGAAAAAATTGAAGATAATGCGAAATATCTCACTGGAGAAACAATTGATCTGAAAAAATATATCCAGGAGAAAAAATTTAAAAATTGTGGGACTACCTGAAAACCATGATCAAAAAAAGAGCCATCATCTTTCATGATATTATCAAGGAAAACTGCCTGGATATTCTAGAACCAGAGGGTAAAATAAATATTGAAAGAATCCACAGATCACCACCTGAAAGAGATCCAAAAAGAGAAACTCCTAGGAACATTATAACCAAATTCCAGAGTTCCCAGGTCAAGGAGAAAATATTTCATGCAGCTAGAAAGAAACAATTTCAGTATTGTGGAAATACAATCAGGATAACACAGGATCTGGCAGCTTCTAAATTAAGAGATCAAAGGGCTTGAAATATGATATTCTAGAAGTCAAAGAAACTAGAATTAAAACCAAGAATCACCTACCCAGCAAAACTGAGTTTAATACTTTGGGGGAAAAATGGTTATTCAGTGATATAGAGGATTTTCAAGCATTCTTGATGAAAAAACTAAATCTGAAAAGAAAATTTGACTTTCAAACACAAGAATCAAGAGAAGTATGAAAAGGTAAACAGGAAAGAGAAATCATAAAGGAATTTCTAAAGTTGAACTGTTTACATTCCTACATGGAAAGACAATATTTGTAACTCTTGAGACTTTTCTCAGTATTTGGGTAGTTGGAGGGATTATAAACACACACACACACACACACACACACATACACACACATATAGACAGAGAGCAGAGGGTGAGTTGATTAAGAAGGGATGATATCTAAAAAAATAAAATTAAGGGGTGAAAGAGGAATATATTGGGAGGAAAAAGTGATAAATTGAATGAGGCAAATTATCTCTCATAAAAGAGGCAAGAATAACTTTATCCAATGGAGGAGAAAAGGGAGTAGGTGAAAGGGAAAAAATGTAGCTTACTCTCTTCACAGGTGGCTTAAGGAGGGAATAACATGCTCACTAAATTTGGTATGAAAATCTATATTATACTACAGGAAAGTAGGGGAGAAGAGGACAAGTGGGGTGAGGGGGATGATAGAAGGGAGGGCAAATGGGAGGAGGGAGTAATTAGAAGTAAACACTTATGGGGAGGGACAAGGTCAAAAGAGAGAATAGAATAATTGGGGGGCAGGATAGGATGGAGAGAAATAGTTAGTCTTACACAGAAGTCTTACACAGGAGAGTAAATTTAAAAATTGTGGGACTACCTGAAAACCATGATCAAAAAAAGAGCCATCGTCTTTCTTGACATTATCAAGGAAAACTTCCTGGATATTCTAGAACCAGAGGGTAAAATAAATATTGAAAGAATTCACAGATCACCTCCTGAAAGAGATCCAAAAAGACTATTATGACTATTATGGAAGTCTTTTGCAAAACTACACATATATAGTCTATACTGAATTGCTTGCTTTTTCAGTGGAAATGGGTGGGAAGGGAGGAAGGAAGGGAAGTTGGAGTTCAAAGTATTAGGAAGAATGTTGAGAAGTGTTTTTTGCATATAATTGGGAAATAAGAAATACAGGTAATGGGGTATAGAAATCTATCTTGCCCTACAAGAAAAGATGGAGATAAAGGGAAGGGAGGGGTGTGATAGAAGGGAGGGCATATTGAGGGAAGGGGTAATCAGAATGCAAGATGTTATGGGGTGGGGGAGGGGAGAGATGGGGAGAAAATTTGAAACTCAAAATTTTGTGGTAATGAAAGTTGAAAAGTAAAAATTAATAAATAAACATTTAAAATTTTAGAAAAAGTTTGGGGTGAAGGGAAAGGAGTAGGGAGTTGCTTATGGATAGCAATTCAACCTAATTCAATTCAATTCAATTCAACGACCATTACTGGGCACCTACTTGCACAGCGCACTGTGTTTGGCAGTGAAACAAACCCTGTCCTCAATTTACATTCAACCAGATGAATATTATCTGTATATGAGTACAGGTATATATATTCACAGGTATGTATGTGTATATATATAGACATTTACATATATATGTATATATGTATGTATGTGTACATGTATATATACATGCATATTATTGATAACACAAAGAAATATATTCACATATATGTAAATCTTTTGCATATATTATTGAGAACACAAAGATATATCCATACATACATTATATATCTATATATACATATACTATATATCTATGTATGTCTATCTATATAAAGTACATATACATATATGTACACAAATATGGCACTAAACTATTAACATGCTTTGCCCCAGTGGTCTTAGTACTGGATATATAACCCAAGGAAATTGAAGACAAAAGCAAACACTTTGTCCACATAATATTTATAGTAGTACTTTGGAGAAGTTGCAGAATGTTAAACACAAAACGGATGCCCATCAATTGTGGAATATCTGAAACAAATATAGTAGACAGCTACAATAGAACTCTATTGGGTCAAAAGAAGTGACAGATATGAAGAATTCAGAGAGATGTAGAAAGACTTGTATGAACTAGTGCAGAATGAAGTGAGCAAAACAAGGAGAACAATTTGTTTTATTACTACAATACACACACATACTCACACACACACATCATGCACACATACACACACCCCTAAAAGACACCTGAACTCTGATTAATTGTGATATGCAATCTTTGTCCTGGAGAGCAGATGATGAGACTCACTTGCTTTCTCTTCATGGAGAGGTGAGGGATTGTGGGTTACAAATGCTATCATTTTGAAACCCTAGCCTCTGAAGACCTCTCTAGAAAAAGGCCTCCATCAATGCTGTTTGGGTGAAATCCAGTTTCCAAGATGTAGCTTTAGTGGGTGCCATTACATCCAAGAGGACTACAGAGTAACACCCAGAAGGAAATAAAGATGGCATGCTTCATTCAGGTGAGGGATCGATTCCTAGCTCTGCTTCTCTCTAGAAAACTCTTCCACTAATTGAGTGTGACTAGAAAATGCCCTCCTTCATCAGCATCAATGGAGAACGAGAGGGAGGAAGGGAGGGAAGAAAGAGGGCCTGAGGATTCCACCAGACTCCCTGACCCAGGTTTCAATGGCCTCAGTATTTAGAACACATCGGAGTGTGTCTGAATGACTTGCAAAGCTTTAGAAATATCTAAGGCAGAAGAAGAAAAAGGAATGAGACAGCAAGCAAAAGTAAGAACCATTTAGTTCTCCCATTCTGCCTTACTTGCAAAACTAGAGATAACGGTTAATGTCAACTGGGCCATCACAAAGGCAAACCCCAAAGTTCCAATTCCTTTCGAACTGAGTAAGTCCAGTCTTCTTATACCTTACTGCTCTCCTCACTGGACTCCTTTCTGTTTCCCCAACATGATACCTCATCTCCCAAACACAGGCATTTTCATTGGCTTTCCCTTATGCTTGGAATGCTCTCTCCTCATCTCTACTTCCTGGCTCCCTTCAAGTCCCAGTTAAAACCCCACTCTCTTAAAAAATCTTTTCCCAATCCCCTTTAGCGCTAGTTCCTCCCCACTTCCATTGCCTCCGATTTATCTTGTATCTGTCTTGTGCCAAGCATGTTCTCCCCCCACCCCACCCCCAATTAGATGGCTAGTTCTTTGACAACAAGAACTATTTCTCACTTTTCTTTGACTCCCCAGCACTTACCACAGTACATAGCACCTAGTAGGTGCTTAATAAAATGCTTGTTGTTGACTGGCTTTAAACCATATATTAACACAGTAGTAACAAAATTCAGAGTACTTTACACTGTGCCATGCAGCCTCTCAATCAATAAAATGTGGATCATTTTAATTATTTTCTTTCCCACAAAATAGCCTATATTTCATTTAAGCTTTTCTCAGAAAGAGACAGTTAATAGAACTCTCAGTGCAAGAGATCATAGATCAAGATTTTTTTTCCTCCGTTTTACCAACATAGCTTTTGATATTAGGTATTTATTGTCCCTTGAGGAAGCCTGCCTAATTCTCTGAGTTGAGATTAATCCTACTTATTGATTCTCATAAATTTGGTACAATGAAATTCTTTGATTTAATTTAATCAGGAATGCAATCTAAAACCTCTGAAATAACAGTATTCTGAAGCCATTATGATGATCCACTCTATTAAGCATCAGGGTGAATAAGAAGCATTTTTTTCATTCAAAGATAGGAAGGATTGGAAATAGGTTGTTAAATAAAAGAGATATCAAAGCTTCCCTGCCTAGTCAATCTCAGAAGAAACTTTTTTGGCTTGGGAACAAGATACAAGAAGTTTCACAAAATCATGGAATTTCTGAATTGGAGGAGACTTGGGAGGTTCCGGCATTCTGTCCTGAACCCTCCTCTCTCCTCTTTCTACACACTCTGTGATCTCATCACCTCCCTTGGATTCCACCAGAATCTCTATGAAGATGACTCCAGTTCAGCACAGCTAGCCCCATCTCTGTGATGAGCTCCAATCTCACATACCTAATTTCCTGCTTGGCTGATCCACCTAGATTTGCTAGAGGCATCTTAAACTCAATGTTTCTGAAACAGGATTTCTTATCTTTTATCCTAAACTCACCTGGCTTTCTCTTAAATCTATCCCTTTCTCTCTCATACCACTCTTCTAGTCTCTACCCTTATCACCTCTCATTGGGACTATTTCAATAGTCTCCTCACTGGTCTCCCTACATGAAGTCTCCCCTCTTTTCTCATCTATCACACAGCTGCCACATTAATATTTCTAAAGTACAGGTCTGACTACATTGCTTCTCAAGAAGCTTTAGCAGCTTCCTATTGCCTAAAAAGTTAAAATAGTTAAAAAGTTAAAAAAAGTTAAAAAAGCCTAAAAGTTAAAATAGAAACTCTTGTGTTTGGCATTTAAAGCCTTTCATAATCTGGGTCCACTTCATATTTCAGGTTGGTTTCACATTATTCCCCTTCATATGATCTATGCTCTAGCCCAAACTTGTCAATTGCAGTTCTCCATGCGTGACATCCCACCTTCTACCCATATACCTTTGCAGAGGCCATCCTGAAATCCAGGAATGCTCTCACTCCTTACCTCTGGGAACCTCTGTCTTCAAGGTTCAGCTCAAATGCCATCTTCACCAAAAGACCTTTTCCATTTCCTCCAGTTGTTAGTGCCTACCCCATCACCATATATATTTTTAAATATATCTTGAATTGAGAATTATTTGTGAATAAATTGTTCCTCTTGGTAGAATATAAGACCGTTAAGGGTAGCAACTTTTAGTTTTGTATTTATAAACTTGGTGCCTTCACAGTTCCTGCACAAAGTAGGCTTTAAGAAATGCTAGATTGATTGATTAATCATATCCAGCCCATGTCTGAAAAAGAATCCTTAGTACAACATATCAGGAAAATTGTCATGCCGTTATTGCTTCGAGATGTCCACTGAGAAGGAACCTACAACCCCTTTAGGGTGGCTGAACCTCAAAACCCATTTATTTGTATGGGACTCTTTTCATCAGGGGAGATTGTCATCCAATGCTCTATGTTTGCATGAGGGATGGAGATGGCAAGATCTGGCACACTTTCTCGTTGAACTAGGATTTCTTGTTCCCAGTGAGGGAACTCTATCATTCTGTGTATTTGTCTGGTATACATTCTCAGTTATATACTTTGGTTTCTCTTTGCTATCAGTTTGGATAAATGAGTTTGTCATTTACTACATGTCCATTATGGAACTGGCATTTGATGGAAAAGGAGTTTGACCTTGGATATGTATCTTGGAGCACTTTTCCCTATTAAGTGATATCAATCAAGAGTTCAAGTTGATCCTAGAAATTATTTCCCCTAGACTAATGTTTAGGGAATGGATAGTCATAATTCTAGTCCAGTAACCCCTCTCTGTGAGAAAGGCAGAGTGGTCACTCTGGTTGGGGCCCCAACTTCCCACTCCCCTCTTAATAGGAATCGAAGCTACCCTTGAAGAAGGATAAGTAGACAACAGAACCATGTGGCTACAAATAACCTGCATGGAAAGCACAACACATCCCTTTACACTAACAACTTATTCCACTCAGGAATAATTCAAATTCCTAAGAAGCTGTTCCGTTTATCAAACCTAAATTTACCTCTCTGAAACCCATTGTTCCTATTTCTCCCCTGGTAGGACCAAACAGAACAAATCTAAGAATAGAGAGAGTCTTAAAAAAAAATAGATGGTCCTAGCCTTGTGTATTCTGTGTGATCAGCTTTCAAACACACACAGAGAGCTGTCCTGTCCCTATTGAGTCTTTTAGCATAAATATCCCTAATTCCTTCAACTGATCCTCAGAAACCATGGACTCAATGGCTGTCAGCATTCTGGTTGCCCTCCTTTTAACTCTTTGAGCTTAGGGGATGTCCATCCTAAAATGATGTGCTTGGAACTGAACACAATACTCACAATCCTGTGGGAGAATGCAGCTGAAATTTTGCCTGCTTATTCCTGGACCTTCAGTCTCTCTTAAAGCAAGTTGATATCTTTAGAATTTGGGGAGTTTTTTTTTAGGGAGGAAATCTATTGACTCAAATACAGCTTGCAATTTCATAGACTTCCTGTACTTCAAATCATACAACCTTGGGTTTTTTTCTTTTTTTATTTCATTTTCAGAGTAAAACAAAACTAAATTCATGAGGCTATTTGCAAAGGTGTAGCTAATTACCCAGAAAACCCCAATGAATTCTACAAAATATCTCAAATCTGCCCTCCTTTTTAAACTCAATTATCTCCCACCCTCTTTTTAAAAACTTTCAGCGCCTTCTTTTAAATAAGGAACTGACGTAACCTCTATTTCAGTGATAACTGTTTCCCACTTATTTAATTTCCTTCTTGCTTCTTTTTATATAAACACTATGGTTTTTTAAAGGTCTTTTCTCAAAGGAATTGGCATACTTTTTTTTTCTTAGTCTAACAAAGGCCCATTTCTCAGTCTTTCATTTCCTCTTTTCTTATCATCAATAGAACTGACTAAATGTTAACAACAAGGAGAGACAAATCCATTTGTATGGAGCGCTTCTGAATGAATTTACCCCAAGCCTTGAGCAATTACAAAGGAGAAGCACTTAAAATAAAGTCAGCAAAATATAACATAATGAACCATTCAAATGAATTTACCAAACAATTACACTACCATCATAGATGAAGGTTAATGTAAAGCTCTTTTTTAATGGTCTTTAAATATAGAAAGATAGGGGATAATGAGAAAGTACCATGTCCCTATTTTTAATACAAGATCATTTTTCAATTATTATTTCAGTAAAGTTTCACTGCTAGCAAACGTGTAATCAAGGCAAGAAGGTGAGTGTGAGGAAGGACTAACAGATGATCTTATCTTTTTCATTTTCTCTTATTCTATTTCACCTAATGTCATTTGCATGCCAATCAAAGAAAGGGAATTGAAAGAATTGGGAATGCAACTCACCTAGGCATTCTTGTTGGGTGAAGGATCTACAGTGGATTTTAAAGACTTGGGCTCACAAAAAAAGAATTAAAAAGGGAATTACAAGGTATTTTCTTACCCTAAGTAAGATGGTTGTCTGGCTTCAGTACCAAAGATAGTTAAAAAAATGGACATTTATAGTCTAGGACATTCTATTGGCTTTTCTTAGCTCACTATATACTAATCATTAGCTTGTCATTGTCAGGAAAGGAATTCCTAAATACTGCTCATCCACTGGGTCTATGGAACAAAAGGTTTGGGGAAAAAATTAATATAAGACACTTGTTGTACATGAGGAATGGCAAGAAAAATGCCATCTTGAAACATGATAGCACTATTTTGCATTGATTGTAAAACCTCAAAAATGGGAGTAATAATAGTTATAAATATTTCCTACAATAACTCACTTTTTCAGAGAAAAACATTTGTTAGTCCACATTTCTGCCTATCCTGAAAATCACTCCAGCTTCTAGGTAGTCTTTATTCCAAGCAGTACGTCTAAGTTATAGTGACATTCACATTAAGTTTTGAACATCATAGAGTGATATTTGGTCTTTCAGTGGCAAGTAGGATTTAATTATGTCCTTATTTATGTAGGTGAGTAAAATAAAATATTTCTTTCACTTTATAGGAGGTCAATTTTAGAATAGAAGCACTTGCCTGAAAAACACCTGGAAATGTCTTTTAGATAGTCATCTTTCTGGAATATAACCAGGCAGAGAGAAGAATAAAACCTTTGAAGAATTATGCATGCAAAGATTTTTTTTAAAAAGATATATAGTCTGAGATAGAGCATATATCCCATGATGGTGGGCACCAGAATTAATTCTAGGATTGCCTTAGATGCAGCCTTATGATTACTCGAGATAATAAGGGCTATATTTAGATGCCAACCATCTGAAAGAAAACTAAAAATTCAGTAAGTCATGTGGGTGTTTGCTTTCCATGATGCTAAGCATACGGATATTCAGAAACATCTGGACAATTGACTGAAATGCTCAATTTTCATCCAGATGTCTGGAATCATATAAACAAAGGCAAAGTTGGTGTCAACCATACCACCCTCCTTCTTACCCAGATATTCATCTGGGACTTGATGAGAATGGCTTGAAGTATACTCATAAAGTGAGCTAACTTAGATTATTTCAAAATGATGACAAACAACCAGATGTTTCTGAATATACAAATATTTTGATATCATTTAGCTATTGCCTTCTATTAGCACACAGATAATAAATCAGACATGAAAAAATGAACTGGAAATGCTTTTAGTATTTCATCTAAAAAGAATTGCTTTTAGGTGAAATAAATCATAAAAAATAGAATTCAGGATGTGCTCAGGGAAACCAACACTCAGACTTTATAAATAGTTTAGATCAGGGGTTATTAACCAGGGCTCATGAACTTAAAAAAATTATAACTATATTTCAAGATGATTGGTTTCCTTTCTAAACCTATAATACTATATACACTAATCCCCATTCTAAGAACTGATCAATAGGTTTTGCCAGACTGCCAAAGGGGACCATGGCACAAAGAACTTTAAGAACCCTTGATTTAGATCAATCGTTTTTTTTCCCAAAGCATATAACAATTTTTAAATTATTATATTAACTATTCATATAAACATGCCATTATTATGTATCACTATCACATGAGAGAATAAGGCTGACAACTTTGTGCAGCTCTGCATCACTTAAATCCAATTCACACAAAACCCTCTGAAGAACAAAGGATGATGGTAAGAATGCAATCACTATCCCTAGTCATATAATGTAATATAGTTGGTGTTTGAATCCATTAGCTGTACTTTTTTTAAATCCTTTTTCCTCTCTGTTTTTTTTTTTACAACTGCCATATTAAATCACCATTCATTAGGTAGTGGCTTTACCCTTATCCCTCTTCTCTCTATAATTTTTCTTTGTGATCTCATCAAATCTCAAAAGTTCAATAATCAGCCTCCATGCAGATGACTACCCAGATTGCATATCCAGTCCAGTTACCCTCTTACACGCCACTTAGAAGTTGTTGGGAAGTTTTTGTAATATCCTCAATATCTTTCTTTGCAAAGAATTGACCTCGAGCAAGTCACAACCTCTACCTCAGTCTGCTCTACTGTAAAATGAGTAATTCTAGCACCTACCTTACAGGGGTTTTGTGAGGATCAGATGAGATAATATTTGTAAGAGTGCTTAGCACAGTACCTGACATGTAGTATATAAATGCTTATTCCCTTCCCCTTCTCCGTTTTGTCATGACAGTTCTCCAAATTCTTGGACACCAATACTCATATACCATTAAGACTTGTAGACACCATACTTGAACCTGGAGTTGGTAACTAGGGCTCTCTTAGAAGTGAAATGAAATAGAAACATAGTATCTGAAACCTTGGAAGGGATCTCAAAGATCATCTAGCCTAACCCACATTAGGACAAGAATCCCCTATACAATAAATATGATCTGTAGTTACCCAATCTGAGCTTGAAAACCTGCTATTAGAGGGAAATCCAGTATCTGAGTAGCCACAGTATCCACTTTCAGATATCTCTAATTATTAGAAAGTTTCTCTTTACATTTATCATAAATTTGCATGTTTTCAACTTTGATCCACCATTGCTCTTAGTTCTGCTATCTGGAACCAAGCAAACAAGTTTCATCTTTCATCTATGCAACAGACTTTCAAGGACTTGAAAGCAACTTTCCTGTGCCCTCAAAAATCTTCCATTTTGCAAAGCAGACACTGACAGAACCTTCACTTGATCTTTTTATGGCATGATCCTGAATTAAGTCAACAAGCATTTCTTTTTTAAAAAACTAATTTGTTTTCAGTTTTCTACAATCATGTCCATAAGTCTTAGATTTTCTCTCTCCTTCCCCCTTCCTTCCCTGAGGCAGCATGTAATCATATATTCCTATACATACATTCTTATTAAGCACATTTTCACATTAGTCATGTTGCATAGAGGAATTAAAATGAATGGGGGAAACCATGAGAAAAAAAACAAATCAAAACAAAACATAGCACAGGAGAAAATATTCTGCTTCATTCTGTGTTCCAATTCTATAGTTCTTTCTCTGAATGGCATTTTGCCTCAAGAGTCCTTTGGGAATGTTTCAGGCCCTTGCATTGCTGTGGAAGGGCTAAGTCTACCAGAAAAATTCCTCACACACTGTGGTTGTTACTGTGTATAATGCTCTCCTGGTTCTGTTCCTTTCACTCAGCATCAGTTCATATAAGTCCTTCCAGGCCTCTCTGAAGTCTTCCTGTTCATCATGTCTTATAGCACAATAGTATTCCATTCCCTTCATATACCACAACTTGTTCAACCATTCCCCAATTGATTTCCAGTTTTTGGTCACCACAAAGAGAGTTGCTATAAATATTTTGTACATGTGGGACCCTTTGCCCTTTAAATGATCTCTTGGGGATACAGTCCTAGAAGTGATATTGCTGGATCAAATGGCACATTTTTGCATTTCCTGAGCATTTCTTAAGCATCTAGTATAAGCCAGACATATACAAAACAAAACAAAAAAACCCAAACAATCCCTGCCCTGAAGAAGCTCACAGCCTAATTAGGGAAGGTAAAATGCAAACCACTATGTATAAAAACAAATGTATACAGGATAAATTAGAGATGATCCCATTGGGGAGATACTAATGTTAAGCAAGATCAGGAAAGGCTACTTGTAGGGGTAATTTTAGCTGAGACTTGAAGAAAGCCAGGGACATCAATAGGAGGCATGACAACTCCAGGCATGGGAGATAACTAGTGAAATGTGTCATCAGGAGATGGAGCGTCTTGTGCAAGAAATTTCAAGAAGACTACTGTCATTGGATCCCAGAATATATATTGGGATATAAGGTATAAGAAGACTAGAAAGGTAGAAAGGGGCCAGTTTATGAAGGGCTTTAAAAGAAAGTCAGATTTTACATTGGATCATGGAGGTAATAAAGCACCACTGGAGCTTTCTGAATGAGGGTGGGGGCAGTAGCATGCTAAGACTTGATCTTTATGAAAATCACTTTGATAGCTTAGTGGAGAATGGACTGTAGTGGGGAGATAATTGAGAAAGGGAGACCAACCAGAAGGTTGTTTTTAACAAAAATTCATGCATGAGGTGATGAGGACCTACACTAGGCTAATGGCAGTGTTCAAGGAGAGAAGAATGGACAATACTTGAAAACAAATTGGGTACGAGAAGTAAAATAGATATGGAGTTGAAGATGACACCCAGGTTGTGAGCCTGTATGAGTAGGTGGATGGTGGTACTAAACAGACTAGGAAAATTGCAACAAGGGAATCAGGGGCTAAAGATGTGTTTTGTTTCAACCAATTGAGTTTAAGGAGTCTATTACGGCTAGATACATAGATCATCCACATAGAGATGACCAAATCATAGGAGCTTATGAGGTCACTACATGAAATACCCTAGAGGGAGGAAAGAGGACCCAGGACAGAACCTTGGGGGATATCCACAATTAATATATGGAATCTTTTAGCATCCTGCTTGTCCTGTTCTGGACAGTCTATAGCTTATCAATGCCATTCCCAAAATGTGGTACCTATAAATGAACAGAATACTCTAAACGTGGTTAGACCAGGGCAGAATACATTCAGACACATTATATTGTTGAATTGTATTTCCTTTTTTGGTGTCCATATCACACTATTGAATCATATTGAGCTAGTGATCCCCTAAAATCCTTTGATCTTTTTCAGGAGAGCTATGTACTATCTACATGTACCCCCATTTTGTATTTCTGATACTGATTTTTTTAACCCAAATATAAGATTTTCTGTTTTTCCATATTAGATTTCATTTATTAGATCAAGCCCAACATCCTAGACTATCAAAATGATTTTAGAATCTGTCCAGTATCTTAACCATCTCTCTAGCTTTGTTATTCATAAATCTGATAAAGATGGATCTATGCCTTTATTCAAGTCATTGATAGCAATGTTTTAAAGTACAGAACTAAACATAAAGAGATCTTTGATGCATTCCAGTGAAAATTTCCTTTCAAGTTTGCATCAAACCACTAATGACTTTTGGATCCAACCATTTTCAGATCTACCTAAACTAAGAATTTCTTTTGTTGTTCCATAATTTCAGTAATGTTCAACTGTTTGTGACCCTATTTGGGGTTTTCTTGGCAAAGATACATTGTAGTATCTGTGAGACTTCTTTGAGGTATTGTAATTACCTCTACTTGGAGGATTTCAATCAGACTTTAAAAAAACTTATTAGGTATGTTATAATGGAAATTCTTTTCATATATGGGTTGTACTAGATGTCCACTGACATCTCTTCCTAGCTCTCCAATTCTGTGATTGCCATACTATCAACTAGGCCACAAACCTCTTAGGTTGGATACCATCATATAAGACAATGGCAAACCCCCAGCCAGGATGCTGAGGGTGCTGCCAGAAACTTTCTGTCTACTCATCATTTTAGATATGAAACCCCAAGCTTCCATGAGAGTAAGGCAGGCCACTTAAGTTTGGGTCACTGTCCCAACTGGCATAGTGATATTTAGAGTGTGGAACTTGGAGTGCAGGTTCTTTAGTCATTTTTCAGTAGTATCCAACTCTTTTTGATCCCTTTTGGGGATATTTTTGGCAAAGAGATTGGAGCAGTTTGCTATTTCCTTCTCCAGCTCATTTTACAGATGAGGACACTGAGGCAAGCAAAATTAAGTGACCTGCACAGGGCAACACAACCTGTAAGTGTCTGAGGCCAGTTTTGAACTCAGGAAGATGAAACTTTCTCATTTCAGGCACAGCACTCTATTCACTGCACTACCTACTGCACTAACTTTCTTTAAGTCACAACTAAAATCTCATTTTCCATAGGAAACTTTTCCCCAATCTTTCTTAATTCTAATTCCTTCTTTCACTTAATTACTTCCTACTTATTCTACACATAACTTGTTTTTACATAATTATTTGTCATGTTCCCATTAGATTATGAACCCATTGAAAGAAAGGACTGTTTGTTGCTCTTTAAAAAAATTTCCAGTGCTTAGCATAATGCTTGGCATATATAAGTCCTAAACAAAAGCTTATTGACTAACATCATCTGTGATTAATAAGGTGCTCATATATTGATTAAAGATTTGATTGATTCATTATTTTCATTCATCAGCACCATATTTTAGGAATATTGTTGATAAACTGGAGAGTGACAAGAGGAGAGATACCAGGATAGTGAATAACCTTAAGAAAATAAGTGAAAGGAATAAAGGATATTTTACTTGAAGAAGAGACATATTGGAGAGGTTCAGGGATTATTGCTGTCTTCAAGTGATTGAGGGATGGATAGAATTTATTAACGTGGTCCCAAAGTACAAAACCAGAAATAATTCAAGTCACTCTACTTCTCCTGCCCTTGGTTTGCTCATCTATAAAACAGGTATGTAGAATCATAGGATTATAGAGTGTTAGAGTAGGAAGGCACCTCAGAAATTATCTGGTCCTATCCCTTCATTTTATAGATTGTATACACATCTCATATGGAAAAGTGAAATGAATATTACATTTTGGATCAGATTCCTTATTCTGCCTCTTACTATAAGTAGTTTGATCTTAGAAAAGTCACTTAAATATTGATCATCGTTAAGTCAGGTTGATAATAATAAAAATAATGATGCCATATAAATTAACATATAGGCTTAATGCTAAAAGAATTAAGTTATCAAACAAGACAAAATATAGAACGAGACAAAAATGCAAAATCCTTTTGGTAGAACAAGAGTCAAGTACCTCAAGCGAAGCAATGTAAAATTTGTGTGATAAAGAAAGCCTAGCAGTGCCATACCTCAAAATATATTATAAAACAGTATCATCAAAACTATTTGGTACCAGCTAAAAAACTGGAAAATTGATCCATGGAACAGATTAGGTAAATAATATCCAGAAGCAATAAAATATAATAGCACAGGCTTAGATAAAATAAGGCACCAACTAATGGTGTAAGAATTTCCTATTAAACAAAAACTCATTGAGAAACTGGAGGAATTTGATTTAGGTCTATATGTCATAATAAATTCAAAATGGATACCTGACCTAAATATTAAAGGTCCCATCATAAACAAATTATATCAAATGCAAGGAGATATTTTTAGCAACTATGAGTTGGAGGAGAATTCTTGGTTTGAGAAAGAGCAGAGATGATCATAAAATGGGAAAGTTTACATAAAATTGAAAAGTGAAATCAATGTATTTAGAATTAGAAGGGAAGCCATTAACTGGGAAAAACATTGTTTTAACAAATTTCTTGGAGAAAAATCTAATATCCAAGATAAGATTATAGATACAAATATATAAGAACAAGAGCTATTCCACAACATATAAAAGCAAAAGATACCAATAGATAAATGCAAGTCATCAACAAGCACATGAAAGAATGTTCAAATCATTAATAACAAGAAATATGCAAATAAAAACAACTGAATTTTTACCTTACACCCATCACACTGGCAAAGATGATAAAGGAGAAAAATGACAATCTTTGTGGGAGGTTAGGGGAATACAGGTACACCAATACTGTGAACTGACCTGACCATTCTGGAAAGCAAAGCCAAAAAAAATTATTAAAATGTCAATATATTTCGACCCAATGATGACATTAATAGGTGTATTCCTTGTGAAAGGTCAAGGGTAGATGGAAAGATCCATTTCTACAAATATATTTGTGGAAGCATTTTGTGTTGTTATTGTGGCAATGACTTGGAAATTAATGTGAGTACCCTTCAATTGGTGAATGCTGGGCAAATTATGAATTGCGGATATAATAGAATATATTGCACCATAACAAATTGTGAAAGACAGTTCCTAAGAAACCAAGAATGATTTATATAAACCGATTCACAGTGAAGTGAGAACAATTTACATGACTAGAACAGTGCAAAGTAAAACAACTAACAACTTAAGAATTCCAGTCAATGTAATAAACTCCAAAGGACTAAGTTCCCCACAGCTTGGAAAAGGGATGGGGAGCTAGAGGTGCAGAGTGAGACATACATTTTGCAGACCTGACCGATGTTGATTTGGTTTGCTTGGCTACATTTATTTTTTTAATTTACTTTATTTTTAAGTTGTGGAATAAAGCAAACTTTTCCACAACATAGTATAATAAAAAAGATAATTGCACATGAAACTGCAAATCTATTACGTACAACTTGCTATTCTTTTAAAATATATAATATACTTATAATGTAAATTTCTTTTTTCTTTTTCCCTTTTTCTTCCTATTCCATTCCAATCTAAAATGGCTACTATTAGACACACACACACACGTGTGTGTGTGCATGTATGTGTGTATAAAATTATTCTGCACATACTTCTGTTCATCAGTTCTTTCTCTGGATAGCATCTTTCTTCATATGTCCTTTATTTTTAATTTGTGTATTTGTAATAGTCAAAATGATTTAGTCCCTCAAAGTTGTTCTTAAAGCAATGTGGATATTGCATACAGTATATTGTATATATTGTATCTACTGTATACAATATTCCTTTGGCTCTATTCATTTTGCTCTTCACCATTTTATTAAATTCTATGATCATTGAGCTCATCATTTCTTATAGCACAGCAGTATGCCATCACAGTCATACAACCACAAATTGTATACACCACAAATTCCCCATTTAATGGGGATTCCTGCAATTTCCAGTTCTTTGCCACCACAGAGTGGCTATAAACATTCCAATTCATATTCGAAGTTATAGTTACTATTTGTCAGTTTCCCTCAGTTTTATTTTTACTCATAATTTTCTTTGTCAGCCTCTATTTTTCACCTTTTCCTGTTACCTTATCTTCTCCCTCACCCTCCCACTCACCATCCACCCACCCTTCCAAGAGTACTACAACTATCTCTCCCTACCCTTCCAAAGCCAATAAACACATCCCTCCTAAAGTCTCCTCATCCTCCCCTCCCACCCTCCCAAATCCCAATCTACAGACCACTCTAAAAGTCCCTCTCCGATCCTGTCCCCCAGTTTTCTCACCTCTCTATATGTTCAGAAGACTGCTACACCCCTGTAGCATGTACAGGGTGTACACCTTATTTTCTCTTCAACACAGATGACAGTAAGTTTCCAAGATTATCAACCCTCCACCCCAAACATTCTTTCAGACTACCTTAGTAATGACAACAGTTTTAGGAATGCTGTTAACATTTTCATATATATGTAATTAAATATTTGAATTTAATGAGTACCTTATAATTAGTCTTTAATGGTTTCCTTATATTTCTTCTGACTCTTTTATACCAAAATTTCCACTTAGTTCTGGCTTTTTTATTATAAAAACCTGAAAGACTGTCAGTTCATCAAATGACCTTTTTTTTCCATTTAGAACTCAGCTTCACTGGGTAAGTTATTCTTGAAGCAACTCCAGGTCCTTTGCTCTTCTAAATATAATGTTTCAAGACCTATGGTCTTTTAGAGTAGAAGCTGCTAGTTCTTATGAAATTCTAACTGTATTTCTGCAGTATTTAAATTGCTTTTTTTCTGGTAGCTTGTAATATTTTCTTCTTAATCTGGGAATTTTGAAACTTGGCTATGGCACTGCTATAAATTTTCCTCCTGGGATCTCTTTCAGGTAATTAATGGTAGCTTTTTTCTATCTGCACATTACCCTCTTGTCTAGAATTTCAGGACAATTTTCCTTAATAATTTCTTGTAATATTATATTCAGATTCTCTTCTTCACCATAACTTTCAGGTCGTCTGACAACTCTTATGTTGCTTCTCCTCTATCTGTTCTATAAATCAATTGTTTTTCTAATGAATTATTTCATTTTTTCTTCTTTTTTCGAGTTTTATGAATACTTGATTTCTTATAATGTCATTCAATTCCTCTTGCCAATTCTAGCTTTCAAGGGGTTACTTTTTTCTTAAGATTTTGCAGATATTTTTCCAATTGGTTAACTTTCTTGGATTGTTTTTTTTTCTTAATTCTTCCTCAATCTCTCCTATTTGAGTTTTTATTTCCCTTTGAAGTTCTTCCACGAACTCTTTCTGGCCTTGTGACCATGTGATGTTACTCTTTGGGGGTGAGAGTGGCTTTTTCCTCTACACTATCTTCCCCTCAATATGAACCCAGATCTTCTTTTGCACTTACATTTATTTGTTACAAGGGAAGGCTTCTATTTGATGGATGGGAGTTAGGGGAGAAATTAGTAGCTAGTAAAACTGATGCAAAAAAAAGCAGAAGAGAAAGAAAAAAGCATAAGTGAAACATTAAAAATTGCACAGAAGAAAGCAAAGAGAATTCTAGAGTGAGAATGGGACAGACAAGCAGGGCAGATTTGTTACAATCATATTGAATTTAATACACACATAAAACTGTGCCTATTAGAAGTTTGTAATTTCATACAAATCTGTTTCCTGTTTTTGTATATTAAAAGGTTCATTTTTATTAAGTCTACTATAAAAAAAGAAAAAAACAAAAAGAAAGTCACCTAAGTCTCATTTTCTTTTCTGCACTACTTACTTCACATAATTTGTGTAGGGGTCATTAAATGAGAAAATGTACTCAAAGCACACTGAAAATTGCAAAGTGAAACATTAATACAAGCTACTATAAATGTAATTGAGGCAGCTAGATGGCTCAGTGGATAGAGCATTTGATTTGGAGCCAGAAAGATATAAGCTCAAATCCTGCCTCAGATACTTACTAGCTATGTGACCTTGGGCAGTCACTTAACCTCTTATTGCTTTAATCCACTGGAGAATAAAATAGCAAACCATTCCAGTATCTTTGACAAGATTGATGTGCTATCATCTATGGGATCACAAAGAGTCAGACAAGACTGAATAACAAATATGTATAATCATAAAGCACTTTTATTTCAACAGGTTTAAAAAATGTTAAGGGTTGCACAGATTATTAGACTGAAGAATTTTCCTTAATCCTTCCTCTCTGTGCCAGCATCAAAGTACGGCTAAATCTATTGTCAATAAGCCTTGGTGGCCTTAGTTGTTTCGTGGCTTACTAAAATCATCCACTTGATGCTCTGCATTGAGAGGACATGGAGCATGTTGAGGAGATTACCAAAAAGAAGAAATTAGAAAAGGGAGATTTGAAAGGCTCTGAAAACTAGCTATAGGGGCCAGGTGACTTCTTTTCTTTATCTGCTTCTTATTACCTGTGTGGATTGAATTGCCTCTCTGAGGCTACAGGAAGTAAGAATTGGATGGTGGGGGTGGTACTGCTTGAAGAAATCAGGAAAGGTTTATTTATTAAGTTTCATACTATCCTATTGTTACTACCACATACAGACCTTAAACTGTTGTGGTTTTGGTGAGTTGTTTTTTGTTGAGATTTTGTTTCATTTTGTTGTTGTTATGGCAGATGCAGATAAGACAAGCACTCTTCCTATAGTATGTATTATTTATGAATTTTTAATTATGAATTTATTTATGAATTTATGAATTATGTTTACCATATGCCATACTAAAATTACAGTCAGAAAAATGGGTAGAGATATTACCATTACACATTTAGCAGCCATTCTGCAGAAGCATTAGAGATGGTGGAATTCTGTGAAGGTATGGGCATCTGAAAATTCCCTCACTATCTGCAATGAAAACAATCACAGGCAAAGAGATAAAGATCTTCCCAGTCCATTAATAGACCTCACGAGGAGCCCATTAAGGGAAGCTTGATTAGGGGAGCCTTGTTTTGTAGAAAAGGCCATATCTTTTGTTAATTTCTAATGAGGCACTGGGGCATAAGGGTCTTGCTGCCCTCTTGCTCCAAAAAGTGTTTATATACTCTAAGGTAATGTTTTGCTTTGGGTGCTTACTCTTTGGAAGAAGGTTTGTGTGCCAGATGAGACTCTGGGTAGCTGTTAAGCACCAACCCAGATGTTGGGGCATCTTTCTCTGGTAACTATGTATATGTCTAACGATCAGACAGTTGAATCTGTCTCTTGATCTGTGCTGTATGTAAGGCTTATGGTCAGACAGTTGGAAGCTCTGTCTGTTGGTCTTTATGCCTGTATTTTCTCTGTTGGTATATGTGACTAAAGAAGATTGTAGGCCCCTCAAAAGTTCTTTACATTTAGAAAAGCAGACCTAAGAACCTGTGCTAGCAGGCCATCCTGGATATGTCAGGGTGCTTGCTGCCACACCACCTTTGGGTTTTCTCCCTACCTGACGATAGACAGTGAATCAGCCACAGAGTCTTACTAAGTTCTTTTTTTCAAAATATCTTGCTAAGACTATAATAAGTCCAATTCTTCATAGTACCAACTATATTAAAGGCCCTCACTAAAAGATAAATTTTAGGAATAATTCAAGAAGGAAAGAAAAGAATTCACTTATATCTATGATTAAGAGAAAACTAATGTTTTTTTTTTCTGGTATTGGTAGCAGAGATGAATAGAGAAGTAAGGCAGCAAAATGGAATGGAGATCAATCGATGAATTAGCAAGCATTTATTCAACACCAGCTGTGTACTGGGTAATACATTAGGTGCTAGGATAGAAAGACAAAAACCCATCATTCCTAGATGATTTTTTTTTGCTTTTTAGCAAAGAGACCAGTCTAATATCAACACCTTTCCTCTTCCCTCTGATCCTCCCATATTAACCAGATTTCTAGCAGAGATGCTTGATGGAAAGAATGTTAGACTTACCGTCAGGAAGAGCTGAATTCAAATTCTGTCTTGGGCATTTACTAGCTCTGTGACCCTGGGCAAGTCATTAAAACTCTGTCAACCTCAGTTTTCTCAGTTGTAAAAATGAAATGACAGTAACAGTCCCTCCCTCTCAGGGTGCTTTTGAGAATCAAGTAAGACACCATATGTAAAACACTTTAAAAATTGATACGTCAGTTATTGTTACTATTCACCAATTATGTAAATTAAGTAAACTTATCAGGAAATGGAGTCAGAGACACAGGTTGGGAGCAGTCATAGTTTCCTTCTAAGCCAGGTTGGGGCTGTGTGGTAGCTAGAAGAGATGATATGACATGGCATGGCATGATGTGATGTGAAATAACATAACATGATGTATATAAAATAATACAATGTGATACATACGATACATAAGATGATGCAATATAGTTAATAATATAACATAATATGTAATCTTTATAAATACATCCACATACAATATGATAGTTTACATTTATGGAGTGCTTAAAGGAAGGCTTACAAAGTATCTTACTTATGGTACCTGCTTTAATTCTCATAAGAAATCCTTGAGATAAATGTTATTATTACCTTCATTGTATAGATGAGAAAACAAGGTCTCAGAGTCAGTAAACATTTGAAGCAGAATTTGAACTCAGATCCTCCTGACTCCAAGACCAGTATTCTACCCTCTGTATCACCTACCTGCCTGTAGGAATCTTCCAAAGGTTATCCGTTATTAGTAGTTTTGTTTTCTCCTCCATTTAGTTGATTGTAAACTCCTTAAGGACAGGGGCTGGTGTTTTTTTTTCCTTTCCCTTTTTGTATTCCCAGTGTTTAGCACATTGCCTGGCATGTGATATTATTACTCAGTTGTTTCAATGCTGTCCAACTCTTTGTGACCTCATTTGGGTTTTCTTGACAAAATACTAGAGTGTTTTGCTATTTCCATCTCCATCTCATTTTACAGATGAGGAAATTGAGGTAAACAGGGTTAAGTGACATACACAGGGTCACACAGCTAGTGGGTGTCTGAGGCCAGATTTAAACTCATGAAGATGAGTCTTCCCAATTCCAAGTCCAGTGCTCTAGCACCTAGTTGCAAATGCATTAAGTATTTGATAAATACTTAGAGAATGACTGATTATTAAGCAGCAATCATAGTAAAAATAACTCATATTTACAGACTCCTTGGAGGTTTTAAAAAAATGTTTTTCTCAAAAGAACCATGGTAGGGAGTTCAAGTATTACTTGTTCCCATTTTACAGATGAAAAAACTGAAACTGAGACTTGTATCTCATGCAGCCCAGCTAATTGAACATCAGAATGAATACGACAATAAATCCATTGTAGTATAACACCTGATCAGGGAGAGAACTGGACCCCAAAAGGCAATTCAATTAAAAAAATTATCTAGTCTTATATTCTGAAAATATAAAACCATTAAATGAAACAGTCCCTATCCACTAGAAGCTTACAAGCTACTAGAGGGATATAATTTAAACCCCTTTGTTTTTCTTCTTCTACTATCCCTTTTTCCCTATGCAGGTCTCCAATCTACTACAAGCTCGAAATAGGCAGATGTATTGAAGGGTGTGCTAAGGTATAGGGTAGAGGGGGTGGGAATTGATTCACAATTGGAGAGGGTAGTGAAGGAAATGAAAAATCTCATTTAAAATTTTTCTCCCCCTTTGAAGCACTTTGACTCTCAGATTAAACTATATACTTTGTCTCTAGGAGAGTTTGGGATATAAGATTGAGGGAGAAAAAAAGAAGGGAATAAATTCTTCATAATTGTTTTAACTCTCCACTAGAGAAAATTTATACTATGTGAATATACAATCAACAGGTCATACATTAACATAATCTATTTTAGCATAAAAGACTTTTAAACAAAACACTAAAAAAATTAATTCTGAATTTATGTATACTCTGCCATTTATATGCATTAAATGATGGAAACCTTCCTTTATATTTTGCAAATATCTTTTTATATTTTATTCAATTCAGTTCATTTTTATATCTTTAATCATAAAACTATAAAAACAAGATGATATTGCTATTGGTACCATGTAATTATGTAACAACTCATTGGGCGAGAAAGAGCACATTTCAAGTTGTGATGTAAGCAGAGGATATTTGGGGGTATTAACCACTTTGAGTATTAAAGTTGAGAGACTGAAACGAATTTATGGGGTTACAAGGCAGCACTGGCAGTTAAAATACAGACAGGAAATAATAAATCAGCTGAATCGTTGTAAGAAAATTGAATATTGCATAGAAAGATGAACAAAAGTACATAGCAATGGAGAGACGTACGCATGCCGGTAACTCAAAATGGTAATGAGAATATTGGAAATGAATAGGCCTTCATTGTCCTTGAAAAAGCATTACCTTTTATGTGAAAAGACATCGTACCATCTGTATTCTTACCTGAAGTGAGGCATTTGTTTGCATCTTGTTCACCAAAAAAGTCTGAAAAAATGTCAGAAATGCACACTGGTTTCTAGCAGAAAATAACAATGTTTGGAATGATCAAAAGAGATTTTCTCTTTTTTTCATATAAAGGCACTAGCTATTTAAAACATGCCCTTTTAAAAGGGTTGTATTCAAGTCCAATGAATCCTCTCTTTCTCCCAAATAAAGATGAATATTTAATTGAAAATTCGTCTAACTACTAAAAATACGTCAATGGAAATCTATCCAAGTAGGTGAAACTAAGATTTTAAATGATATACTTTTAAAGATATTTTTCTTCTTCCAATACAATAATCTAATGAATAACTGGACATTAAATGCTGATAAAATCCTACATAGGGAGGCAACATGTCATAGAGAATGGAATGATGGCTTTCAAATCAGAAAGACCTTAATTCAAGGTTTACCCCAGGATCGATTTTACTTTTCAGTATCTAGGAAATTCTCTAACACTGAGTAATTGAACTATATCAGAGAAGGAGTCTCCATGTTGAGAGCTTCAAATATCAAGGAAATGAAAGATCTGAACCCCTCCACCACACACACACATACACATACACACACATGCGCACACACACACATACACACACACACGTTGTTGCTTTTCAATCCCACATAAGATGGAGCATGGCCCAACGGATGAAGCACTGGGCTTGGGAATCAGGAAGACGTAATGCATTTCTGTCACATCAAGGGTGTGATCAGAAGTCAATCACTTTACATCTTGGAGCTTCAGACAACTCTCTAAGATCATGCATTTAAAACTGGGTAGTATCTTAGAGTGAGTCAAGAAGCATTTATTAAATGCCGGCCATGTGCCAGATGCCATACTAAGTATTGACATACAAAGAAAGGCAAAAACCCTAATCCCTGCTCTTAAGGAGCTCATAATCTAATGGGAGAGACAACAGGCTAACAGGTATATACAAAACAGATACATACAAAATAAGTTATAGGTAAACAAACAAGAAAGTTAGTATTAAGAGGGATTGGAAAAGCTTTCTGGTAGAAGGCAGGATTTTAGATGGGACTTGAAGGAAGCTAGGAGGTAAAGATGAAAGAGAGAGCTATAGGTATGGGCAACAGGCAGTGAAAATGTATAGACTTAAAACATGGAGTGTTTCATGTCAAGAACAAGAATGCCATTGTTACTGAACTGCAGAGTACCTGGGAGAGAGAAGGCTCATGAGGAGACTAAAAAAGTAGGACTTTGAATGACAAATGGGATTTTATATTTTATTGTGAATGTGATAGGGAGTCACTGGAATTTGTCGAATAGGGAAGAAAGTGACATGGTCAGATTTAGGAAGATAAATTTAACAGCTGCATGGAAGATGACCTGGCATGGTGAGAGACTTAAGGCAAGGAAACCAACTAGAATGCTATTGCAATGAAGGAATGAGAGCCTTAACCAGGGTAATAGCACTATCATGTGATTAATATATGATATTTGTTATGAAGATAAAATCAACAAGGCTTTGCATCATATTGGATATGATGGGAGATGAGAGAGTAAGGAATCAAGGATGACACCCAGATTGTGAGCCTGGGTGACCGAGAGAAATAGTGGTACCCTTCACAGTAATAGGAAAGGGAAGGATATGGACGGTCTTGGAGGAGATGACAGTGAGTTCAGTTTTAGACATGCTGAATTTAAGATTTCTATGGGACTTCTATTTTGAGGCATCCAATACATAGTTGGAGATGTGAGATTGGCAGTTGGGAAAGAGGTTAAGGCTGAATAAGTAGATCTGGAAATTATCAGCATGGAGGTGATATAATCCAAAAGAATACATGAGATCACTAAACCAAGTAGAAAAAAAGAGAGAAGGGTTCCTGGGACAAAGCACTGGGAGACCACTATGGTTAATAAGCATGAGCTAGATGAAGAACTGATAATAGAGACTGATGGTGGGAGGTGTAAAAAGAAAATCACAGGATGGTACAAGAGTCTAAAAGGAACTATGTAGAACCTCATGGGAGGATGGAATTTCACCGGAGATTCAGGATCCTATCCAGCTGGTAATTTTAAGTTGCTATTCCTTCTTTGGGAACTTTTGGACTCTTGTCCTGTATTTTCTGTACGTTTCTCTTAGGCCTTTGTATCTTCTATATTTTCCATGATGTTAAGTAATGATTATCCTCTATCCTGTATATATTTATTTCCTTTGGTGCTTGAACAGGAACTGAGGATTCTGGAGTCCACATTTGTGGAAACCAAGGCATGAGAACATTTGAGGATTTCCCAGTATATCTCCTCAATGGAGACATATGAGCCGAAGAGATCATTATCTTTTCCAGGCCAGCCCGAAATGTGACCCAATTCATTTAAGAGCATAGTTTGTAGGATTCTGGGTCATGGATTACATGACCATAATTACATTGGCTAATTACATCACTGTTTGCCAGCTATATCTTTATCTATCATCTATGTCTATGTCTATTACTTCTATCATCTATTACCTCTATATTTATATTTACCTAAATTTATCATCTCTATCATCTATCCACATATCTATATCTATCTATATAATCTCTACCATCTATCTCAATCTATTTCTGTCTATCCATAATCTATTTATCCTCTATCCATTTATTTTTCAAGTGGACAGTTTGTACAAAATCTTGTATTCTCACAGTAGGTAGGAGAGTAACACATTAGAAACAGCCTGCCAAAAATACAAAATAGGTCTCAAATTCCATCTCCTATTGCAGAGTGCTTAATGCAAATTTAAGTATGCAAGGCAGGTGTCACAAAAGCTTTTGAAAAAGTATAAAGCTGACAGTACTCGGTAATAAAACAATAATCACTGTGTGTATCTCTGATAAGATGAGATTTAATCCATTTGAGTTCCTAATTGTGTGCCACACTACATTAGAGATGGATAGTTCTATTGTCTTCACTTTTCAGAATATGAAATTCAAAGCAATATGCAAGATGTCTAGAAATAAGCCTGCTTAATGAACCAGCAAATTAGACCTTTCTACCTCTTTATTTAACATCAAGTTCTATGAATTTATCAGAGTTCATTACAAAGGTGCAAAATTTAAAGAAATGCTGCTAAATTTATTTTTGATTAAAACTAATGACATTGAAAAAGGCTCCAGATTTGTAGGGAATTGTTATTTATTATTGAATTCATATGGCATCAAGTAATACAGGCATATCTTGGTTGTTTCTGCTATTTATAGTTAGGATTTATAATGTAGCCATAGAAATCAGAAATAAAGAAATAAACTTTTTTGAACCCAGAAATGACATTCAAAAAACAACTTTCTCTGGAAGTGTGTTAAAACTGATTCAGTGTTCTTTTGAAGATCACTTTTAATTACTGCCCTCTAGATTAAAAAAAAAATCAATGACTTTTACCTTATTGCACATATTAGGGATTCCTAATGTTGAGTGTGTGTGTGTGTGGTGTGTGTGTGTGTGATAGATCCCTTTGGCAGTCTGGTGAAACCCCTATGAACCTATTCTCAGAATAATGTTTTAAAAATACATGAAATAAGTGTGCAACCAGGGAACTCAGTGAGTATAGTGATGGTCCTGAAGTCAGGAAGACTCCTCTTCCTGCATTCAATTATAGCCTGAGATATTTACTAGCTGGGTGACCCTCGCTAAGTCACTCAGCCCTATTTGCCTCAGTTTTCTCATCTGTAAAATGAGCTGGAGAAGGAAATGGCATACCACTCCAGTATCTTTGCCAAGAAAACCTCAAAAGGGGTCAAAAAGAGTAATTCATTTTAAAATCCATGAAATACATAGGGATAGAAAGGATATATATATATATGTATATATATATATATATACGTACATATGTATATATATATATATACATATATACACACACATACATTAATCAAGATATTTTTTCAAAAACCACAGATCTCAGTTTAAGAAACTTTGGTACAAATACACTGATTGAGGGCTAGGATGATACATGCTTTTAGGGAGTGGTTGTACCTCTGCAAAGCCTTTATCCTATTCCCAAGGAACTGTCTTTATAGATGTTAAGCCTTTAATTATCTAATAGATTTCAAACAGTGAGAAGATGTTAGCATCTTCATTCCCAGTTTGGAAAAAAAAAATAGTCTGATTTTGATTAAAATGAGAAGGCTTGATAATCAAACGAATAAATTGCCTCTGATGGTAGAACTTAAGAGTTATAGGTCAAGATAGGGAAGTAGGAGATTGGAGGATGTCTGATTCATTTTTTCTGTTACTCTTCCATAGATGTAATTTATAGCCAGTATCTGGAGAGGGGGTAGGGGAAGCAAGATACTAGAAATTCTAATTGTTTTTGAAAGTTCAATTAACAGAATTTCTGTAGGATAACATGGTAGGCCCTGCCAGGATTTTTGTTTTAATATTAAGGCAAGGCAACCAGGATCTGTGTACTTAACTATGTGCCAGACACAGTTTTAAGAGCTGGTGGTACAAATACAAGCACAACAAAATGTCCTCTGCCATCAGAGAGCTTACATTTTAATAGGAAAATACAATCCACTAAAGGGAGCTGGAATGGATGGGGTAGAAAGAGAAGCTACCTACCAGGGACGTGGTATTATAATCCAAAAGGTCAGAAGTATGGCCAAGCAAGAAGTCAGCCTACTGTCAAAAGCAGAGACTCAGGAGAAATTCTCCAATGGCAAAAGGGAGCCAGCAGAGCAGAAGCATGTTCTTGGGTGATGTCGCAGGGACTGATGGAAGTTCTAGGGTGTAACTACAGTTAGTGTGACATTTAAAAAGTTTGAGAGACATAGTTTCTGGGTAATCATTTTATTCATAATGCTAGCATTTTACTAATAAAAGAGGTCACTGGCACTCTCAAATACCAAAGACCCCTCATGGTGGTGGGCTTATAGCTTATGTGCCTTTGGAAGAGCTCCTGAGGGTGACAATCAATTCTGATTAATTAACAGTGAGAAATTGAATATTACAATAAGTGGGCTCACTCCAATGAGGGACTCAAACTATCTCTTCACTCAGACCACCCCCAGGATTGGGCAATCCAAACAAAGGATCCACCTCCACCAAAACTTGCTTGGATGGAACACACTGAGCAGGAATTCACTTTAAATAAGATGGTCTAGTTGGGGTAAATTTTTGGCAGAAGTCAATAATGTCTTTCAAAGACTAGGCTTTGAATAAGGAAACAGGACATGGAAAAGTCGGGATCTCTCCAATAATTGGTTATTAATAATCATTTCTGTTAGTTTGACATGCTTGGAAGTCTAGAAAAGCAGAAACACATATAGGAGGGAAATGTCCTTCTTTGCTTGTATCAATTTACTAATTTATGTTGCACAGGATAAAGAAGTAGAGAAATTCTACAAAGAACTTTAAAAAACTACAAAGACCCTCCACACTACCTCAATACTTGTCTAACATTTGAGAAACCACAGCTGGGCACAAGGCACAGGACATTGCACATACTCCCTCACCTCAAGTCTCTGGGGACGAATTAATTGAAGCTTTGGTTTAGGTTCCCATGCAGGGTTTCCACAAAAGGAGAAGTGAAAACATAATGAGCCTACATTTAGACTACATGTGGACCAGACATCTTTTTTCTACACCCAGAAAAGTACTAAAATCCAAGAGACTCTCCCAAATGCACATTGCCAGGAAGATTTTAAACCAAACATGAAGCAGTGCTAATTGCTTTTATACAAGTCAAAAGGTTGATAATTAAACTCTTCTACACAAGAAGACATTTGCAGAACTGGTAATCAGGCAACTTATGTTTCAGATATCTAGTCTGCACTGTCTCCCCCAAAGTCTGTGTCTTCTCCCAAGCCAATGCAAGGTTTTGGACAGCTCTTATCTGTGGCTGACTTCTCTAATTCAGAAGTTTTCCCTACTGCCATTCAACTGCATTCACTGGACCTGGAACCATTACCCCTCCAAGTTGCATGGTTGTTGCCAAATCTGGGCATATCTACTCTGAGAACAATGTTCCCTCCTCAAGAAAGTCAGTAAGTCAGTCAAGAATTATTTATTAAGTGTTTACCATGAGTCAGGCACGTAGTTAATGCAAAAAATAATCCTTTGCCCTGAAGAAGCTTACATTCTAGTGAGGTAGCAGCATGTATGCAATTATACATTTACAAGATTTCTGTACAATAGATAGAATGTATTTTCAGAGGGAAAGCACTAGTGGCTGGAGTTAAGGAAAGAAAAATATTCGAAAAAATGTTAAATAATGGTTGTCCTGTATACATTTGTTTCCTTTCTTACTTGAGCAGAAACTAAGGATTCTAGATGCCATATTTGTGGAAATGTAGAAATGATAATATTTGAGTATTTCCTGTCATATACTCTGGATGGGAACATATAAACCTAAGGGATAATCATCTTTTGGGGCCAGTTCTAAAATATGTAAGACTTTAGCTTTATAGGAGCCTAGATCATGTATTACATAAGGATTGGCCAATTGCATTCCTGTTTATATATATCTATCTATTTATCTGTCTATCTATCATCTATCTCTCTATCCATCTGTCTATCTATCTATCCATCCATCTATCTATCTATCCTTGCAGAGAATATGGAGATAGATGGATTAGGAAATAATCTGATGGATTCAGAGCTGGTTGGATGGCCAGGCTCAAAAATTAGTTGTGAATTGGTTTAATGTCAATGTGACTAGAACTCTCCACTGGAGCACCCCAGGGAACTTTACTTAACTCTATGTTCTTTACTTTTTTTGTAAAGGTCTATATATGAAGCTCACCACATTTACAGATTAAGTAAAACTATGAGGAATAGCTAACAGCAGATGATTTAGTCAGGATCCATAAGGATCTTGACACACTAGAGCGTTGGACTAAATCTAACAAAATCTTCACAGCTGATCCCATCACTTCCTGTCAAATAGAGGGAGAACTGGCAGCGTGCCCCATTCTATTTTCTTGGACTCAAAGATCACCGTAGATGGTGACTGCAGTCATGTAATTAAAAGACAATTGCTCTTTGGAAGGAAAGCAATGACAAATCTGGATAGCATACAAAAGAGCAGAGGCATAACCTTGCCAACAATGATCCATGTGGTTAAAGCTATGGGTTTTCCAGTAGTAATGACTGACTGTAAAAGTTGGACTATAAGGAAAGCTAAAAGCTACAGAATCAATGGTTTTGAATTGTAGTGATGGAGAAGTCTTTTCAGAATCCCCTAGACAGCAAGGAAATCAAATCAGACAATACTTGAAATTAATTGAGGATATTCATTGAAAGGTCAAATACTGAAGATGAAGCTTAAATACTTTGGCCACATAATGAAAAGATGGAACTCATCAGCAAAGACCCTGATGCTGGGAAAGACTGAAGGCAAAAGGAGAAGGGGATGGCACGGGATGAGATAGTGTCATGGAAAAAGTGAACATGAACTTGGACAGACTTTAAAAGATATTAGAGGATAGAAGGACCTAGAATGCCATGGTCTATGGGGTCATAAAGAGTGGGATACAACTGAATAAATGAACAACTTATACTTGGGCAAAAAAAAATCAATTTCACAAGACTAAGATATATGGATTAAAAACATTGAAAAATAGCAACTGTTATGGAAAACAAAAGATCTGGGGATTTTAGTGGACTGCAAACTCTATATGAGTTATCAAAGCAATATGGTGGTCAAAAAAGTGAATGTTATCTTGGCCTGCATTGAGAGGAGAAAAGCTTCCAAGAACAGGCAAGTGACAGTCCCTGCACTCTGACCTCATCACATGTCATCTTGAGCATTATACTCATTCTGCACTCCACGATCTAACAAGAATATTGATAATCTAGAGTGTGCGGGAGAGGACATCTAGGATGGCAAAAGGCCTTGCATCCATGTCACATGAGAATCAGTTGAATAAACTGGGAATGTTAGCTTTCTTCAAGTATCTGTTTACCAAGAGAAAGAGGGACTAGATGTTTATTTTTCATTCTGTACCAGAGGCTAGATGCAGGAGCAATGAGTCGAAGCTGTAAACAGGCATATTTAGTCTTGACATTAGGGGACAAAACTCCTTATAATTAAGCTGTTCAAAAATGGTGCCTCAAGTGGTGATTGGTTCCCCCTTCTTAGGGGTCACCAAGCAAAAGATGGACCGCAACTTGTTGAGTATGTTCTAGTATGTTCTATGCCTTTTGTAGATGGATTGAAGTAGATGACCACTGGGGTGGCTTACAACTCTCAAATTCTCTGTTTCTACTTCTTGGAATTTACTTTTCAAAGGACATTCTGCATCCATTTATAGAAAAACCATTTTCTGGGATATGAAAAACACCATTATATTGTATATGATATGAGAATAATATTTATTTCAGCAAACCTTACCACAATAAAACCTGTTAAATGATCTCTAAATATCAGAAGAATATTTGTCCAGTCATTTCATATTACTATTTTAAATGATACATGATATATTTGTGGTAAAGAATTTGATCTATAGGAAGAAGGAAAGTAAAACCTTTTAAAAAGTAGGCAAGATTATCACTTATATTTAGATTTACCATTGACTAGGAAGACAAGTTCCTAAAGTTGAAAATAATCCAAGCGATATGCTTACATGCCTTTGAAAGATAAACTGAAAAAACACAGCTATAAATATAGAAATTCCATCTGGGAATAAGAACATGAAAAGAAATTGCTATTAGATAACATGCAGATGACAGAAGAGGAGATATGTCAAAATACGTTCAATCAATATTACAGGGTAAAAAGAAAGGAGTTACCACATCATACAAATGGCATATTGCCATGGCTCAGATACCATAAATCAAGAATGTTGGCATGAAAAGAGAATATAGGGGTCATCCAGTTCACTTGTTTATTTTACAAATGAGGAAACTGAGGTATATAGAAGTAAAGTGACTTGCACAAGATCACCCAGATGATAGAGTGAAGTCTAGATTGAAATCAAGTTTTTCTTCTTTTTTTACTTTTTCTTCAGTTACATGCATGTATTTTTATGCATTTATTCCAGTTTCCTCCAGCTGAGAGAAACAAAACCTTTGTAACAAATCGATATAGGCAAACAAAATCAACTCCACTGTTAGGCAGATCCAAAAGATATATGTCTCATCATTCATCTTGAGTCCATCACTTCTCTTATTAAGAGGTGGGTAGTATGGTTCATCATCAGTCCTTTGGAACTGGGCTTGGAGATTGTGTTGGTCAGAATTCGCTGTTGTATATAAATTGCTCTTCTGAGTTTGCTCACTCCTCTCTTATGCAATTCACACAAGTCTTTCCAGATTATTCTGACTGTCCCTTTCATTATTTCATTATATTCATATGCTACAATTTATTAGGCCAATTCCCAATTGATTGGCATGCCCTTATTTTCCATTTTTTTGCTACTAAAAAAACCAGCTACTAGAAATACAATTACACATTTGGCTCTCTTTTACTCATTCTTTGATTTTTTAGGGTATAGGCCTAGTAATAGTAAGACTGGGACAAAGGATATGCATGATTTAGTTAGAGAATACTTCCAAATTGCTTCCCAGTGAGATTAATGCATGGCTCCACCAATCAGTGTTCTAGTCTACAATGGACCCTTCAATAGCTGTCACTTTCGTTTTTTTGTCATCTTTGCAAATCTAACGAATGAAGTAAAACCTCAGATTCATTTTAATTTGAATTTTTTTTATGATTTGAAGTATTTTTATATAGCTGTTGACAAAACTGACTTCATATTCTTTGCCTATGGGACAATGGCTTTTACTTTTATACATTTAAGTCATTTCCTTACTACTTTGGGAAAGAGACCTTTATAAAACAGCTTACTTTGAATATTTTCACCAGATATTTTCTTTCTAATTTTAGCTGCATTGGTTTTGTTTGTACAAAAGTGTGGGTTTTCTATTTTGCAAAATAAAAATTGTCCATTTTATCTTTTATTATTTCTGTTACTTGTTTGGTCATGAACTCTTCCTCTACCCATAGATCAAAAAAATTAACTTTTTCCCATCTTCTTGAAAATTAATAGTCTTAAAGAATTGCTTACCACACTGTGAGGTTGTTACATTTCCAGTGTGACACAACTAATGTGTATGACAACTGAGATTTCAACCCAAGTCTTTCTTACTCGAAGGTTAACCATGCACTATGTCAAGTTGTAGATGCAATTATTTTTTTCCCACTCAGCAATTTATCATCTTATTCCAGTACAATTGACTTTGTTCATATAGAAACTTTTTGGTGACACATGATCAAAATTAACTGTTTTATCTTTTCAGATTAGCTTATCTCTGGTTAATAATTTTTAGTGCAAGCTACTTCTTTCAATTATCATTTTTTTAAATAATCAAGGTATCTTTGTTAATGAGGGAAGGCAGAAGTTCTGGAGAAAATGTTATTCTTGCGAGGAGTGCTATACCACACCATACTCATATCTGACTGCTCAAAACTGAATGGATGGCTGCACTGTTGTAGGGCAGCTATTTCTGATTGTCCAGATTGAACTACCAGACTTACAAGTATTTTAAGATTCAGTCATGGTGAACATGGGAGATTTCTTCAAATTTCATGCATTGAAATTTGACCTAGAGAGTATAAGAATCCCAGAAATCCTACATTGCTCTGCTGATAGTACAAATAATTCACAAGTGCCCACATTAGTCTAGACCAGTGACTACCCAAGAGAAGGCCCACCAGCCCAAGTAGGGAAACTGTTAAAAAATCAGCTGGAGTATAAACTACTCCCCAGTATTTCCATCAGTACTGAGGACAAACTGACTGGCCCTCAGAGTCCAAACTTTACATGGGATTTGAAGAAGGCTACATTTAGCTATAGCACCTAGATTAATCCTGCACCAAAACTAGGACTTACTCACACTGAAGCAGTAAACTTACCCGTAATATGTACATATGACTGTACATTGAATACATGTCTAGGATCCACAATCTCAAATGTCCAAATCTACTCACTGACTAGGTCAGAGGCAGGAATTCCCTGAAGGAATTCTTGAAAAAGAATTTAAAGAAGAGGCATATCTGGCTACTTTCCAACTCCTTGCCAATGTCTCAGGACCACTTGTGAAAAAGTAGAGTGGGTCATTGCCCATTGCTACAATTTTGGAGCCTTGAACACCATCGAAATCCTTACCACCAAAATCTAAGACCAAAAGCATTTATTAACTAATTGCTATGTGCCAAACACAGTACTAAGCTCTGGGTTTACAAACAAAAGTGAGACTCTCTCCTCCCAAAGAGCTTACTCTAATTGATGGAGAGAACTAATACATGAGAGTTCAACCTGATAAGGTCAGTTGGTAGAGGCAGAATTGGACCACCAGGTGACATAGATCCTTATGAGACTATGGAAGGGCAGCAAATAGAAGGCAGTCTTTCAAATGTAGCATGGCCTGTATGAACACTGGGATATTTAAGTTTTGAGTATTCTTGCAGTTTTTCAAAAGTTCATAAATTAGGTATTTCAAGATACATTGGGCCAAGGGATGGTAGTTTATTTTATTGCTACTTCAGGGATCCAGGACAGCAAGGTAGAAAGAATCTTCCTTGATTATATCCTCCCCTCTTCCTTTTCCCTCCTTCCCACCCTTCAGTCACCTAGGTCCCCTCTAGGACCACTTATAGTGATGAAATTCTCTACCTCCAGCATCTCCTCAACTGGGCCTAGATGTATTTGTTATCTCCATCAATTAGAGAGTTAGCTCTTTGGGAGGAGAGAGTCTCACTTTTGTTTGTAAACCCAGAGCTTCGCACTGTGTTTGGCACATAGTAATTAGTTAATAAATGCTTTTTAATTCATTCATTCATTCATTCATTCATTCATTCATTCATTCATTCATTCATTCATCTGGTCCTGAACTTTGAATCAGTTTAAGCAATCTTTCAAGACCCATTTGCTAAACTGGACAAATGCCAATTTGAGAAAGAGGTGACAGAATTCCTGAAGCACATAGTAGGTCAATAAAAAAATCTTTAGAAATCTCACCAGCATAGAGCCTATCTTCTAATGCAAGACCGAAAAGACAAGGTATTTCTCAGCCTCATTTGTGCACAATCAACATTTTATCCATAAGATTTTCTGCCCTGACAGAGTAACTCACTGATCAGTTGGTCACCCCAAAGCTTTTCAACTAGAAGCCAGGAGTACAAAGTGCATGTTAATTACCTGGGTAGGAACCAACAAAGTGAGACCATCTTCCCAAGTGTAGTAACAAGAACCTTTGACACAAGGGGTACAAAAATGCTTGCTTGACATGATGCTGCAATAAAAACTAAACTAAGGTAACCAAAATTCTTTTGGTCCATTGAGACAGTGATGAAGTTCTTACATACCTCCAAATATTAAGATGTGAGGGAAAGGAATATAGTACCTATTATGTGCCAGGAACCATGCTAAATACTTACAGAGATTCTTATTTAATCCTTACAATAGTCCTACAAGGTAGGTGCTGTTATTATCTTCATTTTACAGTTGAGAAAACTGAGGCAAATGGAGGTTAAGTGACTTGCTCAGGGTATTTAAGTAATTATTTTATGAGGCTAATTTGAATTTAGTCTTCCTGACTCCAGGTCCAGGTGCTTCCCCAGTGCTGCCAAGCCTGAAGAGAACCTTGATTTTAAGAAACTGTAAGAGTAATCTCCCTCCCCCAGAGTCAACTGGTTAAAGGAACGTACAACTGCACTCCATATTTGCTTCTTTGTAGTATCTATAGTCAGCAACGATTGGCTTGATCTTACCTCTATTGTCCTCTTATTGACAATGGTTTGATTTGTTGGTTTATGCACTCATAGAATCTGAGGCTACTAATCTGTTCATAAAGACCCTTATGGGTTGCATATTGGCTCAGTTTGAAAATGTAATATTATCTGCTTTATTGCATTTTATTCATTTTATTAATTATTCGCCTAATTGTGTTTTCATGTGGTTCAGACCATGTTTAATCCTTATCATAGGGAGGACCCTGGACTTCTTTGGCACTTAGTCCACTCCCTAAGATTTATATGCAGATCAACCAATGGTCATTTATTATTTGCTAAGAATTGCACTAAGTAGTGAGGATACAAATGGGAAGAATGAAACAGTTTCACCATCAAGAAGCTTACTCTCTGACAGTCAGATATAAGTGGCAATCTGCTTATAGAGGGAGTTTCTACTTTGATAGAACCTTCTGCATAAGGTTCAATTCTGTAGAAATGAATGAGTTTGCCTGGTAATTATAAAATAAGATTATGTTTACAGAAATTTATATATTTATGAGAATGCCTATAATGATAATTGTTAAATTTACAATAAAAAGAAAATTCTGTTTAAAAAACAAATTGGAGGGGATGTTCTCATGCAAAGCAACACATAGACACACATACCAACATACACACATATTATTTAATTTCCAAGGACATTGTGGAAGATTTTTATTTAACAAATGACAATTCTATAATAAAAATTGTAACATATATGAGAAATTTTACAAAGAATTTGTTCCCTCTGAATTCAAGGATGTGTTTAAATGAGCTAGTTTCTAGAGGCATTTATTATTTGGCTCTTTCTATCCTTTTAGTCACACGACTATGATCAGACAATATATCATAAAAAGGTCAGTATCTTCTGAAGTGAGTTACTTTGCAAAGAAGGGAAAAAGACTGTTTCCATGGCTTCTAATAGATGGATACAGGAGGAAAAAAAAACAAGAAAAATGGAATCTAGTTTGTGATGGCAAACTAAATGAACTGCCCTATAAATACAACATAATTTTAGCACTTTCAAATGAAATTGTTTACATAGTTATCTCCTATGAGTAATCATGGGTTGAGTTTTTGTTTGTTTGTTTCTGGCATTTTCTATTGATTACAATTCTGTAGATCATTGAAATAAGACCAACTAATTTCTTTCCATTCAGTATATTTCTGCATACAAACAATATTCGTAGTCATCAGATAGGAAGCTGAGATATCTAAATACTCAATTTAAAATGTTAAGCACATTACAAATACATTATGAACATTTTAGTTTATGAAATGGAAAAATTTCAAAGTAAATACTTTGAAATAAATCCTTAGAAGAATAATGGGTGATCTGAAAAAAATACAGCCATTCTGAGCTGTCCCTTTGAGATTTAAATTCAATTATCAGATAATTTCCCCTTTCTCTTGGTATCTGCATTAACCTACTGGGTACATATGATCTGGTATACACATGAGCTGTCTTTTGATTGCACAGGGGAGTTAGAATTAAGGAATTTGGGGGCTGGAAAGGCCCCTCTACCAATTCCCTTGTATAAATAAGAAAACTGGTGGGTAAAGTAGTTAAAGTCATACTGTTATCTAGTAGGAGGTTGGGGTGTAGGACCCTAAAGTCTTGTTCCGGTGCTCTTCTCACTAAGCTACACTGTTATTTGTTGTAGGAACCTGGAGAGTAGTTGAGATTTCATGATACACCCTGGATATTCTAGCTGATGGGAAGAAATAATCCTTGCTCATAGCCAGGATGAGGTCCTGACATTAAGACACTTAGAACAGCAGATGTGTTATTTGAAAATGTTGCTTCTGTGAAACCTAGGTTACTCACCCCATTTATTTGCGTGCTGATCATTTTCTTCTCTGTTTCATGTAGATCTATACAATTAAAGTCTTTTCATCCACAAAGGATATATTTGAAAATATTTCTGTCTTTTGGGTTTTTTTTTACCATTCGATGCTAAAGAAAGCTCATCTGTGATATTTAAAGACCTAATGAAAATCTTTAGGTAATTACACATTTTATCTAAAAATATTAAGTGTTAGATCTTATGGCTCATTTTAAAATCATAGATGAATAAAGAAACAATACTGAGGCACTGGTTCACTTAAGTCAGTGAACTTGACTTCAATTCTTTGGGAGGGGTAGAGGTGGGAGTGGGGAAAATTAAGCTTATTATTAAATGGATAGTTAGGAAGTATCTAAAAAAGTAAGTAGAGCTCACCAAAGTCAATATGGACCAGCCCAGCCTGCAGCTTGCAGACCAGTGCAATCAGCAAACTTCCCAGGTAGTTTCAAAGGTCAGTGAGAGGACTCCTTCACCCAGGAGAGGGGAGTGAGGTCTGGGCTTCCAGCAGCAGGTACTGCAGGGGCAGCTACCATTTTTGGAGCCCTCTGCCTAGAGCCCTGGGGGAACTGAACAGTTGACCTTAATCTCAGCCCTGAGCTCCACCCAGAGGTGAGGAGGAGCACTGGCAATAGAGCTGGAGGTGGTTGTGGCAAGGGAATTCCAACTGCAGATTCTGGGCAGAAAAGTTTTTGGTTGCTCCCAGACCCAGTTTGCAGGCCAGGAGAGGAGTAAACTTCTCTCCCATGATTGTGCCACTTTAGAGGAACTGAGAACTTACAGGTCCCCAGGGTATACCCTCCTCTTGACAAAGGACTGAAAAGTCAAGTAACTGACTGGTAAAATGGCCAAAAAAGGGAGAAAAAATAAGACTATAGAAGATTACTTTCTTGGTGAACAGGTATTTTCTCCCATCCTTTCAGATGAGGAAGAACAGTGCTGACCCTCGGGGAAAGTCAAGGCTTCCATGTCCAAAACCTCCAAAATAAATATGCAATGGTCTCAGACCATGGAAGAGTTCAAACAGATTTTGAAAATCAAGTAAGAGAGGTGGAGGAAAAATTGGGAAGAGAAATGAGAGAGATGAAACAAAATCATGAAAAGCAAATCAACAGCTTGCTAAAGGAGACTGAAAAAATTGCTGAAGACAATAACACCTTTAAAAATAGGCTAAGTCAGTTGGCAAAAGAGGTCCAAAAAGCCAGTGAGGAAAAGACTGCTTTGAAAAGCAGAATTAGCCAAATGGAAGAAAAGGTTCAAAATATCACTGAAGAAAATAGTTCTTTAAAAATTAGAATGGAACAGATGGAGGCTGATGACTTTATGAGAAACCAAGAAATTACAAAACAAAACCAAAAGAATGAAAAAATGGAAAATAATGTGAAATATCTCATTGGAAAAACAACTGACCTGGAAAATAAATCCAGGAGAGATAATTTAAAAATTATGGGACTACCTGAAAGCCATGATCAAAAAAAGAGCCTAGACATCATCTTTCATGAAATTATCAAGGAAAACTGCCCTGAGATTCTAGAATCAGAGGGTAAAATAAATATTGAAAAAATCCACAGCTCACCTCCTGAAAGAGGTCCAAAAAGAGAAACTCCTAGGAATATTATAGCCAAATTCCAGAGTTCCCAGGTCAAGGAGAAAATATTGCAAGCAGCTAGAAAGAAACAATTTCTTTCTAGAAATTCTTTCTAGAAAGAAACAGAATTGTGGAAATACAATCAGGATAACACAGGATCTGGCAGCTTCTACATTAAGGGATCAAAGGGCTTGGAATATGATATTCCAGAAGTCAAAGGGACTAGAATTAAAACCAAGAATTACCTTCCCAGCAAAACTGAGTATAATACTTCAGGGGAAAACATGGTCATTCAATGAAATAGAGGACTTTCAAGCATTCTTGATGAAAAGACCAGAACTGAAGAGAAAATTTGACTTTCAAACACAAGAATCAAGGGAAGCATGAAAAGGTAAATAGAAAAGAGAAATCATAAAGACCTTTCTAAATCTGAACTGTTTACATTCCTACATGGAAAGATAATATTTGTAACTCTTGAGACATTTCTCTGTATTTAGGTAGTTGGAAGGATTACACACACACACACACACACACACACACACACACACACACACATACATACATACATACCCACACACACACACACACACACAAAGGGAACAGTGTGAGTTGAATAAGAAGGGATGACAGCTAAAAAAATAAAATTGAGGGGTGAGAGGAATATATTGAGAGGAGAAAGGGAGAATTGGAATGGGGCAAATTATCACTAGTAAAAGAGGCAAGAAAAAGCTTTTTCAGTGGAGAAGAAAAAGGAAGATGTGAGAGGGAAAAAGAGAAGCTTACTCTCTTCATAGTTGGCTTAAGGAGGGAATGCTCACTCAGTTTGGTATGAAAGTATATCTTGCAGCACAGAAGGGTAGGGGAGAAGGGGACAAGTGAGGTGAGTGGCATGATAGAAGGGAGGGCAAATGGGAGGAGGGAACAATTAGAAGCAAAAACTTTTGGAGAGGGACAAGGTCATAAAAGAGAATAGAATAAATGGGGGGCAGGATAGGATGGAGGAAAATATAGTTAGTCTTACACAACATGACTATTAGGGAAGTCTTTTGCAAAACTACACATATACAACCTATACTGAATTGTTTGCCTTCTCAGTGGGTATGGGTAGAGAGGGAGGAAGGGAGCGAAGTCGGAGTTCAAAGTATTAGGAATTAATGTTGAGAATTGTTTTTGCATACAACTGGGAAATGAGAAATATAGGTAATGGGGTATAGAAATCCATCTTGCCCTACAAGAAATGAGACAAGAATGGCATAAGGGAAGGGCAACATGTGATAGAAGGGAGGGCATATTGGGGGAAAGGGTAATCAGAATGCAAGGTGTTATGGGGTGGAGGGAGGAAAGAGATGAGCAGAAAATTTAGAACTCAAAATTTTTTTTGAAATGAATGTTGAAAACTAAAAATAAATTTAAAAACATTTAAAAAAAGTCAAGATACCACACCTCTCTACAGATCACACTTGGAAACAGTAAGAACTTCCAAACTCCCAGCTCTGAAAATAGCAATGTAAAAGACCTAGTTTGGAAAAGTGCACCTCCTCTTGAGCCCTCTCAAGCTGGGAACATAGCCTAACTTTAACATAAAGTTCAAAATCAAGAAATAATGAGGAAAATGAGCAAAGAACTAAAAAGAACCTGACCATAAAAAGATACCATGGTGACAGGAAAAATCAAGACACAAACTCAGAAAAAAAAGTGAAATCAAAACAGCTACAAAGCATTGAAGAGATATCTGAATTGGGCACAGATCCAAAAAGAATTCCTGAAACAGATTAAAACATTTGTTTTCAAAATCTAATAAGAATCAAAGAAGAAAAATCAGATAAAGAAATTAGAATGAAGGAAGAAAATTTTAAAAAACACAATAGAGTCATAAAAGAGGCAATATGAATACTGAAAAACAACTTTAAAAATAATTGGCTAAATTGAAAGAAGGTACTAAATGTCATTGATGAAAATAATTCCTTAAAAAACAAAATTGCCAAATAGAAAAAGAAGAACAATATCTCATCACAGATGATCACTTTTAAAAATTAGGATTGGGTTAGTAGAAGCTAATGACTCCACAAGAAATCCAGAATCATCCAATAAAGTAAAAAGAATGAAAAAAATAGAAGAAAATGTGAAATACTAGAAAAACAACTGACATGGAAAATAGAATGAATGGAGTGAATTTAAGAATTATTGGATTCCCCAAAACTCATAATCAAAGAAAGAGTCTAAACATTGTATTTCAAAAAAAATTATAAAGGAAAACTGACCTGATATCCTAGAACCAGAAGAAAAAAGAGAAATTGAAAGAATCTACTGATCATTACCTGAAATAGATCCCAAAATGAAAACCTCTAAGAATATTCTAGCCTTCTCAATAAGATCAGGGGTAAAGCAAGGATGTCTATTATTACCACTGTTACTCATATTGTATTATAAATTCTAGCTGTAGCAATAAGACAAGAGAAAGCAATGGAAAGAATGGAAATAAGAAATGAGACAATGGAGTATTCTGATCAGTTCTAGGTACCACATTTTAGAAATGTCATTGGCATGCAGAAGGGAGCCCCCAGAAGAAGGCAATAAGGACACTGAAGAGTCAACACCATGTGACAATCATCTGAAGGAACTGGGAATGTTTAGCCAGGAGAGGAGATTCAGGAAGGGTCATGAAAATTGCCCTCAAGCATTTGAAGGGTAGTCCCATCAAGGTTGGCCTTGAAGAGTATATTTGCCAGCAAAGAGGAAAATCTAGGCTTAATATGAGGACAAACTTGACAATTCAAGGGGTCTCAAAGAGGATAGATGGTCTTTTAATATGGTGAGCTTCAAGCAAAGCCTGGCTTACTTGGCAGATAAATAATAGAAGGGATTTGTTTCTAGGCACAGGTTGTTTGGACTAGGTAACCTCTGAAGTCCATTCCAACTCTAAATTCTAACCCCTTGCTACATACCCAGAATAGAGAAGCCTAGAACAATTGTCCTTCCTCTTGAGAAGCTAAAGAACACAGGACAACTTAGACCGAAAAGTTAGGCAACAGCTCAAAGGATAATATAAAATAATAGATGTAGAACTAGAAGAACTTCAGAGGTTATTGAGTCCAATCCCATTATTTTACAGATGAGGAAACCAAAGAAGATTAAATTATTTGTCTCATATCATATAGGTAGTGAGCACCAGAGATAGTATTTGGACCTAGGACATCTCATTCCAGAGATTCTTCTACACAATCTTCCTATGTGTAACTTAGCATCATTAGGTACTCAGTGGGTTTTAACAATGCTGTGGGAATTTTAAGAGAGAAGACATAAACATGTATTAAAAAGTTGGGGCAGGCTTCATGAAGAGAATGGGATGACTTGGTCATCAGTTGGTTAGAAGAATAAGAAAATAAGAAAAATAGAAAAGGATAACATTAATAAGGGGAAAACAGCAAATATAAAGATAAAGGCCAATATTATCATGGCTTAAGGTTGGGGTGCGGAGAGAAACAGAAATGTGATTAAGAATAGATTCATATTGAGGATTAATGGGAAATAACATTGGATAGAATAGTTTGAGATCATTGAAAGCAATGCAGGGTAGAGGTATTTAAGCTTAGTTAATAAGGCAGATAATAGGAACCCATTATAGGTTCTTGGACAAGGATAGCATGACAGAAGCACTCCCCTATAAAGATGGATCTGGCTTGGGTAAATAGGATAGATTGAAAGAAAAAGAGAAAGCAAATTAAGAATTAAGAATCAAGTGATTCCTATGGTCTCGTAAAATAGAGGCCCCAGATGTGAGTTTTATTCATCCAATTCCAAGTACTTGCCTTTCAAGCTACAATAAGGACTGAATGAAATATCTGGCCTCAATTCAATGCCAAACTGAGTTATTCTTTATATTCTTAGAATTCTTTTATTTTATAGGTGGAACATATATGGAACATGGTTTCTCTACTTTGCAATAGTGAGCCAAGTAAATAAAAAAGCAAAAAACACACTATTGTGGGAGTTAGAAGTACAGCAAGAGATTAATTCCAGCGTTTCTGTAGATAATTTCATCTTCTGAAAATTCTGGTTTAAGGAATTACAAAGGAATTTCTGTGTGCCCTTGGATAAATCACTTAAACTCTGTGGTCCTTAGTTTCTTCACATCATTAGGACGACTGCTCAGTTCCTCCATATTTGGTAATATCTTGGTGAGCAGCTGGCACCTTCTGGTTGTCTGAATAGGGACTAAGAGTGTGAAGAACTTACACCTCTCTCTTCTAGCTCAGGTCACTGAAGGAATGTTTCTGTCCCTCCAAAGGGTGACTTAATTGAGTCCCCTTCCCATTATAAAATAGGAAGGCTTCTCTTCATTCAGTATTCTCATTGTCAGTGTATCATTTGGATATGGGAGTTAGGGAGTGGGAGATACCCAGGGTCCTACAAACAGGTTATATTATGAAAAGAAGGAAGTTTTTAGACTAGAATTTCCTAGTTGGCTATTCATATTCAGTAGAAGTTAAGCTTCCTGAGGGCAGGATTATCTTTGTTTAATCTTTCTCTGTCACCTGATATGTGCCTTGTATATAGTAGGCTAGACACTTTTCATTTGGATTAGACATATTCTAAGTTAACCAAATAATTGCCAGCTGTCACTTTCACTGTATAGATTCCATTGAAGCCATATCTCATTAAATGACACTTCTGTGTTCCTTTACAAGTACATCCAAATGACAACAAAATTATACCTTTCCGAGTGTAGGATTAGAATAGCTGGGGGGAAATGGGCCTTTCCCACATCTTTATTTACATTTACATTGCTTTCTCCATATATCTGGATCTATGTTGGCTTTTCTACTGAAAGCAGAATTTTAATTATGTACAGAGATTTCTGAGCTCTTCTAGCTTTTTGACGAAGTCAAGTGTAATTGACTATGGTCCATTTTCAAAAAAAGACCTCAGAGGAGTCAGGTTATTTTCAAATTTTGTCATTCAGCAATATAATTTACAATATAATCAAATTTATCTATCTATATATAGAGAGATGTGTGTATTTATATACGCACATATGCCACACACACACACACATACATCCACCCAAAGATGTTGTGGAAAACTTTCAGTAATTAATTATTTTATGCCATGAGACTTTCAACAAAAGGAATAAGTCTGAGGTCCTTTCTGTGCTCTGGGGAAACAGAGGAAAGAAGTCAGAACGTCCAGCGTCCTCCTCACAACATGCATATCTGCATCAGTAAGCTCACACTCAACTGACTAGTGGAATAGAACAGACATTTCTTCTCTGATAATACTCTTTCAACCTTGTTTGATTGAGGGATAACTTTCGCTTGATTTCCTTTTTAAAAAATTCTATTTAGGCAAGCAAATACTATTCAGGTTTGATCAGCTATTTTTGGAAGGCATGTGATAATGAAACCTACATTCCTCATCTGATGGTCATTTAATATAGCCAAGTAACGGGTCAGTCTGTTTATTAGGACAAGACCTTTGCAGTGGAATGTCCCTTGCTTGGGGGTCTCAGTTCAGGATCTGATTGTAAGCTTTAACTAGGGATGTGCTGAAGCCAGCTCTCAAATAAGCTCTCTGAGTCAATTGTTAAATTTTCAGAGTACTTACACCTCAAAATTTGCAAATGCATAAGCAAAAAAATAACTTTGCAAGTGTATGAATCAGGTCTTGCTTTATTGGACTGTGTATGGTCTAGACTTCAGAATGGGAAATCAATATTAATAATGCGAATCAAACTTAAAAATGTGTCATGAGTACTTCTCCCCCAACCAGAAAGCCAATCGTTAAACATTTACCAGCAGAATCCTGCCACTAACCTTCAGAGATCTGGTTCTATTAATTTACCCAGGGTAATCAGACTGTGCAGGATTGATTCACAAGGGACTTATTCCTAAACCCCAATGTCAGCTAATTAATTTATGGTACGAGATGTACCCCACCTAATAACTAAGACAACTTAGTTGTTTACCTGGGACATTCTCTTCCTGGGATCTACTTAATATGCAAAATTGTAGATTAGAAGGTTTTTTGAGCAGTTTAACTCCATAAAAGAGAGAGGTAGATGTTATTAAAATTCTTTAAAAAAAAAAAAACTTTGAGGGGATTTGAGGATACCAATGGTACTGCTCCCTCAGGGAACAATACACCATTACCTTCTAATCCTGCACAATTCTTCCATAAATCCTCCACAGAGGATAAACACAGTACATTTAAAGTCTTCCTCTAATTCTCTAAAAATTTAATGAATGGGCTATTCATAAATCCCTTTTCACTGGTCACATGACTAAGCCATCTTTATTTCCAGTCATATATCTTTCTTACAATATTCTTTATGACACCACTCTCATACAATTGTTGGCTAGAATGCATTGCACCCTGCATGTCATACCCACCATACATCTCTATTGCCATTTGGGAGATCTACAATTCTTAACTGTTTGAACACTGGAACATTCTATAACTCATAACCATAAAAGATTAGCAGAAAAAAAAATGCCATTAAAAATGGGCCTTAGTTACAGGAAGAGTCTTGGAGTCACTAAAAGTGCTTTAGGATTTCTCAAAGACTTGTTGGCCCACTTTTCTCCTCCTGTCCAATTCAGGATCCAAATCATGATCCATTCAGAGAATCTGCCTAAGATATATGTACCAATGGACGAATGCTATAGCTGTTTCTACAACATAGACACCCTTCTATCATTTGGTTTTTCCTGTGTGATTCATTAGGCCAAACACTTTTGGATGATTGTAAAAGTCATTTAGGAGACTCTGCAATGTTCCAGAGCTTGATGGAATTATCACAACGTCATCTGCCACAAATAGAAGCATTGAGAGAACTTTGGCATCAACAGGGAAACCCTTTTCCATTTAAATCCTGGGCTAGACAAGTTAGGGCAGCCACAAACACCTTTGGTCAATATGGTCCTCTGTGAGTTATGTCCTGTTTAATAATCAATTAGAAGATCAACAGACATGATTCCATGGAATCAGTAAAGAAGCATGGGCCCCATCCCCTGGTAATGACCTAAATGTGCGGAATGAGACACATTTTGAAACATGGCCAATGAAGAATTAGTTTTGTTTGACTATGCATATTATCAAAGGTTTCCTTTTTCTTTTCTTTTTTTTTAAATGTGGGGAAATATGTAAGAAAAGAAAACAGATCTGTGTTCACTGAAATGCATTTAATTTAATAACACAAAGTCAAAGCTATCTCTATTGTTTTATCTCTTAAGGAACCTTATAAGATTTTGACATGAACACAGAAGGTTTTCTGTTTAAGGATAGCCTGTGAGGTGGTGTTTTACTGTACTGAATTAAATGCTTTTTTTGTAGTCAATAAGCAATAAGAACTTTGAGAAATGACCCTAAAAGTATATTTCTATTAGGTTATGGTAACCTAAAAATTTTTAATTCTCTACTCAAATGATGTATTTGTTGAAATATCAGAAATTTTGAATGTAAAATCAGATCATCTGGACAGTATAGAAAAGAAAATTAACACATTCTTCCTAGTAATCCCTTTTCCATATTCCTTGCTACTCTCCAGAAGGTTTTGTCATGACAACAGACTCAAAAATTCATGGCATGTTCCAGTTTCACATATTGCAGTTTATGTTCCACATTAATTACATTTTAGGGTGCCTGTTTCTTAATGACTTATGGAGAAACACTTTAATCTCATTTGCAAATCACAGTGTAGGATGGATTTCTATTATATAAAACAGAAATAGAGGAAAGTATTTCACTGTTAAATTTACTTGCTCCTCAAAGCAGCTACTCTGGATTATAGGCCAGGGTTTATAACTTTGATTACAGTCAACTCCCAACACATTTTTAAAAGTAATAAAAGAAAACAAATAGGAAAGTTGGTTTAGAAGCTAGATACACTATAGATACAGTTTTTATAAAAGAAAGAAGATGGTCATGAAAGCAATTTTTTAAATTGCATAGAAAAGAGAAGGTTATTCAGAAAGAAACATAGACAAGCAGGATAGCTGTGAAAGCAACATGTTAAATTTGTTAAATACTTTAAAAGAACTTTGTGTTTACAATATTTGTAGTTTCATAGGAATTCTTTTCTTCTCTTATATATTGCTGCTAGATGGCACAGCAGATTGAGTAGTGGGCCCCAAGGCAGAAGATCTGAGTTCAAATATGACCTCACACTATGCCCAAAGGGCTATTAAACCATGTATACCCTAAGACCTAGCAATATCATTAGCAGGTCTGTGTCCCAAAAGAGATAAAAAACAAAAAGGACTCATTTACTAAGAGCTTACCATGTGACAAGCATTGTACTAGGCAGTGGAGTTATAAACACAAATAAAGCTGCACCTGTCTTCAAGAACTTGCATTAGTCTGAGGGGATACAAAGTTTAAAGCTGGTCTAACTGATTTTTTTTTCATTTTCCAATCAAATGTTTTTGCATGTTATATATAATCTATTTTAAGTTTGAAAAATTCATTGGTAACAATAGGTCATTTACAGTAACAATAGATGAAATACTAACAATAAAGATAACAAAAGATTCTTTGTTATTCAATAGGATTGTCCACCGTGGGTTGTTCAATAGGATTAACCAATGGCAAACACTGTTGAATCTGTACATTATCTTCCAATATCTCCAAAGGTCATAATTGCCCATACAAATGACTTCCAACAAGTGAATCGAGTATAATACAACTGGTAATATTCTCCCCCAAAACAGATAGTGGAGTGAGAAATCAGAAGCACATAACAGCACACAAGAAAACATTTTCTTTCTATTTTAAAAAAGAATCTTTATTAAAATAATTTCAATCAACTATTAATTGTAAGGGATGATTTTTTTTATTTACAACTGAGACTTCATCATGGAACTCCATGAAAAGAACATTCTCTTTCCAATACAATTCAGCAATAGTTCTACAACTTATTGTCTTAGACAGTTGCCTAGCACAGAGTTTGAGAGATTCACTCTGGATCAGAAGCACTTAAACCCACCTCTACATAGATGATGAGGTTAATCTACACATTACCAGAGTTAGCTCAGTGCTTGGGACTCTGAAGGAAAGTATAAGAGAGAAGGTCTATTAGATTGCTTACCAAACTGAAGATCTACTGAACCATTTGAGGACCTCTTCGTTGTGTGCCTGTGAAACCTAAACAATATACTGGTAACATGCCAGGAAACTGAATCACTTCCATTTGAATTGCCTTATGAAGATTCTGAAGATCACCTGGCAAGATAAGGTACTAGATACTGAGGTTCTTTCTTGAGCTAAATTGTCAAGCATTCAAACTATACTGCAGAGAGTATAACTCTGATGGACTGATCACATTGTTTGAATGTCAAATGTATGTTTGCCTAAAAGACTATTTTACAGAGAACTCCCACAAAGCAAGCTCCCACATGGTAATCAATAGAAGCAATAGAAGGTCTCTCTGAAGAACTTTGGAATCGATTGTTTGACATGAAAGACACTGGCAAAGGACCACTCAGCATGGCATTCCAGCATCAAAGAAGGCCCTGAGCTCTATGAGTGAGGCAGAATTGCAGTAACTCAAAAGAAACATGAGATGTTCAAATTTAGAGAGAGACTTCTCCCAAATATTCACATGGACTATTTGTGTTTGATCTGGGATAGAGCTTCCCAAGCTGTCATTGGGCTGATGAGCCACAGTCAGACACACTGTAATTTGCCTCTGACATAATAATGTCACTTTATCCTCTTTAAGAAAGAACAACAAGACATGAGGGGGGTGAAGCCAAGATGGCAGAGTAGAAAGATGGACCTGTAGAAGCTCCCCAACATAGCCCATAAAATACCTATGAAAATGACTCCAAACAAATTCTAGAGCAGCAGAAGTCACAAAACAACAGAGTAAAGGAGATTTCCAATCCAGGACAGCCTGGAAGGCCAACAGGAAGGATCTATCACAGCAGACATGGAACTGAACACAACCCAGCATAGGCTGTGCATCGCAGAAGGGACAGGACCATGAACAGGCCTCAGGGAGCCACAAGAACCAGCAGTTCCCAGATTGCCCAACCCACAAACACCACAGACAACTTCAAACATCAGTGGGAGGGCTCCTTTACCCAGAAGAGGGGAACGTGGTCTGGACCTCCAGCAGCAGGAACTGCAGGGGCAGCTGACATTTTTTGAGCCCTCTACCTAGAGCCCCTGGGGGAATTGAATAGCTCATCTGAATCTCAGCTTTGAGTGGCAGCCCTGGGAGACCTCTGCCTAAAGGCCCTGGGGGAATTGAGCCACTGACCTGATTCTCAGCCCTGAGCTCCACCCAGGGGTGAGAAGGAGCACTGGCAGTAGAGCTGGAGGTGGTTGTGGAGAGGGAATTCCAATTGCAGATTCTGGGCAGAAAAGTTTTTGGTTGCTCCCAGACCAATGCACAGTCCAGAAGAGGAATAAACTTCTCTCCCTTGATTGTGCCACCTTGAAGGAACTGAGAACTTACAGGTCTCCAGAGTATACCCTCCACTTGACAAAGGACTCAAAAGTCAAGTAACTGACTAGAAAAATGCCCAAAAAAGGGAGAAAAAATAAGCCTATAGGAGTTACTTTCTTGGTGAACAGGTATTTTCTCCCATTCCTTCAGATGAGGAAGAACAGAGCATGACATCAGAGAAAGTCAAGGCTTCTGCATCCAAAACCTCTAAAATAAATATTCAATTGTCTCAGGCCATGGAAGATGAAAAGTGAGTCAACAGCTTGCTAAAGGAGACCCAAAAAATGCTGAAGAAAATAATACCTTTAAAAATAGGCTAACTCAATGGGCAAAAGAGGTCCAAATAGTCAATGAGGAAAAGAATGCTTTAAAAAGCAGAATTAGCCAAATGGAAAAGGAGGTTCAAAAGCTCACTGAAGAAAATAGTTCTTTAAAACTTAGAATGGAGCACCTGGAAGCTAATGGCTTTATGAGAAACCAAGAAATTACAAAACAAAACCAAAAGAATGAAAAAATAGATAATGTGAACTATCTTGTTGGAAAAAGAACTGACCTGGAAAATAGATCCAGGAGAGAAAATTCAAAAATTATGGGACTACGTGAAAGCCATGATCAAAAAAAGAGCCTAGACATCATCTTTCATGAAATTTTCAAGGAAAACTGCCCTGATATTCTAGAACCAGAGGGAAAAATAAATATTGAAAGAATCCACAGATCACTTCCTGAAAGAGATCCAAAAAGAGAGACTCCTAGGAATATTGTAGTCAAATTTCAGAGTTCCTAGGTCAAGGAGAAAATATTGCAAGCAACTAGAAGAAACAATTCCAGTATTGTGGAAATACAATCAAGATAACATAGGATCTGACAGCTTCTACATTAAGGTATCGAAGGGCTTGGAATATAATACTGCAGAAGTCAAAGGAATTAGGATTAAAACCAAGAATCACCTACCCAGCAAAACTGAGTATAATATTTCAGGGGAAAATATGGTCATTCAATGAAATAGAGGACTTTCAAGCATTCTTGATGAAAAGACCAGAACAGAACAGAATACAAAATCTGACTTTCATACACAAGAATCAAGAGAAGCATGAAAAGATAAATAGGAAAGAGAAATCATAAGGGACTTTCTAAAGTTGCACTGTTTACATTCCTACATGGAAAGACAACATTTGTAATTCCTGAGACTTTTCTCAGTATTTGGGTAGTTGGAGGGATTATACATACACACAAACATGCACACACACACACAGACATATATACAGACAGAGCACAGGGTGAGTTGAATAAGAAGGGATGATATCTAACAAAATAAAATTAAGGGGTGAGAGAGGAATATATTGGGAAGAGAAAGGGAGAAATGAAATGGGGCAAATTATCTCGTAAAAGAGGCAAGAAAAAGTTTTTTCAGTGGAGGAGAAAAGGGAAGAGGTGGGAGGGAAAAAATGAAGCTTACTCTCTTTACATTTGACTTGAGGGAATAACATGCCCACTCAATTTGGTATGAAAGTCTATCTCATACTACAGGAAAACAGGAGAGAAGGGGACAAGTGCGATGGGGGGGGGCGGGTAGAAAGGAGGGCAAATGGGAGGAGGGAGTAATTAGAAGTAAAAACTTTTAGGAAGGGACAAGGTTAAAACAGGGAATAGAATGAGTGGGGGCAGGATAGGATGGAAGGAAATACAGTTAGTCTTATGCAACTTGACTATTATGGAAGTCTTTTGCAAAACTACACATATATAGCCTATATTGAATTGCTTGCCTTCTCAGTAGGAATGGTTAGGGAGGGAGGAAGGGAGGGAAGTTGGAACTCAAAGTTTTAGGAACGAATGTTGAGAATTGCTTTTGCATACAACTGGGATATAGGAAATACATGTAATAGAGTATAGAAATCTATCTTGTCCTGCAAGAAAAGAGAGAAGATGGGGATAAGGGAAGGGTAGGGTGTGATAGAAGGGAGGGCACATTGAAGGAAGGGGCACATTGAATGCAAGGTGCTATGGGGTGGGGGGAGGGCAGAGATAGGGAGAAAGTTTGGAACTCAAAATTTTGTGGAAATAAATGTTGAAATGAAAAATAAATAAATATTTAAAAAATAAGAAAGAACAAAAACCAACCAACATAGAAATCATAATTAAAATCTTGGGAGCTCATCAGATCACCAAGTGAGATGATTTATTGAGAAAACAGAAGAGTATCAACCAATTGGTTAGAGATTGTGACAGGCATATAAGATTTGTGAGATACATAGGAGAATCAAGAGAGAACAGTATCCTTAAAATCTAGAGAGAAGAAACTATTTGGGAGAAGGTGATCAGCAGTGTCAAATTCTATGGAAAGATCAAGTAGTATGAGAATCAACTGTCTTTCCTTTCAAAGACAATGGATGATGAGATAAATACAAAAGGAGATGCAATAAAGTCCTATAAAAAATTAGGTAGAAAAGATTCTTTTCTCCCAAGGTGCTGGGCATTGTGGAGGAAGGAGGTATCAAGGAAGGCTTCATGGAAGAAGTAGTACCTGTTGGAATTCTTGAAAGCAGAGAAAAACATCAACAGATCTTCAATGCAGAATATTTGAAAGGAAACATAAAGAGCATAATAAGTATGATGAGACCCAGCTGAAAAAGTACATTGGGACCAGATTAAGAAGGATCTTGAATGGAAGTTTTAGGTTCAAAAACTGACATGGCTTCTTATTTCATGTGCAAACCTGGGCAAATCTATTAAATTTAGGGGCTCAGTTTCCTCATCTGTAAAATAGGGTTGGAATAAATGACCTTGTAGGTGCCTTTCAGATTCAAATCTATGATTTTATGATCTTCTAAATGCCAACATCCAAAATTTATACTTTGGTCAGTAGGCAATGCGAAACTACAAGAAATTTTTGAGTATACAAGTGATATGATCCAAATAGTGCATTAAGAGGATAAATCAAGAAGTTAGTATAAATGATGGATTGGGAAGGAGATACACTACAAAATGGAAGACCAGTTAGGAAACCATTATTGGCAGCTTAGAATTATAGTGGATAGAGTGTTGAGCCTGGAGTCAGAAAGAACTGAGTGCGAATCTGACCTCAGATACCTCCTAGCTGTGTGATGCTGTGTAAGCTAATTAAGCTGTATTTGCCTCATTTTCCTCAAATGTAAAGTGGGGACCATAATAGCACCTACCTCACAGAGTTGTCATGAAGATAAAATGAGATATTTTTAAAGTGTGTAGCACAGATACTAGGCATTTGATAGACACTTGTTCCCTTCCTCCATTACAGTGGTCCAAAAGGAGAAGAGACAATGACCTAAAACTAGAGTGACTTTAGTGAGAGTGGAAAGGTGAAAAAAGATGCAAGAAAGACTGTGAAGGAAGTTAGAATCCATTAGACTTAGCAGCTGGTTGGATGCATGGACTCATAGATAACTCCAAACAAGCTTAGTGACCATGGAAAACAGCAATTCCAATAACAGCAGCAGAGCTACAGGAGCAAATTGGGGGAGAAGATAAAGACTTGATCTTGAGACTTGCTGAATTTAAATGACACATGGAGGGGGAGTTACCCAACATGTAGGTGGAAATAAGAGATATGAGTACTGGGGAATGGTAGATTGGAAAGTTGCTTATATTGAACTGATCCCTGAAGCCCTATAGAGTGGAGAAGATTCACAGGTAAAAGAAGAGAGAGAGAGAAGTAAAGGACAAGCACAGAAAACCATGTTTAAGATAGTAATCAGATTGAGATATAGGTAAATAGTAAAGAAATGGAAGCAGTAATTGTAGATTATGTTTTCCTATAAATTTGGTGGGAGAAGGGAAGAGATAGAACAACAGTTTAAGGAAAGGCAGAGTCACCAGAAGGTTAGGGTTTATTTTGCTTTTTTAGGCTAGGGGAGACGTTGCATTTTTTTTAGCCTAAGGGAAAGGAGCCAGAAGAAAAAGAAAGACTGATGTTGTCCAAGAGACAGGAAACAGTTAACTGAGACCATAAAGGAAAGAGGAGAGAATGGATTTCACTCCAGAGTTTAGAATCAGGGATAATCTTAATAAATTCACGAGGTCACTTTGAAATAGAGAAGGAGAATTGAGAATGAACATACTATGTGAGAAATTGAAAATTGATATCCTACTTTATGTAACATTTTAATAGGGTTTCACCAATTTGTTATGATCAATTCACTATGTATTGTTGGTCCCCTCATTCTGTGATTTTGAGCTCTCTTGTCTGTAACTCAGATCTGTGAGTTTGCTGAGGAATGGGGGAGATGAGTCAATCTGATTATGTTTGCCCACCATGAGACTTTCTAGAACATGTTAGTCAACTCTTGTTGTTTCTGTTGCCGTGGGCTATAGAAATCCCCTCTTTGGATCAAGCTAAATGAAAGCCCACTCTTCACTGATGTATCACACCAGTCACAGTCTTAGCTTGGTTTGTGTCACTGGACTCTTTTTATACTGCTACCTTCTTAAATGTATAAATGAGCTGCTAGGACTGTCAGATGAATCTTTGGCTATGGAATAGCCTTGGATCCCTTTTATTGGCCATTGCTAGCGCTGCTAATAAATCAGTCAGAATTTTGTGCCTAATTTTTTTTATCATAGATCATTCTTGCTATATTGGACCTCTCAGTTTTAATAAGGCACAAATGTGGGTTTTAAGATTTTTTGTTATACTTACCTTTATATAGTGAAACTCAGTTTAACTAATGCTATTTAGCATTTGTTATAATGTTGATCTCTTTGAAAATAGGTAGCTAGGTGGTACAGTTGAATAGACCTTTGGGCCTGGAGTCAGGAATACCAAAATTCAAATCTAGCCTCTTATACTTCCTAGCTGTGTGACCCTGGGTAAATCATTCCATCTCTGTCTTCTTCAGCTTCCTCAGTGATAAAATAAGGATAATAATAGTACCTATCTCATAGGGTTATTGTCAAGATCACATGAGATAATATTTATAAAGCACTAAACATAGAACCTGACACATAAAAGACATTTAATAAATACTCATTCCTTCCTCTCTCTCCCCCATTGATTTTGTATCCCACCCCTGAACCCAGAACAATAAACATTTCATCATGAGTCTGGCCCTATATTACATGCTTGAGATAGATAGATAGATATAAAGAAAACAAGAGACTATAGTTTAATAAAGATTATACTTAATGGAATTAAAGATTTTTAGAGATGGAAGAGATCAAAGAGACCCCCTCAGGAGGTCTTGAAAAGTGGAATGACTTGTTCACAGTCACACAGGTAGAAAGAAGTGAAGTCAGAATTTGAAACCAGATCTTTTGGCTTCAAATTCATCATTCTTTCTATCGTGCCAGGTTGCTGCCCATGTTAATCATTAAGGAAAAAAAGACAAAGATAGATGATGGAGAAACTAAGAGGCCATCTATTTTGAATGTTCTCTTAAGAGTGTTGCACATTAGAGCTTCCTCCAGGTGCTAGTTCTGTCTCTGATACATATGTGACCATTTCCTACATTCTATCATTGTGGCACTGATGTAGAAAGGAAAGGAGTAGAAGTGCATAGAAGCTTCTCTAAAACAGACCTTCCACTGAATCGGGTGCACATCAGGTTTTTCAATCCTACTTCTTAAATGACTTGGCCCTCTTTCTTTAAAACATTTAAAAATACAATACCGGTTACATAGTACTAGGTTACATAGTATTTTCCTCAATAGTAGGCACATACATAAATGAAAAAGAATGGGCCCAAAAGATGGAAATATAAGGAATTTTGAGACCTATGGGAAGGTTTACATGAACTTATGTAGAGGGAAGTAAGTAAAACCACAAAAACAATATACATGATGACCACAGCGTTGTAAATGGAAGAACCCAAAACCAAAATTGAGAACTATGTCATGAAAATAACCAACTTGGCCCTGGAGAAAAAAATGAGAAAATATACCTCTTTCTCCTCTTTAACAAGGGGTAAGTGTAGGGGAAAGGGGACTGTGAGGTTTAAGTATTAAACTTGCTTTCAAATATGATGACTTTTTTTCTCTTTGTTACAAAGGGAAGCCCAGTATGGAAGGAAAATGGACATTTGTAAGAGCTTCAATTCAATTCAATTAAACAAACATGTGTTAAGCACTTACTATAGTGCCAGGCACTGTGAAAAGCACTTTTTAAAGTTCAGTGTTGGTATTATTCCCATTTCCAATTGAGGAAACTGAGTCAAGCAGAGGTTAAGTGACTTGCCACAGAGTCCCCGAGGTAAATGTCTAGGGCTAAATTTGAATTATGGTCTTTCTGACTCCAGGCCTATTGAACCACCTGCCTGTCCTGAGGCAGCTCTATCCCTCAGGGATTGAGCTGTTTCTTCTATGTTATCCACTCAAATCTCCATTCTATTGTGACCCTCCACAACAGTTGATGATTTGTGGATCAGTCATCTCAGAATCTCTTTGACCCCATTTGGGGTTTTCTTGGCAAAGATACTGGAATGGTTTGGCATCCGGCTCATCTGACACATGAGGAAACTGAGGCAAACAGGATTTAGTGACTTGCCAAATGTCTGAGGACAGACTTCAGGGCCTGAGCTCTATTCCCTTTGCTGCTTAACTGGCAGTTAACCACCAATAATTAACTCCCCATTTCCACTTAACCAATTAACATAAATTATCTCTTATGACGGAAGTGTTTCTTTTAAGGAGATAGCAAGAATAGAAATCGAAACATTTGGCCCCCCAAAATCTAAGATCACATTCTCCTCTATCCCATCTCTGTCCCTGGGGAAAGGAGGCTCAGACTTAATACCTAACATTTTTACACAACATTGGTTCCAAGTTCCTATCCAAAAGCAGCATAGCTGTTGAGGACATCCCCATCTCAGCTACCAGTGGGCTGGGTCCTGAAGATCGTTCTTCAGAGGCTTGATGCTGAGCCACACAAGTTGCTACAGATTCTGCTTCCAGACTTCCTGGTGGCTAGCTCTTCTGAAGCTCACAAATCCCAAGTCTATTACACATGTCTAATCTACTTTACCAAAAACAGGAAAGAACAGACAGTGGGAAATAAAGAATGGAAGCCTCTATCCTCTGATCCCATATCAGACTCATGTGGGGAGGGCCTAATGCCTCTCCCCTTATACCTTTATTTCTCTGTCTCACCACAGCACAGACAGGTAGGAAAAGAAGAGACCAGGCTCCAGCTGACTAGTCCCTTTTAAATGCATCCTTAATCTCGCTATTCAGTCAAAAGGGCTCCTCTTCACTATGTGATTAACAGAGTAGAACAGTTGGTGTTGCTGTTCAGTCATTCATTCATGTCCAGCTCTCTGTGACCCCATGGACCATAGAACACTGGGCCCTTCTATCCCCCTCTATCGCTTGCAGTCTGTTCAAGGTCAGGTTCATTTTTTACCATGATGCTATCTATTCATCCCATCCACTGCCATCTTCTTCTCCTTTTGTCTTCAGTCTCTCCCAACATCAGGGCCCAATGAGTCCCATCTTCTTATTATATGACCAAAGTGTGCACCAGCTTCAGTATTTGACCTTCCAGTGAATATCCTGAAGTAATTTCTTTAAGTACTGATTGATGATTAATGGGTAATTAAGCACTCATTAATCACCTTGCTGTCCAAGGGACTCTCAAAAGTCTTCTCCAGCACTATAAGTCAAAAGCATTGATTCTGCAGCACTCAGTTTTCCTTATAGTCCGGACAGCTCTCACAGCCATACACTGCTACTGAAAAAAACCTGGCATTGACTATACAGACCTTTGTCAGTGAGGGGATGTCTCTGCTTTCCAGTATACTGTCCAGATTTACCATAGGTTTTCTTCTAAGGAACAAGTGTCTTTTAATTTCATGGCTGCAGTCACTATCTGCAATGATCTTTGAGCCTGCTTCCATTTCTCATCCCTCTATTTCCCAAGAAGAGATAAGATAAGTTGCCAAGATCTTCGTTTTTTCGAAATTGTTTCAAGCTACCTTTTACACTGTTCTCTTTTACCTTCATCAATGGGTTTCTTAATTCCTCTCCACTTGCTGCTTTCAGAATGGTATCATCTGCCTATCAGAGATTATTGCTATTTCTCCCACAAGCTTTAACTCTAGCTTTTGATTTATCCAGCCTGGCATTTCACATGATGTACTCTGCATGTAAGTTAAATAAATAAGATGATGATATACAACCTTATTGTATTTCTTTTCTAATCCTAAACCAAGCAGTTGTCCCATGCTTAATTCTAACTGTTGCTTTTCTTGACCCAAACACAGGAAACAAGTAACATGATCTGGTGCACTTAAAGCTTTGAGAACTTGCCAAATTTTGTTGTGATACACACAGTCAAAGACTTTAGTGTAGTCAATGAAACAGAAGTAGATCTTTTTTTCTGGAACTCACTTGCTTTTTCTATGATCCAGCAAATGTTGAAAATTTGGTCTCCAGTTCCTCTGCCTCTTTGAAAACCAGCCTGTGCTTCTGGTAATTCTCCATTTACCTATTGCTGATACCTAGTTTGAAGAATCTTAAACATATGAAATCTCTGGCATGTGAAATGGGTACAATTGTTTGATAATTTAAACATTCTTTGGCATTGTCCTTCTTTAGGTTTGGCATGTAAACAGATCTTTTCCAATCCAGTGGCCACTTTTTTCAAGTTTTTCAAGTTTGCTGGCATGTTGAATGCAGCACTTCAATATCATCATCTTTTAGGATTTTAAATAGCTCAGCTGGAATTGTATCACCCTTACTAACTTTACAGTTAGCAGTGCTTCCTAAGGCTCACTTGACTTCATTCTCCAGGATGTCCATTCTAGATCAATAAACATAATATAATGGCTATCAGTGATGTTAAGATGTTTCTTTTATAGTTCTTGTATATTCTTACCTCCTTTTCTTAATCTCTTCTGTTTCAGTTAAATCCCTACCATTTTGTCTTTTATCATGCCCATTTTTACAAAATTTTCCCTTAATATCTCTAATTTTCTTGAAGAGATCTCCTGTCTTTTCCATTTTATTGTTTTCTTCTTTTTCTCTGCATGTTCATTTAAGAAAACCTTCCTGTTTCTCTTTGCTATTCTCTGTAATTCTACATTCAATTGGTTATATCTTTCTTTTTCTTCTTTCCCATTCCCTTACTCTTTCTTTCTTTCCTCAGCTATTTGTTGGCTGGTTGTCAGCCTTCGTTCTTGAAGAAGACCAAAATGACATTGCTGTGTTGGAGTTAAGGTACAGTGTGCCCAACTGTGGCCAATCAGACCAATATGACCTGGGAAGACTCTACCACAGTTTGGGCATAAATAGTCCACATGAACATTTGGAGTGGAGAAATCTTTACATTTGCACATCTCACATTTCTTTTGAGCTACTATATTCTGTTTCACTCAGAGCACAGCACTTTCTTTGATGAGGGCACACCAAGTTGGGCAGTCCTTTGGTAGAGTCCCACATGTGACACAATCGATTCCAAAGTTCTTCTGTGAGACCTTGAAAGAATCCTTGTATCACTTCTTCATGTGAGTGCTGAAGAACTGTGGGAAGGGGTTCACAATATTTCACAGGAGACAGCAACCAAAAACATTCCAAAGACAAGCAAGAAAGCAAAATGGCTGTCTAATATGGCTTTACAAACTAAAGACTACCAAGAGGAGATGATGACAGGCTCATGACAATGTGATTGCCATTTGCAGCAAAACACCAAGCCACCATCATCAGTGCATATGCTCCCACCATGATGAACCTGGGTGAGGTCAAAAAACAAGCATTATGAAGACCTGAAGACCCTCATTATCAATGTGCAGAAAGAAGATAAACATTATTCTTATTAATTTTAATGAAAGAGAAGGTATAGGGTACCAGACATGGCAGGGAATCTTTGGGAGGAAATCTGAAATAGCAACAGCAATGGTCACTTACTACTGATGACTTGTGTATCTCATGACTTTTCACAGGCATTCAATAATGATGTCAGCACAAGCACTCTGTAGATCTTCAGCCCTCTCTCTTCACAGAATTCTCTCTTTTTTCACCAAAATATGGCCAGGCAGAAAGAAGTTAGATGAAGAGGAGTGGTTGTGGTTAAACGTAGGGCCTTCTGAATGTTCCTCCAATTCAAACAATGCAATCATTCAATAGGGCTCCTCTTCATTGCAAATCCGAACAAGATGCAGAATGTCTGCTCATACTCCAAAGTTCACCTGGGGACTGTGTCAGTGAAACACTGAACATTCTCATAAAAACTGAGAAAACTGGCCAATACCCTGTTACCTTGATACTAAGAGAAGTGAATATCAAAGCAACTCCGAAGTTTCCTTAAATACCCACCAAGTTGGCTACAACAAAAACAGATAGGGATAGTCAATGTTAGAAGGGCTAAGGAAGACAGACAAACTAATCCATGGATGATGGAGTTCTGAATTCAACTGACCATTGTGAAAAGCAATTTAGAATTATGCTTTTAAAAATGTCCATATTCTTTGACCCAGAAATCCCATTGCTAGATATATAGCCTAAAGAGGACAAAAAAGGATATATAATATTCACAGCAACACCTTTTGTGTAGCAGAGGACTGGAAACAAAATGAATGAGCAGTGACTAAGGACTGGCTAAATACACCATGGTACAAGGATGTAATGGAATATTATGGCACCATAAGAAGCAATTAACATGAAAAATTCCGAGAAGCTTAGAAAGACTTATATGAACTGATTCAGGGCAAAGCAACAGAACTAGAAAAAAAATTATACACAATGACTAAAATAACATGAATAGAAAGAATTTTTAAAAATGAATTTGAATACTGTATAACCAAGCTTGTCTCTAGGCGGGCTGAAAAAAATGGCCCCCTGTCCCTTTATTGCAGAGATAGGAGATTACAGCAGTATAGATTTTGCATGTATTGTCAATTATAGCATGTGTTGGTAGATTTTGTTGTGTTGCTTCCTGCATTAGAAGGGGATGAAAGAGATATCTTCAGAAACAAAGGTAATATAAAAATAAAAGATAGCTAAAAATAGGATAAAATTTTAAAAGAAATTAGACTACCAAATATGAGAGGCTCAATATCATAAAAAATTAACCCATCTTTTATTTATGCCACTTAGAAGTGGCTTAATGATGTGAGAAATGATGATTTCTCTCTTGTATTTAATGACTAATTGTAGTATTAAGACCAGGGTTTTATTTTCCTTTTCTATTTCCTCATCCACAAACCAACCAGTGTGGGAAGTCTTTACCCAGGCCAGGATCTCATCAGACAGTAAAAGAATCAATCTGGGCTAACGGATGCATCCCTGATCATTGTGCTTGTTCAGAAAGGTCTGGAAAGTATTGATTCTCCCTTTTGTCAGATCATTTGGGTGACTCAAGTCACTTACCCCAATACCCTCACTGTAATATAGCCCACCTTGTCACTGTAATATTCATTTTTTACTAATTATTAACCAGAGTTGATTGGTCCCCTCAGGAACACACTCTTCAAACTGTATGTAAACTGTAAGCCTATGACCATGAGAGGTCCTTGGTCTAAGGGATGTGGGCAAACAACCATCCTTCTATTGAAAATTCTGGATTATTAATAAAAGCATTAAATTACGCAAGAGTTACATCTCTTGAACTTTTTTAAATGCCACAATGATATAGGAGGAAAAATCTTTGAAGACAAACATTTCTCTCTCTTCTGGGTATTTATTAGGAATTCATATCTTATATGTTTTGTATTTATGTATATGAATATATTTATAAACATGCACAGTATAAAATTACAATGACAATGATATACATGAATATATAATGGTGTACACAGATAAAGCAAATGCTAGCATCAATTACTTTACATGAAATTTTACATTTCTAGTTTCAAATAAAATAAATCAATTATTAACTGCATACAATATGGAGACATAGGGAAAAACCAAACATATTTAGCCCTCTGTGACCTCTTGCCAATCAACAGACAAAACCATAGTGATATAAATTGTGAAAAAGCAAAACAATGAATATTTCTGTGTTCAAAGAAAGATAACAAATGAAATGATTTCTTAAATTATGATCTACATTAGATAGAGGCACTGTGGCATATGCATGGAGAGCTGGTCTCAGAGTCAGGGAACATTCCTTCAAATCACATACTAGCTGTGTGGCCATTGACAGATGACCTGACCTTTTAGTACTCCAGTAAATCTTTGAAGATATTTTAAGTAGGTTGCAGATCTCCATCTGTGTGTAGAGACTCCTTCCAATAATAAAATCTTTACTCCAAAAACCACTCCCTACACAAATAATGATTTGTAACACAAAATAACAGATTCAAACAATAGGTCACTTAGCATCGTTTTTTTCCTTTCAAGAAAAATTTTTGATCTTCAATTTGAGAGAACTTTCTATAGATAAAATGAAGCATGCTGCTTATTTGCATGACAATCTTTCTTTTGAATAAAGTATATAATACAGAAACTTTGGAGAACTAAAGTCCATGTTGAATGCAAAAAAAGAAAAATTAAGTAAATTCAGTATTATAGTTATTAAAAGCCTAATCTTTCAGAATCAAAAGTTCTTCCTGAGTCCTCATTTTACATGCATTTAGCTAATTTTTATAAGAATGATGTCTTGAATTCAGGTTGCTCTATTATTTTAAACTACGTAAACTTTATTGTACATTAACACTTGAATAGGGCAAATCATGTTTGAGTGCCTACACATAGATAATTAGCTTTCACAGTGAAGTCTAATGATTCTTTTTTTAAAGGAACAGCCAATGGCATTAAAACAGATAAAAATAGGTATCTCATTTAGAATTATAAAAGCAATTGGAATCTTTTAGATGTCACATTTAAAATACACTTATTACTTTGGAATGATATTCTAGACTCCTGATATCATAGTTTATGAAAAAGAAAAGCTACTATTAATAGCATAAAGTGAGCAGAGTGGAAAAATAAGCAAAAAATTTTTAAAAATTTGCTTTTACTTATGTGAAAAAGTGAAAAAGCATTTATGCAAAGATATGTGAAGTTTAACTATGAAATCTTGGTACCTACCTACAATTCTATTATTATTACAAATCCTATGAAGCAATATTGTGAAAGGTGAATTTGCAAATAAACTGGCATCCCTTTAAAATTCTTTGCAGCTACTAAAAACTATTACCAAAAGTATGCTTTATATATAGAAAAAGAAAGAGAAGTTAAGCCAATGTTGCAGTTAAAATATGTCAATGTCACATTTTCTACAAATATAAAAGGGAGATTATTAGGTTCATCAGGAAAACGTTCTCATACATTTTAAAAATTCAGAGAAAATGCATAATTTTAGTGGAAGGCATGCTGAAAGTTTAAAAATGCAGTAGAATGAATTAAGTTAATTTTAATAGATGAAAATACTTCTAGTCCGCAAAATATTTTTTAAAACATGAGTTCTTTTCCCAATAGAACTTTATATCCTGAAACAAACAGTGCCAAATCCAAATAAGAAAATTAATCTGATTCCAAAAAGCAGACTAGATTATTTCTGAGTCTGTCAATAAATATTTATTGAGCATCCACCACATGCTAAACACTGAAGATAAAAACATGAAAAAGAAAGACCATCCTTGCCCTCAAGGAATTTACAGTCTAAGAGGACAGATAGCAACAACAACACACACACACATACACACACGCATGCATATACACACACACACACGCACACATACACACACATACACACACACATACACACACGCACACACGCACGCACACACACATGCACACGCACACACACATACACGCACATAGGAAGCTATATATCTGGGGAGTAGTGAAGAAGGATGACAAGGGAAGGAAGCACCTGGTTCTAGGGCAGCTAGGTGGATAGCTGTGTGACTCTGGGCAAGCCATTTCACCCTGTTTGCCTCAGTTTCCTCATCTGTAAAAATAAGCTAGAGGAGGAAATAGTAAACTACTCCAGTACCTTTTGCCAAGAAAACCCTCAAAAGGGTCATGAATAATTAGACACAACTGAACAACCATAACTCCAACGAAGAAAAGCTGATAGGAAATCAAGAGATGACTGGTCTGGGAGATTTCTTTAAATGAAGGTTTGGGGAGTTCCACCCACCGGCCTTTAAATCAGCAGGACCCAGGATACTGAGGGTTCTGCTGAGCAGTGAGTACCAGAACTGATAAAGTCTGGCAAGTAAGATGTTTTCCTGGGAGCATGGTGGAGTCCCATCCATGAAGGGCAAGCCATTGAGTAAGTGTCATACAAACACTTTCCATAGAGTCCTCTCTATCTAGGCAGCAGTTCCCAACATAACAGCAATTATCATTAACATTACTTTTGTAAAGCACTTTACATATATTTTCTCATTTGGACTTCACAACAACCCAGTGAAGCATGTACTGTTATTATCCCCATTTTAAAGATGGGTAAAACATGACAAATATTAAATGACTTGCCCCAGGGCACACAGACAGAAAATATCTGAAATAGCATTCATGTCTTTCGGCCTCCAGATCCAACACTCTTCAATACAAACCCCTGAGATAAAAGAAGCTTATCAAGTTACACAGGGAAGACTTAGTAAATATGTTATCCTTTTGAAATCGATAAAGTTTCTTATTTCTTGTGTACATATATAAGATAATCTTTAGAATTTATTACCTTTCATATTGCATGGGTACTGGGGAAAAGATTTTCTTATGTGCACATCCATGATGAACTCTAAGTGCTTTTTTTTTTTCTGTTTTATTGAATGGGGGCATTGGAGGTTTAGGCAGCTAGGTGGCTCAGTGGATAGAGTGCCTGGCCTACAGTCAAGAAGACCCGAGTTCAAATTCAGTCTCATACACTAGCTGTGTAGCCCTAGGCAAGTCACTTAACTTCTGTTTGCTTTAATCCATTGGAGAAGCAAATGCAATTCTCTCCAGTATCTTTGCCAAGAAATCCCCATGTTCAGTGTTGATATGCTATGGTCCACAGGGTCACAAAGAGTCGGACATGACTGAGTAATAACTAAAGTTCACTGAAATATAAAGTTTGGATCTAAAAAGCTTGGAAATGCCCCATCTGGGGATAAATTCTTAATTGCACATTCTTCACCGAAGTGCTTTCACCAAATTTCATACAGCTCATTTTCAGGTGATTCACACTGGGGCATATAATGTACAATCAATCACTGTTTTTCTTGTATGTCCTTCATTCTCAAAGAGAATTAATGACATTATAAGAGTGATGTCTTGAAGTGTCCATGAATTGGGTATGTGAGCCTGAGCTTTGAAAAATCACGAGTTTCAATATCTCCTCCAGAATCAACAAAGTCCACTGGCAAGAAAGACAAATGCCAAGATGACTGGTGATGACCCAGGATGTAGAGGGTGACCTTGGTCTTTCTAAATTACGGCCTTTCCTGGGTCTCAGTTTGTCTAAGACTATGCCCATTCCATGATATCTGTGATAATAAAAGTACCTACTTCCCAGAGTTGTTGTGAAGACCAAATGAGGTTCTTTGCCCAACTTCCAGAGCTGTATAAATTCGAGCTATCCATACCAAGGAGGACAAAGATGGAAGACACAGCAAAGAATCAAAGAAAAGATCAGAGGCAATCATTAATTATAGAGTGCCTACTACATCTATAGAACAAAAAAATGACAGCTTCTAGTGTTCCTTCCCACAATGAGTCTGTGAGAAAGCAAAGAGCTGGAGAGGGACAACATATAATAAGATAATTTGTGAGCATAGCATAAATACAAAGAAAAATACAAACAGACAAAGAAGGGATGAATTAATGTAAACTGAAATTGACAGGAACCTCAGGAAAAAGCCTGGAAAGAGAAGAAGTTGGATTGTCTCCACCCTATGCCCAATTTCCTTTAATTCCTTCTCTTTGAGACATCCCAACCATGGGGAAAGTTTCCAGCTCACTGAAACATACATTTCCTCAGGCATTGCCTCCTGGATTGAATTTTAAGCAATTTTTCTGTATCTCTTATTTGGCTTCCTTTCAGTCTCAAATGAATCAAACTATAACATCGCTCTATTTAATACTAATAATAACAATAGCAAAGGTTTATATAGTGCTAGGTACTTTACATTTATTATTGCACACAATCCTTGCAACAACTCTGAGAGATAGGTACTTTATTATCACCATTCTGAAGATAAGGAAACTGAGGTAAACAGAAAGTTAAATAATTTGTGCAAAGTCATACAACTAGAAAGTGTCTGCAGTCAGATTTGAACTCAGGTCTTCCTGACTCCAGATCTAATCCTCCATCTACTGTTTCATCCAGCTACATATTTCATTTATTTCTTATGCTTACTTCTTGACTTACTCTATTCATCTGTCCTCACTGATTCCCTTAACCTCTTCCTATTTTATAGTTTGATTTCTTTCATAGCATCATTTATTTTCTTTTTCTTTTTTTTTTTTTTTTTGGAAGGGGAACGTGAAGCAATTGGGGTTAAGAGACTTACAAGGCCACACAGTAAGTGTCAAATGTCTGAGGTCAGATTTGAACCAAGTTCTTTCTGATTCCAGGGCCAGTTCTGTATGCGCTTCACCACCCAGCTGCCCCCAAAGCATCATTTTTAGCTGCCATGATAGCTCGATTGTACTAAGTACATTCTAAGTGTTCAGTTTTGAGTCTTTAACAGATTTCTTAAGTCCTTTAAGTCCTTTGTCATTCCCAGAGAGAACACTCTTGCAGAATCAACAGGTTTTACCCAGGCTGTGTTTCATTAATCTTGCCATCTGACTGAATTTTTCCCCTTCTCTACTCTTGGATCCACAAATATATAAAATTTCCCATACTCACCATGAGTGGCCCACTTCTGCTATTCTAATATTCTCATAAAGTCTTCATTATGAACCTCCCTCTAAAAAGAGGCTCAATCTACTTCAACTCTGAAGGAGTGAAATAATGGAAAAGACAGCAAGAAAAGAGGCAGAAATGAAATGGAGCACAGTAATCTCATCTAAAAATATTTTAAAGTTTTTTTCTTGATTTATTAGAGCAGGTGGCATAGTAGAGGGAATGCTGGACTCCAGGAACCAGCCACTTAATGGCTGTGTAATCCCGGGCAAATCACTTAACCTTTCTGTTCCTGAGTTTACTCATGAATATAATATGATAGTGGATTCAATGGCTTCTAAGGTCCTTCCAGTTCTAATCTATAATCTTATGATTAACTAAAAATTTCTTTTTAAATTCAACCACTCGTTAAAGCTGACATTTGTCTAGTCATAATCTGCATACCACACTTAGTAAACCATATAACTGGTATTCAATAATAATGAATATGAAGCAACCTATTTTAAAGGAATGGTAAAATTAGTTATGAATGTTTTCCACATTTACATTGCATCCTTTCCTCAATAGTACTGGCACTGAGGCTGGAAAACTACTCTTCCATAATTCCATCACTTGTTACTTTTTCCATTTACTTTCCAATTGAGTACAATTTTAAATACTTTTTTTTATAACTTGCAAGATTCCTTTTTTCTTTCCATGTTTAAAGTTGTATCTACAAGATGCTAAAACATTTGGAGGAAGAGTAAAATATTATGATATATACAAATATCCATCCAACTGTTTCACATTCAGATAACCAACTGACTGCTTTTCCACTTTTAATTTAAGTATTTGATGATGAGAAAGTCTTAGTGTGGACTCTCCTGGCGATGATCACCTACAAGAGATATGAAAGAAGCAACAGCTGCTAACAGTTCTTTATCACAAATAGCTTAACCATAAACTTAACTCAAAAAGACAAGGTTTCTCATACTTGCTCTCAAACACACACAATGTAGAGAGTGTAAGTTTTGCTAACTCTGCTTTTCAGATGAGAAAGTTTTCTTAATCAAGATAAAAAGGTAAAGAAATCACAAAAAAAAACCTTAGAGTGATCTCAGACAGGAATTTCTGCTACATCTTTTAAAATCTTTATCTTTCATAATTAAAAAGAAAATGAGATAGAAGGAAGAAAACTAAGAAATTAACCCAAAAAATGAGTGGAAATAGGCAGTGTGCAGAGAGCAATGAATTTCAAGTCAAAGGGCCTGAGTTCAAATCACGGCTCTACCACCTGATATAAACTTTGAGGCATTGGGCAAATCATTTAACTCACTCACCTCCCTCTCCCACCTATTTCCTCAGTGTTAAAATGGAGAGTTAGGCTAGATGACTTTGAATGTTTCTTCTAATTCTGAAACTATTATCAGAATTCAGTTTGCATGTAACTGGCAGATCAGACAAAGAACAATAGACCAGACAAAGACAAATAGTTGAGGGGGAGAAGGGGGTGGATTTCTATCAACATATATACATCTGGCTTCTGAGTCCCTTCTAGATATATGGACCTAGGATCCCAAGTCACCTGCTTACTCTGGGCCTATTCTCACATGTAAAACTGGGGGGTGGGGGAGCGGAATTAAAGACTTTCTATCTGCAAATCTATGACTAACTCTGATCCTTCCTACATGTGGTCATAGGGGATTATTCTGCTAACAATACCAATATTACCAGTATTTCCCTCAGTTCGCAGTCTGGAGCTGAGGGCGAAAGTTAAAATGAGAAAATGAGAAATGAGAAAAAAAATGCATGTTAAGTAAATCCCAAAATGCAGGAGAAAAGCGGAGAAGACAATCAGAAAAGAGAGGAAAGGTGGAAGAAATGACAGAAGACATAAGTGGAAAGGAAGTGGAGAGAGTTTAGGAAGGAGACAAGAAACAGATCTACTCTGAGGGTGTGTGGGATGGGGTGGCTGAAAAGGAAGATTAGCTTTTCTAAGTTACATCGTGAAAATGGATGCTTGGAAGTTGGGGGTAGGGGAGAATCCTCTAGTACCGGTTTGCTCACAAGTACGTGTTTCATACCTGGAACATGTGGGCAAGTCTGCTGTGAACAGTGTTTAGTCCTTGGACGTGTGTGTTTGTGTGTGTGTGCCCGAGGAGCTCTCATCCCTAAATCCCATGCGTGCGCCCATGTGTGTGTACAGCCCCTCGTCTCTACACTCCTATGTGCAGCTGTGTGCTTGTGTACACACACACATGTGAGTGTGTGCACCGCCCCTAGTCCCTAGACCACATGTGTGCAACCCTCGTCCCTGGACTCCGTGTGTGCGCGCGTGAGCCACGGCCTCTTTACGCGCGTGGCGGGCGGGCGGGCGCAACAGTGACTCATGGTGGGGCTCGCCGAGCGGCCCGGGCTCTTTATAACGGCTCGGCTCGGGAGGATGCTCCGGGGAGCCGCCCAGGCAGCTGGGCTCTCCTCCTCTCCGCCTCTCGCTTTCTCCGCCGGCGCTTCTAGTTGCCTCCTCTCCCAGCCCCTCCTTCCCCAGCCTCCCGTCTGTCTCCCTCGCGCTCCAGACTCGCCCCAACGGTCCCGACGGTCCCCGGGCTCCCGTCGGCTCGCCCCTTTCCTGCCAGTCCGGGCGCACGTCCCGTCCGCTCCCCGCCGGTCCAGGCGTCCCCTACCTCCTCGTGCTCCACAAGTCCCCTCGCCTGGTGCCCCTCCAGCGCTCCGTGGCAGCCTGCTCGCCAGCCCGCACGCCCTCCGCCTCCTCCGTCCGTTCCACCTCGGCTCGTCTCTGCCCTGCTCTCTGCCAGTTCCCCAGAGGGCACCATGGGGACCCCGCGCAGCGCCCCGTCCTCTCCGCGGATGCTGCTTCTGCTGCTCGGACTCCTGCTGCTCCTGCCGTCCTCGGGCGACACCGCCGTCATCACTGGGGTAAGAAGCGCCTGCTGTGCTACACCCGCCTGCGGACACCCAGAACCCTGTGCTTGGGTTGGGGTTCGAAGGGTCCGCAGGCATTCCGTCCGTCGGTCAAATTCAATTGCGAAAGGAAAGTAGTCTCTTGAGCCGTCTATCCCGCCACCGCCAGGGTGTCCGCGGTTGCAGGGACTGGGGCCGGGAGATTCGTGGCAGTTTGGGGGCGCGAGGCTTCACAAGGACGGGGTGGGACAAGAGCCAGGGAGAGACGTCTGTAACCCTGTCTTTGGTCTTGACATTGCGCGGAGCCTGCTCTGAGAGGGCCCTTGACCCCTGCAGCTGTCTGACCCCCAGAGCAGAGAAGCGAACCCTTTCCTCCTGCTCCCAGAGTTTCCCAACCTCTCGCTCAGTTTTGGTGGCTCCAGTTTTCCATCCCATCTACCCCATTATTTTTGCTCTTTATTCATGACCTCCAACTAAAAACGCAGACGTCCACCCTCCAACCTGAGTCTGAGCAGCAGCGAAACCGGCTGGAGGAACTTTGTTCTGTCTAAATGTGCAGCGTTTGTGTGTATTTCTCTGCGGGTACCGCTCTTTTCTGAGGTTAGCTTTGAAAATGTTTTCCATTACCGAAACTTGATAAATTAACGGGAAAACAAGATACTACGGTTCCTAATTCTCGGGTTTCTTTTCTTTTTTTTCTGGTGGTTTTGCTTAACTGACTTTTAATTCTTTTTTGTTCTGAATTCCACAAACACAGAATAAAAGGAGTATTTCCATATACAAAGCAGAGAAGATAATAAGAACTGTACGTGAAACCTCAAGTCTCTGTTCCATTACTTAGTTTTTCAGAGAAATTATGGAGTAATGTTTTCTTCTTTCCTTCCCTACACCACCCCAAAAGCCTAAACCCATAAATATTGTTTAAACTTAAGGGAAAAAAATGATAGAAGTCCTCACTTTTTCTTGAAAGGGAAAAGCTAGTATAACTTCTTTTTTCTCCAGTGTTGTGTCAAATATTTTGTCCTCACTGGAAAATTTTAAGTAACAGAATACCATCACCACCGTCCATTTTCCATTTGGAAAAACCATAGTCCTCAAAATTTTAATCCCAATCAATAAATTGTTTTATACACCTGTTAAAATATTCAAGTAATTAAAACCGCTCATTTCACTAATTAAAATAGTTTGTGTTTTTAAAATGATTATAACTGGAGCATACCAGGTACCTTGAAAATAAGGTGCTTTCCTATCCAAGTGATCTTTTTAAAATTTTTCAATGGCTCTGTATTTACAATATTTCAGAAAGAAGACCCTCTATATTAACTACTTGCTGGCTAATGAAGACATGCCCCTGTTTCCCCTTTAGCCAGAAAATTACTCTGTCAATAAGTTAGTTAAGCTTATGAAGTTTGAGGTGGTTTTGGATATTGAGGGGAGGGGTGTTACTACTTAATTTTAACTGTCTCACAGAAACTTTTAAAACATCAGTGAAAAATACTGTTACTGTATCAAGAGTCAGTGTCCCAGAAGTCTTAGGGCATTTTAAAGCTTAGACTTCTGGGACATTCTATTTATCCTAGCCCTATTAAAGTGTGTCATTTGAATGAATGTCAGTGGGTCAAAAACAAAAGACATTAGAGAATGTAAAAACTAGCATATTCATCTTTATAAATATACTTTCCATAAAAAATTGTCATTTTTATAAATCAGATGAATGGCTTTCATAATTTTTTGTACATTTTAGAGCAACTGGATTGTTGGGGGTTTTAAAAGTAATTTTAAGTATTACTGATAAGCAAAGGAGAATTTATATCCTTGTTTTTCTGATAGCAAAAGTCTGGATGAAAAGTGGAAAAGTTGGTCAATTATCTGACAAAGTTGTTTCAAATTGTCAGTGCCTTTTTTGTCTTTATTAGAATTTTGTTTGTTCTGCTGACAAAGTCAATGAAGCTTCAGGGATAAAGATTTAGTGCATGTTTAGGCTCAAAAACTATAGTGCCAATATTAAAGCTTTATATTTTAGATAGATATAATTAGAAAGTTATGGATCTAGTCATAAGATTTAAGATCATCATTGTATGAAAATGAATTTCTGAAAAAAATACTTTATGGCATCAGACATCCAGGTGACAGGTTAAATATTAGTCAAATATTTGGATATTTTCATCATAACTCCAAACACCCAGATAATTGACAAAAAGCTTCCATTTTCTCAATCTGTTTGGTTTTAGACAGACAGCATAAGCATCATAGCCACTAGAACTTAAAAGTTGCTCACCTGAAGAAAAAAAATCATTGTAGCATTGTAATGTTTGCCTTTGTTTCAAGAAATATGGCTACTATATTGACTGAGAAATCTGGAGAACAATTTTATCCATTTCAGGTAGATATATGTTGTGATTTGTAATATATTAAGGATTTAGCTGTTCTCTCAGTCTTACGTAGAAGTACAATACAGGATGAGCTCTTAATTTGGTCTGTTACACATGTAAAAATGTAGTGGACAGCTTTCTTCTCTATTTTTAAAGTGCATTTTCTAATATACCTTAAATTTACTGTAATTTATTACTTTGCATATTTAGTGGATATGTTGAGATTCCTTCATGTCATTTTTGTTGTATCTTAATTTAATTTTATATTAGGATGATGCATCTGTAGGAATCAGTGTTTAGAATTCCATTTCAGAGTCAATTAAGTCTAGTTATCTGATGTTTTAGATAGGGTGGGATAAAATCACCCATTGGTTTTTACCATTTTATATAACTCCTAGCTGAATGATTTTGGTAATATTTAAAGATATTCTTCTAATCCAAAATCTTCCTACTTAAAATTTACAGACTTGAGGCAGTAATTGTTTCTAATTAATGAAAGAAGAGTCTTGATATGATCATACTGGCCTCTATAAAGGTTATTTTATATGGAGAAATTGTAAATGTTAAAGGACTAAGATAATTGCACACAAAAAATCAAATGACATAAACTAATTTGGGGGAAATGAGCACTTCTGAAGTTCGTATTGGTGAATTTCTGGATGTCTAGCATTTCACACTACTTTTATAGACTTTTGAAATCCTTTAAAACTCAGACCTAAGAGATTCTGCTGTTAATAGTCATAAAATCTTGTTATTCAATTTATAGTTCATAATAGCCTTGTGTGGTGTAAGAATAATACATATGGTAGTTCTTCAGTTCAAAGGCAAGTCAGCTACAAAATACTAGAAAAATAAAGTTGATTTTACATCCTTGTATTTGAGATTTTAATAAAATAGAGCCAGTATTTAGTCCTTTTTGAAACAGGATATCTAATTGAATACATGCATATAAGCATACATGTTTGTATTATACACATGCATATATATACATACCCATTCATAGCACTATATAGCATTTATATACATTATTTCATCTGATCCTCATAATAACTCTGTGAAATGGGTGATATTATTATCTCCATTTTATAGTTGGGAAAACTGAGGCTGATAGAACTTAGTAACTTGCCCAGGGTCATGTAGCTAGTAAATATGAGAGGCAGTGCCAATATTAAAGGTTTATATGTTAGATAGATATAATTAGAAATAAATACTTATGCATATATGACATCAGACATCCAGATGACAGGTTAAATATTAGTCAAATATTTGATATTTTCATCATAACTCCAAACACTTAGATGATTGACAAAAAGCTTCCATTTTCTCATATCTATTTGGTTTTAGACAGACAGCATAAACATCATAGCCACTAGAACTTAAAAGTTGCTCACTTGAAGAAAAAAAATCTTTGTAGCATTGTAATGTTTGCTTTGTTGCTTTTGTTACCTTTCTGACGTTCAAGCCCAACACTATTCACTGTCATCTAGTTGCCACTCATAAATTATCACAAATCAAGAAGCATTTGTTAAGCACTTTCCACATGCTTGTCATTGTACTGATCATATCATTTCATCAGATTACATTTTGGATATTTTTAAAGAGTAAAATGTCCTTTGCCTAATTGATTCTACTTATTTCTGATTTTCAGGCTTGTGACAAGGACCCCCAGTGTGGGGGTGGCATGTGCTGTGCTGTTAGTATTTGGATCAGAAGCCTCCGAATGTGTACACCGATGGGCAACATGGGAGACAGCTGCCATCCATTGACTCGGAAAGTTAGTATTTGACCACCATGGTTCTCATACATTGGTGTAATTGATGGGGGAATGAATAATGGCCTTAAGATATGAAGGCCTGGGTAACATGGCTCACAAATGGAGCTTGGAGAACAACATTGAAACTTGACGTTTTGGGCAGTTCTACTCATGCATTGGCTCAAACCTGAAAGGAAGGATAGGGTAGATGACACATGCCTTGGAAGAAGGACTTCATGGGGATTTTGACTAAGTTTAAGCCACTTGTTTCATAATTCATGAGAAAAAATGAAAATAAAACAGAAATCTGTTTTGCTGTATGTGAAAACACCCTAAAAATATACAAGGAAAAATTTAAGTTAGGTATACAATACATAATATACCTTGGTATATATCTCTTTATAAAACTAGATTTGTCTAAAATTTATTTATTTATTCATAGTAGACAGTCAAATGTGCTCTTTTTTCTAAGTTATCTAGATGTTCTAGATTATCACAAATGTTATCACTCAGTTTTATTTTTTATCTTAATTTTGATTGAAGGTTCATTTATTCCACCATTTAATGTAATGGATCAATGATATATGTTGATTTTATACCATATATCATCTCCCAGTGATGGAAAGTAATCTATTAATATCCCCCTTTTAGTTCCCTTGTAACAGAAAGGCAGTTAAGCAACCATATTTAATATAACATGCATACCTGTAATCTTCCATCTCTATGGAAAAAAGTATATTTCATGATTTTTGTCCCTTTCTGTACCAAGATTGGCCATTATTTGGTCAGGGTTCAACTGCGTCTCATTGTTGCAGAAAGAGAAAGAAAACTGGTAGGTGGCATTGAAAAGGAGACACTATTTTCACATTTTAAACTTGATTGAATATTTTTAAAAAAAACAATTTGAACTTTTTGTTCAAAAAGGCAAGTTTTTTCACATGTGGTTTAAGGTTTAAAACTGTAACACAGCCAAGCATTTTACCATCTTTCCTGTACTCCATGGTTACAGAGAAAAATTAAGGTTGCTGCTCTTCAGAGGGAATTGTAATGTAATAAATTTTGACCAGTTGGCTTGTTTTTAGTTCGCTAGACATATTAAATAATATAACTTGGGAGTTGTACATGAACAGCTGAGCATGGAGTTGGCTCTTTAGCTTTTCCATAGCTTCACTGAGATATGTTTCTGGTTACAGTTAAATTGTTCCGCCCCACCCTTATACCACTCAAGCTTCATTGCCACTCTCTAATAGTTGCATAAAAAGGGAGGAGATTCAAGTGTTAGTCATCTATTTCCATGCCAGTTTAATGGGACTAAGGTCAAGGTGTTACTACCATGATTAGCATTTTGTTAAGATTCCTCAACTATAGTATTGAAAATAAGTCATCATTTGTAAGTTTTTGTCATTTGTTCAGATGAGAATAGTTTTTTTTTATTTAAATAGTCTCTGAAAAATGTTTTACTTTACATAGGATATTATTATAAGCAAACTTATGAAATAGCCTTTACAAAATTTACTGAGACATGATATCCAAACAATGAATGGAAAAGAGTTAAAAGGAAAACTGTTGAGTGAATATTTTTGGCTTAATGAAGACAAAAAAAGTCATGCTACAAAAGAAAAAAAAACCTAAATATTAAATTTAACCAAACTAACTTGTGAGGAGTTTACCATGTGAGGTGATTGCTGTGTCAGATTCTCCACCTGATTAGACACCATGTGCAGAATTGTATTTAGTTTGGGGTACCACATTTTAAAATAGTCATTGTTGGATTGAGTAGCATCCAGAGGAAAATAACCAGAATGGTGAAGGTCACAAATCATATCAAGCAAATATAAGTTGAAAGAACTGGGAATGTTTAACAAGGGAAAGAAAAGACTTAGGGGGAGAGATGACAATCATACTTCTGTTTTTGAGGGATAGTCACATGGAAAAAGTTTAGACTTGTTCAGCTTGGAAGAACTAGGTAGAATGAAAACAGTAGTAACTAGGACATGTCAACTTAGGCATTGACCCAGAATGCTGATATTTAAAGGGCACTGGCAGCTCTGGAATTCTAAAGCATTCAGGAATACCTTCCTAACTCATTAGCAAGAATAATTCCTTGAAACTAGAAACTATCAGATGGACTTGTTTCTCCCCTTCCTTTGTCCTTAGGACTCAACCAAGATGGGGTGCACCCCAGCCTGGCTGCACCTTACTCTGTAATCCCATAGTGGACTCTGTAGTAGCAGCCTTGTAGATAGGTAGTCCCCACTATGAGTGGCAGTTTCAGAGGGTCTTCTCTCCCCTCAGGACAAATCTCTACGAGAACTCTCTCACACCCCTCAAATGTGCCTTCCATTCTTCTTACACAGTACATTTTCCAGTGCTTGACATCAGAAGCCAGTAATGCTAATTATAACTCTCAATGCAGATTTGGGCTTGAGGTTAGGGGGAAAAATGTGCTAACATTTTCAGCTCTTCAAATGAAGAATGGGTTGCCTTGGGAGGTAGTGAGTCCCCAAGCCCACAATGGATGATCACCTACCAGGCACATCATAGAGAAGGTTGTTCAGTTATTTGGCTGCATTTGATGGCCTTCCAATTCTGAAATTTTTCTATACATAAACTTCATATTCTCTCTGTAAGCAGAAATGTGTTTTTCTTGTTTTTCTGATAGTTCTAGTAATTAAGTCCACAAAAAAATAGCATCTGATTTTTCATTATGAGTATTCTTTACAGTCAGATTAAAGTATATTGGATGAAGTAAACCTATTTTAGCATGTAGCCAGGGTCTTTAAAGGGGGACAGAATGTAGAATTGGAAGGTAACTTAGAAAGATCACTTTTCTTTAACAGATAAAGAAACAGAAATTCCATATTGTTGGAAACCGAACAACTTTTAAGAGCACTCAACTTATCAGAACAAAAATAATCACTGAAAATTCTCAAACACTTTAATGTTCGTAAAATATTTGACATGTTTATGAGATCAAATTAGCTGAATTAGATCTTGAATGGGTGTTAGAGACTATGTGAGAATCAGAAAGCTCATTTAGGTAGGAAGTATTAGAGCCAGGATTCAGACTCAGGTCCTCTGATGCCAGAGTGATGATTCTCATTTAACCCTGACAATAACCCTTTAAGGTAAATGTAGTTCAGAGACCGTGTAACTTTCTTAGGGTAACAGAGGCAAGATTTTAAGCCAGGTCTTCCTGACTCCAGTCTAGCACTCTGTATACTATGGGCCAACATTCAAGTATATAATTAAGATGTTTTTGAAGGCGGGGTGGGGAGCGGGGGTTGACTGGGAGAAGGAATGGACAAGGGATTTCATTACTAAAAAGAAGATGTCTCTTTAAATGCCGATCTGCAAGATGCTGTCTGGAACACAGAGTTTAAATGACTTGTCCTCCAAGGACACACAGCTAGTATATGTCAGATATGGAATCTAAAGCTAGGTCTATGTGACTCTAAGGCCAATCCTGTATGCATCGCAACACATTGCTTCTCTCAAGATTTGTTAACGGTGATGTTACTCAGTCGTTTCATTCATGTCTGAGTCTTGGTGACCCTATGTGGGTTGGATTTTAGGGTTTGTTTGCTTTTTGGCAAAGATACTGAAGCAGTTAGCCATTTCCTTCTCCAGCTCCTTTTAAAGATGGGGAAACTGAGGCAAACAAGGTTGAGTGAATTGCTTAGGTTCACCTAGCTAGGATGTGTTTGAGGCAGGATTTAAACTCAGACTTTTCTGACTGAAGCCCCAGCACTCTCTCCACTATACCACCTAGCTGCAACTCTTAAGATTAAATGTCCACAATTATCCAATGAAAAAATAGAGAGAGAAAATTCTGCTTTGATATAAAAGGCAAACTATATTTTTTAAAAGTTGATGGATTGGTTGTCAGGAAACAGAAAATTGGGACAAAATGAAAGTTATAGTTATGTAAATTTCAAACTTTCTGTTTTACTTTAGCTCAGTCATTGCTTTTAAAAAGATGGAATTAAGGATAAGACTTAAAAGAATTGATATCCAGTAAAATTTGTTTAAATGCTTTTCTTTTCCAAGACACAAGTTAATCACTAATATTTTCATATTTGACATATATAGGAAGGCTAAAACTTTACAATTTGAGTTTTCATAATAATTTCATATTTTGACAATTGGTATTAAAAGCAGAAAATGTCCACTAAGCTAGAAAGAGTAGCGGATAGAATTTGATAATACTCTTTCCCAGATGAGATTGTAAAATTCTTCTAATGAATTCTGTACAGAGATACCCCACCTACCTGTCATTCTTTCATTCTACAAAACCATCATGTTAAAGTCCGATTTTCTGACTTGCAAAAAAAATTGGTAGTTCTGAAACTTCATTGGACTGGTAAAGTCTACCAAGATCCTTGACGCTTTTGACTGCACATTTTTCCCTTCTCCTGGGTACTTTCTTCTCCAAGTTTTCATGACAGTACTTTCTACTGGTCTCCACTCTATCTGACCATTCCTTAACCTCCATTGCTGGCTCTTTGTCTATGTCATACCTCCTAATCCTAGGTATCCTACAAGACTTTGACCTGGGCCCTCCTCTCTCCTCTCTCTGTATTCTGTGACTAGGTGATTCATCAGTTTCCATGGATTCAGTTTTTTTAATACCAATTATTCCCAGATCTGTGTATTCAGGCCTAACTTTTCCCCTAAACTGAGAACTGGGATGTCCTACAGGCATCTCAAACTCTACACGACCAAAGCAGATCTCATTCTTTTCCCCCAAATCCTCCCCTCTTCCTGATCTCCTTGTTAAAGTTAAGGCTGCCTCTATGATGTAAGTAGCCCAGGCTCACAACCTCAATGCCATCTTCTATACCTCCTTCACCTTCACCCCATATAGGAACAGCAGGATTTCACAGCAAATTAGCTATCATCACAACATCTCATCTATGGGTCCCCTTTTCTCCAGTCATACAACCTTTATACTGGTTCAGATCTTTATTACCTCACACCTTGATTACTGTAATAACCTTCCAATCATTATCCTGACTTGTCTGTTTCCATTCCAGTCTATCCTCCAATCAGCTGCCAAAATGAATTTTGTAAAACACAGATCATACCATGACATTCCACCACTTAGTAAGCTCTAATGGCCCCTATTGGTTCTAGGATTAAATCTAAATCCTCTGTTTTGCATTTCAAAGCCTTCTCCATCTGACTCCCTCCTGTGTTTCCAATCTTGTTGCATTTCACTCCCCTGCATCTACTTTATGATCCAGTGATACTGGCCTAGTTGCCCCCAGGCCTATTCTTCAAATGCGACATTTCATCTTTCCACTCTTTTTCTTTCCAATAAATATCCTACATGGTTAGAATGCTTCACCTCCAATTCCTGGTTTTCATGGCTTCCTTCAAGATTCAACTCAAATCCTACCTTGCAAGAGGCCTTTCTTTATAATCAGGGTTCGCATATTAATATCTATAAATTCAAACAGTTATATAAGAGATTAGCTATTTATTCTCATTCAAATTAGTCATGTGAAGGGGTTGAGTTTCAACTGGAAAGTTTTGTATACATAGTGTTGTTCTGTATTATGTTTGATTTTCCAATTGGAAATTTTTCTTCCTTTGCAAATATTACTTTTGAATTAGCTTCCATTATTTTTCCGTTTATTTAACAGACACTTAATGCCTGCTGTGAGCAGAATATTGTACTAAAAAGATGTATAAAGTTCCAAAGATAAATAAGATATGATCTCATACACAAATAACCACAATATTTTAAGGACTCCTGAGTTTCAGTAGGCCATCCTCGTCATTTGCTTGCTATACTAGAAAAGAAAATATGAGAAGTACAAAAGATAAGTTATTAGAGGACTTCACTTTTGTCTGGCTTCAAAAAATGTGTGGGCCATGGGTTAAGGCCATTAATCCGGTTTGAATGGAGGTTAGTGTATATGGTATAGAAAAATGGATTATAAAGCTGGAAAGGCCTTTTGGAGGACAGTTGTAGAGGGCCCTGCATGCCAGGCTAAGGAGTTTGAACTTTATTTGGTAGACAATAAGGAGTCACTGAAGATTTTTGATCACTATTGTCATGTGCTGAGACATAGAAATGGATGAATTAAGTCAACAGCCCACTTACTGTAGACCATATTCTGGAGAATATACATTTGTCACTCCTGTTGCTTTTCTGATTGACCTAAACGATTAGGCCAATGCCTTTTCTAGTGTTGTGAATTCCTCCATGAAGCCCTTTTACTTTTCAAAGACTTGTTTTAATGAATATAATAGTGGTAGGGACTGGCTGGTTTCATTGGTGTGGAGAACTTCCAGGAGAGGAAATTTCCTATATACTGTACAAGTGGATACCTACTCTGCAACTTAGCATCGTAGAGAGTTGGCTAGCATAAGAAGAGGCTAAATCATTTACCTGGTGTCACACAGCCAGTGTGAGTTAGTACCAAGACTTAAATCTAAGTTTTCCTAGTTTTATGACTGCCTCTTAATATGTTATATTTTGTCATCTGAAAATGGTTACATGTAGAGAACCTCACCAATCAATAAGGAATCTTTTCATTTGGACTTTATCTTAGACAATATCTGTGACACTGATGAACCCTTCAGGTAAATATATCTTGCTGTTAAATATACCATTTGATTTCAGTAATTAGCTGATCATTGAAAAAGTTATCCAAATAACTGAATCTTAGAAGGAGTCTTGTACTGTCTTAATGTATGTGTGGGAGAGAACTTGTCTAAAGAGAGCCTCCGAGGCAATATTTTGTGCTCCCAAGCCAAATACATTTATAAAAAAAATTAATAAACTGTAGGCACAGCATGATCTTGTATTCTCTGTGCCTTGCAATCACTCGTTTGACTGATAAATGGTCTTCTTCACTTCAGTGCTTTGGTAAGCATTATACAGCAAGTAGGACACTACATGTGGAATCTAGAAGAACTAAATTTAAATCCAGCCTCAGAGGCTTACTCTGGGCAACTCTGCTTCAGTTTCCACAACTGTAAAATGGGAATAATAACAGCACATCTTCTCAGGGTTGTTGTGGGAATCAAATGAGATAATATTTGTAAAGCACTCAGGACCATATCTGGCACGTAGTAAGTGCTATATAAATATTTATTTCCTTCCCGTCTTTACATAATCCCTTCATAAGATTAGGAGCAAGAAAGAACCTTAGAGATCATTTCATTTAAATTCTTCATTTTTAGAGATTAAGAAACAATATGGATTTGTCCAAGGTTTCACAGTAAGGGACCAAGCAAACATTTGAGCCCAGGTCCTCTGAGTGGCCATTATGTTGTTCTGCTTTCTCTGATACTAATTTAGTGTCTGCCCTTGGGAGCTGAGGATCAGGGACGTACATTGGAATTAACTTCTGGACCCACCAAAAGAAGGCAACCTGATCATCTGTACTTTTTTTAAAAAAAATAAGACAAAAGAAGTCTGATTCTTTAGAGTCAGATGTTGAAAAACCTTGCAAATTTGCCCAACTCTGTCGGCTCAGGGTGTGCAAAAAAAAAGTCACATATCAACAGAATGTTCAAAATGAAAACACATATCCATTTCCCTAGCTTAGTATTCTGCTAGCAGAGGACTCCTTGGGGAAAAAAAAAAAAAAAAAACTAGCATTGGTTGTGTGCCTGGTGGAGTTTTGGAACCTGTGGGAGAGGACGCTTGCAGAGAGAGAGTGCATGATCCCCCAGCCAACCACTGAGTCCTCTTGATGCACTAGTGTTTATATAACCTTCAGTAACAAAAGAGTTAATAATGAGAAGTCCAGCCTGTTGTACGTATTTCTTCATGGATTTCTATCAAAGTATTCATGTGAGAGAGAGTTTTGTGACAAATCTCATTTGACGAATAAGGCATTAATAAGCAAGTACACTCGCATTGCACCTTTCTTTTAAACTGTTCATGAGGATGCCCAGATAATCTAAATGATGTCCATCACTAAAGGTTTGAATATTGACACTGAAACAGAAAAGAAAACAAGAGGTTGGGATGATGGCAAGGAGCTGGAACTGGGGAAACAATGTATTGTCTCTGATGCTATTTACTGAGTATGTCACATGAGGAAACATGGACTGAGAGGATTAACTGAAAAGTTTTAGTAATTGTGGAAATGACACGGTTTTTGGCATGTTGTTTTTGCAACTGTTGGCACAGATGGGTTTTATACCCTTGGTGAATATAGATAACTTCCCTATAAAGTTTTTTGTAGAAATGAGAAAGCAGGAATTATATATGGGTTCATAGGTGTTAGTAGCATCTTGGTCACTTTTCTATGCTGAACGTCCCATCCTTGGTCTTTTTGGCTGTTTTTTTTTATTAAATAGAATCCACATCGCCCTACTTCTTGATGTCTCTTGAGATTGGATATCTAGATGTCTTTAACATTGGATCTCCCTTCAGTGTGGATTTCTCCTGTATGTATTTGGCTGCATCCAGCTGCCATGGCCACTTCCTTCCTCACACAATAAATTAAGTACACAGATGGTAGAGACCAAATGTGATAGTTCTGAAATCCTTAATGAGAAATTACATTGTTATATTAGATCACTACAGAAATGCCAGTGCTATGTTTCCTATTGTATCTAGTTTGTTGTCCTTCTAAAGCTACTGGTTTTAGAGTCAGGAAAACCTAGATTCAGATTCTACCTCAGACATTATGGAACCCTGAGCATATCACCTAACTTCTCTGTAGCTCAATTTTCTCATCTGGAAAATGAAGGGATTAGATTTAGTGGATTCTAAGGTGCCTTTGAGCTCTCAATTTATGATCCTGTGGTAAGTCTGAGTTGAATCTTCCCATCTACCTTTCATTATTGTGTTAATCAATGCTGATAAACAAAAAACTAGCAAGATAAATTTTGCATTGTGGTTGGAGAATTTTTTAAAACACATTTGTATACTAAACCATTGTTATCTTTGGCTACTACATCTTTCCACTTACAAAGAGAACTAAATGCTTGCAGATTGTGCAAGTTCCTAGACTCATTAGGCCTCCCCATTGTGGTGTGTGTTTTGTGTTGGTACAAATAAAAATAGTCAAGTAAACAAATTCCTACATTGACCATGTCCAAAAAATGTCTCATTCTATCCTTTACATCTCTATCAGGAGGTGGGTATCAGGCTTCATCATCACTGCTCTGTCATCATGGTTGGTTATTGCATCATCCAGAGCTTTTAATTCTTTTGAAGCTGTTTGTCTTTAAAATGTTATTGTATAAATTGTCCTTCTGACCCTGCTTACCTTATTCTGCAGCAATCATATAAGTCTTCCTAGGTTTCTCTGAAACCATGTTTTTCATTATTTCTCATGGCACAATGATATTCCATTACATTCATATGTCATTTGTTTAACTAGTCTCCAGTTTGTGAACTTGTGACTCTCTTTTTTGGGGAAATAATCACGGTTTATAGGTATGAGCCAGAGTGTGCTAATAAATATTTAACAACCAGCTCTCCAGGAAAAAAAAGCTGTACTCACAACAAACAAGAGTTTGATCTACTTCATTAACATTCTCTCCATTATGTTCTTAAGCCCAGAAAATCAACAAAACAATAAAGCAAACCCTGATTTGTAGCATTTGCCAATTTCTGAGGTGTAAATGCTCAAACTGAAAATTTAATAAATCTGCAAAAACCCAAAGACTGCACACTATCAAGAAATCATAATGCAAGTAGTAGGCTAAGTTCTTGATTGAAATGAGAAAAAGCTGGGAGGGGGGGAAGTCAGAAGACTCAAGCTGAAGGGCAAAGTGGGAGAAGAAATGACCATCAAAGTAGAAGGAATTAGTCACAGAGGAGTGAGGTGCTTGGGGATCAAGAGAGGGATAGCATGATGGATTTAGTGAGAACAATGCTTCTTAGTAAACAGGTAGCAAATGCTCAGATTTGGAAAAAAGCCAAGTCATGTTATTGCAAAGCCATATTATCACTCTGAAGCCATAATTGACTTTGAGAGTCTATTTTTTAATGAAATTAGGTATGAAAATGACTGAAAATTTTGAAGCACCCTTTGTTTCAGTTATTAGTACATCAATCAACTTTTTAAAGCACATAATAGACACTTTGCTACACTAGAGATACAATAGGGAAAAAGCAGAACATTCTCAGTCCTTAAAGAGCTTATAGATTTGGTGCTGCTGGAACAGCATGCACACATATAATGCAAGTGAATGCAAAGTAAGCTACAAAGGTGTTAGGAGTTAGAAGAAAGCCCTCATCATGGAAAGATTTTTGAGCTGTGTGTTTGGTGTTCTGTAATCTCAGAATTAGGGCAGCTAGGTGGCATAGTGGATAGAGTGCCAGCCCTGAAGTCAGGAGGACCTGAGTTCGAATATGACCTCATACACTTAGTAGCTATGTGACCCTGGGCAAATCACTTAAATACTGTTTCACTCAGCGCTATTTCCTCATCTGTAAAATGAGCGGTAGAAGGGAATAGTAAACCACTCCGGTATCTTTATCAAGAACACCTGAAAGGGAGTCACAAAGAGTTGGAGCCAACTCATTCACTGAACATCAAATCTCAGAATTAAAAAGGCAAAATAGCTGATCTGTTTTCTTTAACTCCACTGTACCTATTTTGGCACACATCATTTATAAATATAGATTTTTTTCCCCTTTCATGTTGGTAGATTTATTAGGTTCTTTCAAAAGATTAGGAGAAAATAGAAACCTTTTTTTCTGAAAATTCACCTGTGACTGTGTTGTGTGTTTATTTCCAGGTTCCATTTTTTGGGAAGAGAATGCACCACACCTGCCCTTGCCTGTCTGGGCTGGCCTGTGTACGGACTACATTTAACCGATTTAGATGTTTACCCAGGAAATAATGATCACTTTTGAAATGGAATAAGTTAAATGTGAACAGCAACTTAATGTATTTAAAGTTTTCCTTGTGATTGTAATGAACAAGTTATATGCCAGAAAAAAAATCCTATCACTTTCTCCCTTCGCAAGCATCAAAAATGAATATACCTAGGCCTAAGTATATTCTTAGACTTGATTTGGAAATGATGGGTTTTTATAGAGATATCACTCTGAATGGAAATGTTGAAAGTAAGGTATTATGGACTAGGTTTTCTTCTCCACATTCATTTTATTTCATAAAACTGATACCAGAATCTCTACCACAAAGAAGATAAGGAAAAAAGGTAATCTAGTGTAACCCAGTAAGGTGCTTGCTGGTCAAGGAGCAGCTGTAGTATAACTGCAACAACTTCTGGAAGTTAAAGTCCAGGTAGAAAAGTTGTATCCTCTCTCATGGATTGTGATTCCCAGAAGTCTATACAGATACTCCAGAACGTCTCCAGACCTACAGTCAAGTTGACTCCAAATCAGACTACACTCATATTTGCTTCTATTAAACTGTCAGGTTGAGGCTAATTTTTTTAGGTTTTCCAATTTCCCTCTTTACATTTCCCCCAATAAATACAATTTTTGTTTCCACATCTCTCAGTCCTCAAGGCACATTTATTCCCAACTTAGCTATGACTGATCTCACAACTCATTCTTCTCCCTGATACCTCATCACCCTACTCAGATTCTAAGTTGACATTTACCAAAAGCTCTGCTAAAATGTCCACCTTTGGTGGAAAGTCCACCAATGCTGGCCTTTTGGGTACTTAGTGAAACCTCTGACAAAAGTTAGCAACCGATTGCTCTAACTCCACATCTTTTCCTAGGGTGGTAAGGTCTCAAAGGCACATCACTGAAAAAAAAAAATGGTATTACTTTCAACTGAGCTAACTGTAAAATGAAGATGCATTGCCACTATCTTTCTGAACCAGGAATGGCAAGTTCTGCTGCTAGAGAGATATAAGAGCAGACAGAATAGTGAATCTTACTTTTTTCTGACATTTTTTGAGTTGTCACTTAAAGTCTTTTTTCTTTTACATAATAGAATTTCATTTTATGAATGAGGCATTTAGATATACTATAGAACATGCCATCCAAGAGGAAGAATTCATTTTAATCTGGCATAAAACACATTTGAAATAATACATATTAAAATGTCACTTGTATTTTATTTGAAACTTTAAGGTTTATTGTAATGCATTGCTTAATATCTTGTCATTTGTACCTGTATCAATATTGCTGTGTAAAAATTCTGTATCAGAATAATGATAATACTGTATATCATTTGATTTTAATATTATATCCTTATTTTTGTCACAATGGTCTCGGTTTTTATTCCAAAAAGTGAGGATATTTTCTAAATAGGTCACACTCTAAATCCAATGGAGACTAAGCTGGTAAAAATAGAACTATTTAGTACATATACAGTTTGAATTTGTGCCAAATGAAATTTTACTAGTATATATTTCGGAACATTCAAAAACCAAGCCCAAAATGCAAGTGAATGTGACAATGGAACTTAAGGGGGAAATCATGACATGTATAAAAGGTAGTAATTAGGAATGAATTAATAGAATTTCACTTGTATGAAGTACAATTGATTATATATAGATGCACATGAACAACATTTTTAAAGATATAAAGTCTATATAAATTCAGTAAGATTGGAGAAAAGCAAATTGCCTGTATTGTGTGTGAATTTCATGTTGTCGCAAGTGAACAAACTACAAAATTTGCTTAAATTAGTAAAATTGAAGGAGGTAGGAAAATATTCATGATTTGAGAGCTTTCTCCATTGTTTATATAACCAGGGCCTGCAGTTCCAAATTATGTATATTTTATACTATAAGAATTAAATTACAATCATTTCTTATTTCCTATAAGCCAAGCAACGTACTGGGCACTGGAGATGCAAAGACAAGCAGATAGACCCTGCCTTTAGGAACCATACATTTCAATGGAGATAGAGGAAATAATAGGAATTGGGAAGTAGAGATCTGGGCAGAGTATTGTATTTTCTCAAGTCACAGGAACAGTCATTGGAGTCATGGAGTGAATATGCTGGCTTCTCTTCCAAGAAGTAATGGCAGTACTGATTTCATTATGCTCCAGATCTCTAAGGGTCAGAGAGGAACTGGAATGTGTTTAAGGCCAGTAAGAAGATGGTGGGGGACTGAATAAAGTATGCTGGATAGGAGGAGTCTAATCAAAATTACTTTCAAAATTTCATAACTTTGAGATGAACACCAAATTTGGTTTTCTTGTGGAGTTAACTGCGTGGCCACAGCAGACCAGGTAAGGTACTCACTGATCTGAAGGGCAGAAGTTTCTTATAGGAAAAGGTCAATTTTTCAAGGAGCAAGCATTTGGTCTGGAGCAAGATGGCAAGTGGGATGGTGTTTACGAAGTTATGCACATAATGATTCATTCAGAAACACTTTCTTATTTGCTATTCTAAAGAAGGGGCTTTCTTGGGTAGCACAGTCCATTCTGGTGTTAGTTTCAGATTATGTTTGACATACATTCCCCACTGGGTTGACTCAAGTTTGAGCAGATGGCACTGTCTGTATATAAAGCAAGGGTTAAAGTAATCTAGTAATTTAGAGATTTTCTAAGTTCATTGCTCGAGTTTATAAAATTCTCTATAAAACTATTTTGTTATATTAGTAGGAACATAGTGAGTGAAAAACAAAATTCTTTGTTTAGATTATATAATGAATACTTAGAGAACTTTCCTATATCATGCCCAAGCCAACCAATAAAACCTTTTGTAAACTTGTAAAGTAGCCTACAATTTTACATAGTTTTTATGTGTACACATCAAAAAGGTTTGTGCCATAGTGCAATAAATTCATGACTGCTTCTTAGTCATCCAAGTAAAAGGCAGGTGGGAGACAGCAGAAGTAGCTTTAGGTGTTTTATTTAATTTTTTTATAGTAGCAACATTCAAGAAATTCGTATATGTGAATATATGAATAATTCATATATGTGAACAACTACTTCATATATGCATATGGCTCAGCATATATGTGCACATAGGTGTATATACATGCTTACACATGTGTATTTTTATTCATTAAATTTCTTTATTCCAGAAACTGCACATCAAAGTCAGTTACAACCTCACATTCACATTCAAAAGAAGGTGAACATAAGAAACTCACTAGTTATTAATATGCAAAGATACATGATTAGAAAAAGACAGTAATGGGTAATAATGGATGGGAGTGCCTTTGATTAATACATATATACTATATGTATATAGTGTGTATATATACAAATACACACTTATGTGTGTATGTTTGTGCATGTGAACTTTGACTTAAAATACATCACAAAAGATTGTGATGATTTGAATTAGGTTTTCCATCCTCTCTGATGGTCTTTCTCTAAGACTTTTTACAGAAAACAAAATTTAGTATATGATTATTAAAAATAAGTTTGACTAGGCACTTAAGATAAGACATCTTAAACCTTTATTTTGAAATATTCCGAGCAAATATCTTTAAACAGAATTCTTGATTAAGATTATCATACGGGAAAATGCTTATTATTTCTTTTCTTTTTTAAAGTGTCAAATAAATCCTTATGGAATTGATTTTGATTTCCCCAAACATTTATTGGCTTTCATGACATGACCATCATCTCCTGTTTTTTAATCATCCTTTTAAAAGTACTTTTTGTGATTATGCCAGTCAATAAACATTTGTTTTTTGTTTTTTTAATATAAATTTATTTAACTTTTTACATTCATTTTCACAAAATTTTGGGTTCCAAATTTTCTCCCCATTTATCCGCTCCCCCCACCCCAATACACTGAGCATTCTAATTTTCGCTATCACCAATCTGCGCTCTCTTCTATCTTCCCTCCCTTCTCTTGTCCCCATCTTCTCTTTTGTCCTGTAGGGCCAGATGACTTTCTATTCCCCATTAACTGTATGTCTTATTTCCTAGTAGCAACAACAATACAAAACAGTTGTTCCTAAAACTTTGAGTTCCAAATTCTCCCCATCCCTCCCTCCCCACCTATTTCCTTTGGGAAGGCAGGCAATTCAATACAGGCCCTATCTGTGTAGTTTTGCAAATGACTTCAATAATAGTCGTATTGTGTAAGACTAACTATATTTCCCTCCATCCTATCCTGCCCCCCATTGTTTCTATTCTGTCTTTTGATCCTGTCCCTCCCCAAGAGTGTTGATTTCAAATTGCTCCCTCCTCCCATTGCCCTCCCTTCCATCATCCCCCCCACCCTGCTTATCTCCTTCTCCCCCACTTTCCTGTATTGTAAGATAGGTTTTCATACCAAAATGAGTGTGCATTTTATTCCTTCCTTTAGTCGAATGTGATGAGAGTAAACTTCATGTTTTTTTCTCAGCTCTCTTCTTTTTCCCTCCACTAAAAAGTCTCCTGCTTGCCTCTTGAATGAGAGATAATTTACCCCATTCCATTTCACCCTCTCTCCTCCCACTACATTTCTCTCTCACCATTTACCTTAATTTCTTTTAAGATATGGTACCATCCTATTCAATTCACTCTGTGCTCTCTGTCTCTGTATGTGTGTGCATGTGTGTATGTGTGTGTGCATGCACACATGTACATGTGTGTGCATGTGCGCGTGTCTGTATGTGTGTGTGTGGTCCCACCAACTACCCAGATACTGAAAAGTTTTAAGAGTTACAAATATTATCTTTCCATGTAGGAATGTAAACAGTTCACCTTTGGTAAGTCCCTTATGACTTCTCTTTGCTGTTTACTTTTTCATGCTTCTTCTCATTCTTGTGTTTGAAAGTCAAATTTTCTTTTCAGCTCTAGTCTTTTCATAAAGAATGCTTGAAAGTCCTCTGTTTCATTGAAAGGCCATTTTTTCCCCTGAGGTATTATACTCAGTTTTGCTGGGTAGGTGATTCTTGGTTTGAGTCCTAGTTCCTTTGATTTCTGGAATATCCTATTCCATGCCCTTCGATCCCTTAATGTAGAAGCTGCTAGATCTTGTGTTATCCTGATTGTATTTCCACAATACTGGAATTGTTTCTTTCTAGCTGCTTGCAATATTTTCTCCTTGACCTGGGAATTCTGGAATTTGGCCACAGTGTTCCTAGGAGTTTCTCTTTTTGGATCTCTTTCAGGCGGTGATCTGTGGATTCCTTGAATACTTATTTTGCCCTCTGGTTCTAGAATCTCAGGGCAGTTTTCCTTGATAATTTTATGAAAGATGATATCTAGGCTTTTTTTTTATCATAGCTTTCAGGTAGCCCCATAATTTTTAAATTGTCTCTCCTGGATCTATTTTCCAGGTCAGTTGTTTTTCCAATGACATATTTCACATTATCTTCCTTTTTTTCATTCTTTTGGTTTTATTTTGTGATTTCTTGGTTTCTCAGAAAGTCATTAGCCTCCATCTCTTCCATTCTAATTTTGAGAGAACTGTTTACTTCAGTGAGCTTTTGAACCTCTTTTTCCATTTGGCTAATTCTGCTTTTGAAAGTATTCTTCTCCTCATTGGCTTTTTGAACCTCTTCTGCCAATTGAGTGAGCCTATTTTGCAAGGTGTTATTTTCCTCAGCATTTTTTTGGGTCTCCTTTACCAAGGCATTGACCCGCTTTTCATGCTTTTCTTGCATCTCTCTCGTTTCTCTTCCCAGTTTTTCCTCCACCTGTCTAACTTGATTTTCAAAATCCTTTTTGAGCTCTTCCATGGCCTGAGCCCACTGGACATCCACCTGGGATGTCTGGGATACAGAGGCCCCGACCTCCACATCTTTCCCTGATGGTAAGATTTGTTCCTAGTCATCAGAAATGAAAGGGGAACATCTGTCCCCCAAGAAAGTAGCTTTCTATGGTCTTATTTTTCTTCACTTTTCTGGGCATTTTCCCAGTCAGTTACTTGACTTCTGAGATTCCTCTCCACCCCCACCTAGATCTGCCCAGCTAGTGCTTGGGGTCTGAGATTCAAATGCTGCTCCCCATCCTCAGGGCTTTCAGTGGTGGGAGTGGCTGCTATTCAATGTGAGCTTAAGTTCTGGTGCTCAGGTGGGGTCAGGGCCGCCTCCCAGGCTCAGTTCCCTCAGGGGGTTTATGCAGAGATCTTCAGTAATGGCCCTGAGCTCCTGTCTGCTCCTGGAGGCCCTGGCCGCCACTGCCTCTGCTGCTGCCTCTGCCACTGCCTCCCGAGGGGGCCCGAGTCATGGAGGCACCCCACTCCCCTCTCGGCCAGCCCAGAAGTCTCTCTCACTGACCTGTAGTGCCTGTGGGTGGAGGGACCTTCGCGGGCACCAGAGTTTCTGTCCCTGAAGCCTGCTCAGATCTGCATCTCTCGGGCTGTGTGGCCAGTACTAGGCTCCACTATCTGGAGCGCAACGGACCCCTGGGGATGGCTTTCCAGGGCTCTCTGGAATGGAAATCTCCTCCACTGTGTTTCTGCATGGCTTGTAGTACTCCAGAATTTGTGGGGAGTTCTTTTTACATAAAATTTATGGGCTGTGGGTTCAGAGCTAGCATACGTGAGTCTTTCTACTCCGCCATCTTGGCTTCTCCCAAATAAACATTTGTTAACCACCTACTGTATGGCAAGTACTGTGCTAAACTCTTGAGGTTAGAAAGGCAAAAGGCAATCAATCCTTGCTCTTGAGGAGTTCACAGTGGACACTTATAGGTCAAAGCTACCCACCACAAACCTTTATATCTGAGCAGAGGCCCTTACTCTCAATTTTAATTTTTGTTTCTGTAAAATTAAATAAAATAAATAATTTATATCTTCAGTCTTTGAACATATAGACCAGCTTTGTCCATGTATCTGCTTGAATTTAAAGACCACCCTATTATTTAATTCCACACATAAACATTGTAATTTCCCAGTTGCAATGGTTTTTGGCATCTTAAATGGTTAAAACTTGAAATGACTTTAGAATATTCAATCATATTTTTGGTATTTAAAAGCACAACTTATTACAATACAGTAGCGATCTGAATATTGTGATTTTTTTTTATTTCAACATTTTAGGATAATACTTCAGGTAAAATTCTCTTGATGAAAGCAATTCTTAAAAGTACCTGATTTCTATAATATGGCCCAATGTAGGAACCACTGGTCTCTTCAATATTTCTTGTCCTCAGATATGACAAATGTTAGTCATTTCTCAATAACATTTACCTTCAAACAGGGTTTTATCTCTTGCTGCACTAACAAAATTCACATTTCCCAAATTCAATGCAACTTTCCCATAATCTTGATCTTTCTTATTTTCACTTGGTTGAGAACACTACTTTTCCTTCTATGCTAATCATGCATATAAAAATCCTCAAGCATCTTGAGTCCATTTTTTTTCACAATTATCTCCTCCAAATGCATCCTAGGATCTGGACTCTGAATTTGTATTTGATATTATAGAATTCCTGTTTTACAAGACTTAAGTTACTGAAATTTCACCACTTACAGTTCCTTTTCTCATGCTCTAGGCTAAATTTATTTCTTACTTCATGTATAGCACATGCATTATTTATTTCCTTGTATTCTTTAACTGATGAGCCTCCCATTCACCACCTTTCCAGTTTATGCAGTATCTATGTTTATACATGTCTTATAATTGCAGCAATTACCCCCTTGCCTCATCAGGTTCCGTCACATCCTCTTTAGAAGTGCTCTATTCAAGTAAACCTTCTGCTTTTGTATTTTTAATTAGGGTTATGGAGCATTATATAGTATTTAGTTCATCAAATGAGGAGCCAGAAATCCCAAGTTCTATTCCGAGCTTCGTGACTGCCTCCACATAAACACTTATCTATTCTCCATGTAGAAAATGAGGATTATACAGTATTTTTCAATGCTCTTGATATTTTGAACTGAAAGTTACAAAGAAAGTGAAGAACCATTTGGGTTTGTGAATAAAGGCTTTTGTTTTTAATTGAAAACTTCATTTGTTCATTAAACAGGTTAGGATGCTATGCCAGTTACTAAGAAAAAATAATTCTATTTTGAGTCTTCATGTGTCTCAAATTATTCTTTGTACATAAATAATTTTAAAGAATTATGAAGAAATTAATTAAACATGTATTATAATTGTGATGTTATATTATTGCATATTTGAAAATTACAATCCAAGTTGCCTTTATGTTTCATTATCCTGCTAAAACATTAATTTGTAAACTAAAGTCCTTCTGAAATATGGTACATATATTTCATCTCCATAATGGGGTCTTATTTTGGTGAGAAAACTTTATGGCAAGGGAAGATAGTTTGATATAGAATTATTTGTAGCTGAAGGATATGGACATAATAATAATTTTTCCCCTACTGGATGAAAAAAAATCATGTCATGGACCCAGAGCAAGGCTTCATAGAAACAGTTTCAGTCTCCTTGGTGGAAGTAGTTCAGGCCTGGCAAGGAAAATAACTCTTTTTATGTCTCATTCACTTGTCCCAATAAATTCCACTTGGCAATAAGAATAGAACCAGAGCAGAGGTGAGGGCTAGGGTGGGGTTGGAGCAGAATAAAAAACTTTGCTGCTACTATCATCCTGCTGTGGTAATTGAACTGTAAGACTCATTTATGTATTAGGTCAGTTGCAACCACCATTCCATAGTTCATGAAATGTGACTGAAAAATAAATTAAATACATACAGTTGTTTCTTTATAGTAATGCTGGGAGGAAAATATTATTCTCATTTCAGTGCAAGAATCATTTCTATTTTACAGACTTAGAGGGCAGAAATGATGTCTTGGCCAAGGTCCTATAGCTTGATTACATGATTCTAAATGTACCACCTTAGCATCCTTGCTTCAGTAATAAGGCTGATTTCCACCACCCACCACCCCCCTCCCCCAAACCAAACATCAGCCCTTACATAGTCAAAGGAGTGTCCCTCAGAGTGGTCACCCTGGGAGGCTATACAGGTATTCTGATGAATTTGCCATTGCTCAAAACGTTGGAATTCTTTTGAAATACCTTTAGGTACAATATATGAGTCAGTAAGAAATCTCTTTCATTACTTAAAGTCACAGCTCATTTTTTAGCCTAAATGACATCACCCAAACTCGGTTCTGCCTAAGATTCAACTGCTTGTGAAAATCAAATTCATCCCCCAAATCACTGGGCCCACAATACTTTGAAGCAAATTGCCCTCAGAGCTTCATCATTCACAGGGAGGTTCAAATGACATAAAGAATAAACCAACAATAGTTCACATTTCAAAAGATTAAAGTTTGCGAAACTAAAATATTTTATCTCATTTGAATCTCACAACCAGGGGCAGAGCCAAGATAGCAGAGTAGAAAGATGTACATACTCTAGCTCTTCCCCTACAACTCATAAAATACTTGTAAAACATGACTCTCAACAAATTCTAGAGCAACAGATGCCACAGAACAACAGAGTGAAAGAGATTTCCAGCCCAAGGTAGCCTGGAAGGTCAACAGGTAAGGTCTATCACATGGGGCATGGGGCAAAATGCAGCCCAGCTTTCGCCTTGCCACACCAGGAGGAACAGGACTGGAACAGGCCTCAGGGGTAGAAACCCCAGCAGCAGAGGAGGTTCTCAAATCCCTCAACTCACAAATACCAAAGGCAGCTTCAAAGGTCAGTGAAAAAGCTTTTTCATCTCCGTGGCAAGGGAGCAGAGTCCTCCCCTAACCCCAGCTCCAGGCAGTGGTGGAATGGGTGTTGGCTGCAGCAGCAACAGAGTCCATTCCTGGAGCTCTAGGCCTAAAGCCCCTGGGAGAATTGAGCAGCTAAAGAATCTCAGCCCTGTACTGGAGTGCTGGAGTGGCAGAGCTGGAGGTGGTTGTGGAGAGGGAATTCTACTACTCATAGAATCTGCGAGTGCACAGGCCAGGAGAGGAGTAAACTCCTCTCCCTTGATTGTGCCACCTTGGAGGAACTGAGAACTTTCAGGTCCCCAGAGTATACCCTCCTCTTGACAAAGGATTCAAAAGTCAAGTAACTGGCTAGAAAAATGCCCGAAAAAGGGGAAAAAAATAAGAGTCTCACAACCCTCTGAAGTAGATGCTTCAATTACCCCCTTGTGTGTGTATGTGTGTGTGTGTATAAAGATGTGCTTGTGTTGTGCACACACAATTTACATGTGTCCATATGGGTTTGTCCAGGTGTCCCTCACAGAAAAGTGTAACTAGATAGCGGGAGAATCTATCCTGCCTACCCTTCTCGAAGGGGAGGCTTTGATTCCTGTTTGGAGGGGAAAAGGAGTTTGGAGCCATGAGATTGACCTGCTTTGCTCTCTGCAGAAAGATGATGCTGAGTTAGAATTCTATCAGTCCCCTTCCCCTAAATATTGCTAGTCTGAGGAAAATAATTTCTTAAGTACAAGTTACTTTTCTTATTACTGTCCCTTAAAATGGAAGAGTGTTTTAAGCCTGCCCACCAGCTACTAGTTACACAAAGCCCCTCACATGTAGTGAGTAACAAATAAACTCATTTAACAAAGTAATAAAAAAGGAAATCAGAGAAATTATGCAGATTAGAATATATTAGACAACATAGAGTGAATGAGCTTTTCTACTGGAAGCAACATAGCTCAACTGAGAAAAAGAATCCCCAGTCTTTCCCAAATGGATATTCCCCTAAGTCTCTAGTAGGACAAACAGGGAATAGGGATGTGCTTGAGGGACTGGATCCTCTATATATGAAGGCTTCTTACTTGGGCCATTCTTGCCTTCTAGGAACTTTTCCCTGAAAGAACTGAGAACATTTCTCAAAGCTGGAAGCCAGAAAATAAGGATCCTTCTCCCAATTCTCAACAACTCCACTTCATACACAGGCACTGACCATGGAGTAAGTCATTCTTTGCACCAATGTCTTCATTGGTCTTATGCAAATGTTAAACTTGAGCCCAAGGTTACATAGAGATGGAACACTAAGTCTAAGCAAGGTTTATAGCACTACTAAATGTTTGAAATGCAATTTGAACTGTGGACTTCATGACTTAAAGTCCAGCACACACCATTTAGATTCCTCCCCAAACCAACTCAAGTTAAATCCTATGTCATTAATGAATAGATGTGAAATGAAGACGCAGGTTCAGGGTAAATACACTCAACCAAAAGTCTTATTTGAATACATAGAAATATGACCAAGGTCTGGGTGAAGAACAAAGAGCTTGCATTAGGATTTATCCAGAGATTATTCACTTGGCAACTCCAAGCCTCATAGTGGCTTTTATCTATTTTATCTATTCCAATCAATACCTGCTTCTGGGCTACTTGGGGTACAAGCTAACCGTCTTTCCAAGCAATTTCTCCAGATTGGTTTAGAACATAGAAGTCTCCCTTAAGATCTCAGAACTTTCTCCTCTCTCTCATTCCTCCAGTTGACTTACAATGGACAGTCCCATATCTCCACTAGAAAATCTGAGATTTCCCAAGTCAATTCTTCTTTATATCTATTAGAACCAGAGTATGTATAATTAAGGAAAGTATAATTTCCAGTCCTTATGATTCAGAGCAGAAACTGATGGTTGTATCATCATTGACATGGAAAGTGTTAGTCAATAAGCCAGTGGACTTACTGTACATGAAATTAAAGTGAATGATGGATGTAATGAACAGGTAGATGGCCCAGTAAATAAGATCCCAACATAATTTCACAAACCCACCCACTTCAAACAATCAAGGAATCTATCTTATATAGAGATTTTAATACTTTCACTAAAAAAGAAAGTAGAATGAAAGATACCTCCACACAAATATAAAATCTTCCAATATTAATATATGTGTGTTTGTCCTTCATTGCCGAGGAAGACCGTGCCATCAGAGAAATAATGACATGACTTGAACTTGCCTTTGAGCGAGGGAGGGCTGTGCAGGTCACTAGCCTCCCTTCTCCTCCAGAGCCATCTGATTCCAGTGACCAGACATTCATCAGGATGACTATAGATGACCCAGGATGAGGCAATTGGGGTTAAGTGACTTGCCCAAGGTCACACAACTGGTGAGTGTCAAGTGTCTGAGGTGAGATTTGAACTCAGGTCCTCCTGACTCCTGCACTGGTGCTCTATCCACTGCACCACCTAACTGCCCTACTTCAATATTAATACCATAAGCATGATGTATGAATTCACTACACCTTCCCACCATGTAACTGCATCAGTCTCATTCAGAGCTCATTAGATGAGACATTCATTAGTTCACTCCTTCTTTCGAAGTGTGTATGAGCAATGGTCTAACCCCTTTGTAGAGATAGAATGGGGAGGAGAACTGGTGATGCAAAGTAGTGGGAAGAGAGAGAGAAGGCTGGAAAATGAAAAGAAGATCTATGAGGAGAAAAGGGTTCAGGTGGGTTTAATACCAAATATTGACCCCTATGCAGTTCCAGATGTCATGCAGGTAGGCTGAAGTTTCCCTCAATCTCAACTCTAAAAGGATTCTAAAATTTCCCAAGATTGGTGGACTGGTGAGAAGAATACACACACACACACACACACACACACACACACATGCATGCATGTGCACGCACCCATGTTATAGTGGGGGCAGAGAACAAGAAGTGCAGGCACCTCATTCAACAACCTCATCAGAAGCTAAACAAAGAGAAATTGAGAAGTTGAACTGTGTTGTGTGTCTGTGGTTGGGGGAAGGCCACATGAGAGAAAGCTGGACACAAAGTCAGACACAATTTTAGCAGAATGCAAATAAAAAAAGAGAAAAATAAATAAATTTTAACAAGAAAGAATGATGATTTGAATAAGGAGGAATTCAGTGCAGAGATATTAGAGGAACCTAAGAACAAATTGGTTAAAGGAAAGCTAAATATATGAAATAAGACCTGATTTAAAAGAGAAATGAGAAAACCAACACCAAAGATTTAAATGGATGAAAAAAGTCCCTAAAATTATGACATTAAAGTCTCCTATGAAATAAATGATTATGACTGACTACAGAAGGACAAAATCCAACTAAATAAAAAATAAAGCCAGAATGAAAATTTATAACTGTATTAAAATTTGATATGTATTAGGCAAGTAATCAAAAAGCAGTAACTGTAATTATAATTTCAGACAAAATAATTTTAAAAATTCTCCATATCAAGAAGAATGAACAGAGGGAAAAAAAAGATGTCCTGGACATGAAACAATCTCATTACTAAACAAGTGTGTGCCAAATGGCATAGTACAGTAATTCAAAAAAACTAGTAAAATTGCAAACTATTAAAAAAAAACCTAGCAACCCAATTTTGGGAAATATCAATGATCCCCTTCAAGAGCTACAAAAAGTAACAGAAACATAAACAGAAAGGATATCATAGAGCTGAATAAACTGTCTGAAAATTAGAAGTACAAAAGAATAACTTTTTGTTGCTGCTCAGTCATATCTGACTCTTTGTGACCCCATTTGGGGCTTTCTTGGCAAAGATATTGGAGTGGTTTGCCATTTCTTTCTCCTCCTCATTTTACAGATGAGGAAACAAAGGCAAACAAGGTGAAGTGACTCTGCCTAGAGTCACACAGCTAGTTAGTGTCTAAGACCACATTTGAAATCAGGAAGATGAGTCTTTCTGACTCTATGCTCAGCACTCTGTCCACCGCACCACCTAGCTGCCAGCATCTTTGTACTGGGAAAATTAAAGAGCATTCACATTTCTCAGTATCTTATGGTATTTTTACAAAAAAAAAAAAAAGATGATCATGTGAAATGGAACAAAAATACAAAAAATAAATATAAAAAGGCAAAAAATTTAAATATGCTTGTTAGAGTTCGAAGCAGGAAATTTAGCAGTCACCACAGAGTGGGCATGCAAAAGATATAGACAAAAATAGAGACAAAATATTCATAACCTGAATAATGAATGGACCAAAGAATGAGCTGTAGAACCTTTGAAAGAGAATAAGATGACAGTAAAAATTGGGGGATTTTTGCTAAATCAGGGAAAAGAATATTCCCCTGGAAGTCTGTCCACAAGTTAGAAAAAGAATTTATCAATTGGACGTGAAACAAACAAGAAATAGAAAATCATTAAATTTCTGAAATTGAGAGGAAAGTATAAGCACTGGAAAATAGTGGATAAACATAAAATTGAAAGCAAATAGACTGTGGAAATGATCAATCGAAATCAAGAGGTGATTTTTGAAAAGACTAAAACATTGATAAACTATTACCTACACTGATTTTTGAAAAATAAGAAAATATAACAGTCAAAATCAAGAATCAACAAGTTGCATTCACAATGAAGAAGAAAATTTTTTAAAAATACTCAGCAACGATTACATACAATTATATTCTCACAAATATAGCTGAAAGCAAATAATTAAAATACATAAAATACCCAAATTAATGGAACAAGAAATAAAAATATTAAACAGCCCAAAGGAAATTAAATAATCCATAAAAGAACTAGGGAAACCTGGTCCAGATGGATTTACAACTGAATTTTATTAAATATTTGAAAAGTAATTAATACCTGCGTTATACTCATATTTTCAGTTATTATGAAAGAGGACATTTTATCAAATCTTTTTGATATGACCATCTCTAAATTATTTTGAAATAACTAAATCCAAAACTATTATCCAAACCAAAAAGAACAGAAGCAGAGAAAGAGGTTTCTAGAACAATCTTATAAAAGCAAACTTCTTCAGTGAAATCTTAGCAATGAGACTAACACAATATTTTTAAAAATTATACCATGGCCAACCTGGATTTATATCATACATTAAAGAAAAGAACATTATTAAGAAAACAACAAAGACAATATTTCAAACAATGAAGTAAAATGATTATCTCCATAGTAATATTTAAAAGTCTTAAATATAATAACACTAATATGAAAAACCAATGAAATGGAAATGTAGAAAGACTTTGTTTAAAATAATTTTAACACATTTCCAAAAAAAAGTTGAGCATCCTCAACTATTGAAGATGAAAATGTTTAAGTACCGGATTAAGTAATGGTATTTCATCTCCCCACCACTATTTTATATAGATATGGTAATATTATCTGCAGCAACAAAGACAAATAAAACTTAATAGTAAAAGAATTGGTTAAAAGGAAAAAACATTATCCCCTTAAAGAATCTCAGGGGACCTGTAAAGAAACTAATTTAGGTAATAGTTTGAGTAAAGAAGAAGGAAAAATACACACAAATCACAAGCATTTGTATACACAATTTAAAGTACAAAAAGAAATAAAAATCAAAATGCCATTCAAAATAATCCAAACCAGAATGGTTGGATGAGTTCACAACTCTCCACCCACAGTGCATTGGTGTACCAGTTTTCTCACATCACCTCCAACATGTTACATTTTTGTCACATTAGTCAATCTGATAGGTGTGAGGTGATACCTCAGAGCTATTTTTATTTGCATTTCTCTAATCAATAGTGATTTGTAGTGTTTTTTGAAATATTCTTTAAAAAAATCAGACATGAAGAATTAATTTGCCATGAATGACATACGAGACATCAGAAATAGAATAAGGGTAAACAAATACAACTGTGGACAACAGCAGCAACATACGAGCAGAGAGACCATGAAGAGATTTCTTTCTAAAAGCAGATGAGAAGTTGAGGGTGAAAGTAGAAGTCAAAGATAAGTGATGGTGGAGAAGAAGATCTAAAACATCACTGACTAAACATTCCAACATCTTGCCTCCAGGGCAGCGAATGCTATTGTGGTGCCAAATTACTGAATAAAAGAGTGCATAAAACGAGGGAGGAGAGGAAAAAGATTAGAGAGGCATATGTGAGATACCTTAGCCAAATGAAAGATTAATATAGAGAAAAATAAAAGACAAAAAAATAAAAAATAATAATAATTAAAATAATAAAAAGAAAATAATATAGAAAAATAAAAATAAAAGAATAATAATACAAAAATAAGAGAGCTTACAGGACAATGAATGAGAAGGCAAAGATAAGGATTAGAATGGGGCAAAGAACAGAGAGATCTTGTTTCAGTGGTGGGAGGGTGTACCACTGATGGATGCTCCCATGGGGGAAGAGAAATATTTTATAAGAGAAAGGGGGACCTTACAATGGGCATAATAATACAGGATTTGATGCTTAGAAACACCACTCATCCTGGCTTAGGAGAGTAAGAATCAGAACTCCTAGGAGCAAATGGCACCCAGAAGAGCAGGAGGAATGATTCCAGAGAAGAAATCAAATGGCAAATAGAAAAAAAAGTTAACATGGGGAGGGCAAAGGTTGAAAACAAACTATTACACAATCAGGAGCATAGGAGAATTCTTACCATGAGGCAATACCCTCTCTATCTCTATACCAATCAGAATTGGTATTTCTAAGAGTCAGGCACAACAGAAAAAAGGAACTGAGGCAGTATCTACAAGAAACATAGATACTGCTCAGAAGAGGGAGTCCAAAACAGGTATTTTAAATACCCTAATTTCATGAGGAATATAAAATTAGAGAAGGTCTAATTAGTGGTAATGGCCATAAGCAATTAATCAAAAATCTAGAATCACCAAAAAGAGGAGAAAACGAATGAAGAGAATGAGGGGAAAATCCTCTCTCAAAAAAGGTGTAGAAATCAAAATTGAAATAAAACTAATGAACAACAAAGAATTTTTCTATGTAACAAACTCAGTCTTAATTATCAATACCTACTTAGGGCTTACCCTGAAGGGCCCTTGACATGTTGCCTTTTCCATTACCTTCATATTGTTCTAGATCCCCTTGTTCGTCCACTGTTATTGTTCGATCATGTCTGACTCTTTGTGACCCCATTTGGGGTTTTCTTGGCAGAAATATCAGAGTGGTTTACCATTCCTTTCTCCAGCTCATTTTTACAGATGAGGAAATGGAGGCCAACAGGTTATAGTGACTTGCCCAAGGTCACACAGTTAGTAAGTATCTAAGGCTGGATTTGAACTTGGGTCTTCCTAACTCCTTTCCCTGCTCTGTCCTCTGAACCACCTAGTGGTCCCAGGAGTTTTTCAAAATTCTTGCTCTACATCAGTTTTCAGAGCATTCACCTCTCAGCTTGTAGGCAGGGTAGGGGGGAATTACTCAGATAACAATAGAGATATACCTTTCTCTTCTTTCTTGTTTTTCTTTTGTCTCATTAAAAAAAAGGAACTTTCATTTCAGCATAATATTGCCATGCTTCAATTAACATATAGCTGCTTTTTGAACATTTTAAGGGCTGTGAAGTATGAGATGGATTAGGCTTGCTATCCCTGGCCTCAGATATCAGAACTGTCAGAGGATCTTGGAATTTGGAATCAGAAAGGGCTTTCAAGATTATCTAGGGCAACACTCATCACTTACTATCATTTTTTTCAATGAGGATTATGAGACCTAGATAGGTGAAGTCACTTGACCAAAGTCACATAATGGCTAAGTAGAACTGTCATTCAAACTTAAGTCCTTTAATTCCATATTCAATTTTATTCCCACTTTATCACAAAGATTTTTCATTAATAATTTTGGTGTCTGAGATAAGCAGCAGAAAATGGGACCTCAGATGAACTTTCAGGGCCAAATTCAGTTGGGAGACAGAGATCAATGGGAAATGACTCCATTTGGGAGACCCAGGGACACCATATTCAAAAGGGCTGACAAGGCATTTTGAAGCATTCTATTTTACTATTATTCTTGTGAACAAGGTACAAAGCTCAGCTGCTCTCTCAAATGCCAAAGGCATGTAAATGCAGTCAAGATCATAGAACTTCAAAGATCGGATTGGATGTGCAACTGCTACTATCAGATCAGGCAACCTAAAAAGTTGGCAAATGGGAATATTGCTCCCATAGGCTGTGCTGATCTGTGAAACAGGGTCTACAGCTGTGCACCCTGTAAATTTCAATTCCATGGAACAAACAGTTACCCTTTAGGATAAGAACACCTATTTTGCCTTCAGGTTAATCCCTACCTCTAGTGGGTTTTTATCCTGGAGTTAGTGAATGAGAGAGAGAGAGAGAGAGAGAGAGAGAGAGAGAGAGGGAGAAGGGGAAGGAAAAAAAGAAAGGGGGATAGAACAGAGAAGGGAGAGTTGAGAGATGTTTTTAGGCATATATGCAATTTAATATATATATTATATAATCTGCATTTAAACATAGTAAATTTCCTTTGAAATCCTATATATTTTATCTTATGCATCAACAAACATAATTCTGAGAAGGATTTCATTGGTACCACAAGATTTCTATAGAGGAGTATGATACAAATAAAAGGTTGAGAATCTCTAATCTAGCAGTCATGGGCAGCAGATTTTAGCTTAGTTTAAGGGAAAATCTCCAAATACTTAGAATACTTTAAAATGTAAAAAGTTGCTTCTGCAGGCACAAAGAACCCCACAGGTAGAGAACTTCAAGCAGGAACTAGGTAAGTACTTGCCAGGGAAGCTTGAGAGCAAAGATTCTGCACTGTTTTCATGTCCTGGATCCCTTTGGTAGTCTGCTGAAATCTATAGATCTCTTTCAGAATATTGTTTTTAAGTTGCTAAAATAAAATATATAGGATGACAAAGGAAACCAATTATAATGAAATATAGTTATCAAAAATTTAAAAATAAACAAGCTCAGCAACCAAGATTAAGAACCCCTACTGGGGTGGAGCCAAGATGGTGGAGTAGAAAAATGTACATATACTAGCTCTACCCCTACAGCCCATAAAATACCTGTAAAGAAAGACTCTCAACACATTCTAGAGAAGCAGAAGCCACAGAACAGAGTGTAGGAGATTTCCAGCCCAGGGTGACCTGGAAGGCCAATGGGAAATGTCTATTGCACTGGACACGGAGCAGAGCCCAGCCCAGCCTTGGCCACATGGCACGGCTCTGGGAGGAGGATGAGAGTAGGCAATGGGTGTGGAATCCCCAGTTGCAGTAGCAGCAATTTACAGATCCCACAACCCCCAGGCACCAAAAGTCAGTGACAGTATTTTCAGCTGGCAGCTCTGGCCTCAGGTTGTGGCAGCAGCTTCCACAGCAGCCTGCATTCATTGTTTGATCATAAAACCCCTGGGAGCACTGAGCTGCTGATTCTTACTTCAACTCTGTGTAGAGGACCTGCCCCTATCTAACACTCCTGAGGGATTTGAGCAGCTGATCTTTATCTTACACTGAATGGTGGCTCTGCCCCCGCAGCTTATCCAAATCTCAGCCCCTAGCGCTGTCTTGGCAGAACATAGGCCAGGTGGTTGTGAAGAGAAAACTCTATAACTCAGATTCTGGGCACAAAAATTTCTACTTTCTCCTAGACTAGTGTACATGCTTGATTGTGCCACCTTGGAGGAACTGAGAACACACCCCCAGAGTATACTCTACTCTTGACAAAGGACTCAAAGGTCAAGTAACTGGTTGGGAAAATGCCAAAAAAAGGGAGGAAAATAAGATTATAGAAGGTTACTTTCTTGGTGAACAGATATCTTCTCCTATCCTTTCAGATGAGGAAGAACAATGCTTACCATCAGGGAAAGACATAAAAGTCAAGGCTTCTGTATCCCAAACATCCAAAATAAATATTCAATGGTCTCAGGCCATGGAAGGGCTCAAAACGGGATTTTGAAAATCAAGTAAGAGAGTTGGAGGAAAAATGGGGAAGAGAAATGAGAGAGATGCAACAAAATCATGAGAAGCAGGTCAACACCTTGCTATAAAGGAGACCCAAAAAAATGCTGAAGAAAATAACACCTTGAAAAATAGACTAACTTAATTGGCAAAAGAGGTTCAAAAAGCCAATGAGGAGAAGAATGCTTTAAGAAGCAGGATTAGCCAAATGGAAAAAGAGGCTCAAAAGCTCACTGAAGAAAACAGTTCTTTCAAAATTAGAATGGAACAGATGGAGGCTAATGACTTTCTGAGAAACCAAGAAATCACAAAACAAAATCAAAAGAATGAAAAAATGGAAGATAATGTGAAATATCTCATTGGAAAAAGAACTAACCTGGAAAATAGATCCAGAAGAGAAAATTTAAAAATTAGGGGACTATCTGAAAGCCATGATCAAAACAGAGCCTAGACATCATGTTTCATGAAATTATCAAGGAATACTGCCCTGATATTCTAGAACGAGAGGGCAAAATAAATATTGAAAGAATCCACAGATCATCTCCTGAAAGAGATCCAAAAAGAGAAACTCCTAGGAACATTGTGGCCAAATTCCAGAATTCCCAGGTCAAGGAGAAAATATTTCAAGTAGTCAGAAAGAAACAATTCCAGTATTGTGGAAATACAATCAGGTTAACACAAGATCTAGCAGCTTTTACATTAAGGGATTGAAGGGCATGGAATAGGATATTCCAGAACTCAAAGGAACTAGGACTCAAACCAACAATCACCTATCCAGCAAAACTGAGTATAATACTTCATGGGAAAAAATGGTCTTTCAATGAAACAGAGGACTTTCAAGCATTCTTGATGAAAAGACCAGAGCTGAAAAGAAAATTTGACTTTCCAACACAAGAATGAGAAGAAGCATGAAAAAGTAAACAGTAAATAGAAATCATAAGGGACTTACTAAAGTTGCACTGTTTACATTCCTATATGGAAAGACAATATTTGTAACTCTTGAAACTATTTTTTCAGTATCTGAGTAGTTGGTGGGATTATACACAGAGAGAGACAGAGACAGAGACACAGAGACAGAGACAGAGAGAGAGAAAGAGACAGGGACAGAGACAGAGAGAGACAGAGACAGAGAGACAGAGAGCACAGGGTGAGTTGAATAGGATGGGATCATATCTAAAAAATGAAATTAAGGGGTGAGAGAGGAATATATTGGGAGGAGAAAGGGAGAAATAGAATGGGACAAATTATCTCTCCTAAAGGAGGCAAGGAAAAAACTTTTCAGTGGAGGGAAAAAGGGGTGAGGTGAGAGAGAAAACATGAAGCTTACTCTCATCACATTTGACTCAAGGAAGGAATAAAATGCACACTCATTTTGGTATGAAAACCTATCTTAAAATATAGGAAAGTGGGGAGAAGCGGATCAGCAGGGTGGGGGGGGATGATGGAAGGGAGGGCAATGGGAGGAAGGAGCAATTAAAAGTCAACACTCTTGGGGAGGGACAAGGTCAAAAGAGAGAATAGAAGAACCCCTACTACATAGGCACTGAGAACCTATTATAGGAAAATCTTTAAGTAGGAAATGGAAGGCCACTTGCCAGATATTTTGGAGGCTCTTCCTGCCCCTGTTCACATTGGCTAGTAAACCTCCGAGTGCTATTCAAATAGTGAAACTGTAATGTGTTAATCCCAAAAATTTCTGTCACCTTTCCTTTTATTTTTGAAAAGGAATACAATAGTCTCTTTAGAAGCTATATATCATCTTCCAACTCATAAAATAGTTGTAAGGATCAATTAAGATAATGAACATAAAGCATTTTAGAAATATGAAAGCCTTCATACACATAAGCTGGTATTGTTATCATTACTTCAGCTTTTCACACAGAGCTTACTTAGGATAATGTTATGGGTTTTATTGACTGCAGAAGACTCAACTCTTACCTAAGGGGTGAGGGCTGGTAAGGAAAAGATACTATTGACAGCCTCAAGTGGGGTGAATAATCCCAATCAAGTGATTAAGTAGAAGAAATTGGAGAATATCGAAGGGCTGTGTCAGCTACTGAATAGGCGAAGAATTTTCCCTTGGATAGATTACATTCTTAACAAATAACAGTAGGAAAGAACATAGGGTTGCTAGTTCTCTTACTGGAATCCAGTGGAAACTCCCAAGAAACTGAAGCCCTGAAGTACACCATGTTCTGGAAAAAGTTTCTATTGGTGGAAGTGATGTCTCAATAAAAGAGCATCCCTCTTCTGTCTTGATTCCCGTAGGCCTCTAAATCCTACTTCCACAAAAGGAGAATTCTTCCGAGGTTTTCTAGCTGCTGTTGTACTTGTTTCTTGCTTTATTGGTGAAGACTGCCAAACAAAGAATTCTTGAGGGTTTTTGCCTACTGCCTTTTTCATAGGGTCTGCAATGGATAAAAAAGGGCTTGTAACCACTTTCTGGCCTTGCTGAAAACAAGTGTCCCACAGAAAATCAACTAGAACAGCAGAAATCAATAGGGAGCTACAGAGGGCAGAAACTGGAACCATCTACCCCAGGGAGAATGAATTACAAAGGGAAACACTCCACAGAACCATGAACTATTCATAGCCTCTGACTATGGAGACAGAATTTTAGGTTCATATGAAAAATGGATTTGGAGATGAGAGGAATTTTAGAGATGATGAAGTTAACCCTTTTTGCAGAAAAGAAAACTGAGGCACAGAGAGGAATAACTTACCTAAGATGATATAGATAGTCAAGAGCAGATTTAATGTTCAAACATGGGTTCTCTAACTTGAAACTGGTGTTATTTCCATTATACCAGTGGTTTGCAATTTTCAATTTTAACAGCAATAATCATAGTAACATTATTAATGTAGGAAGGAAGAAAAGAAGGCAGTCAAGAGAAAAAGTAGCATTTGTTAAACACCTTCTATTTGCCAGATACTAGGCTAAGCACCTTGAAAATATCATCTCAATGATCCTCACAGCAACCTTCAGAGAGAAGTGCTATTATTATCCCCATTTTATAGTTGAGGAAACGTAGCCAGACAGAAGTTGAGTGACTTTCCTAGGGTCACACAGCTAGTGTGTCAGATGTCAGAATTCCACTTAGGTCCTCTTGACTTCAGGTCCAGTGCTCTACCCACCACATGATCTTATTTTTTTTGGTATAAAATAACTCAAAGCATGGCATCATTTCTAATAATCACAATTCTTTTTTAACCATTATCATACCTGCTTATCTTATCTTAGAAGAGCAGTAGCAGGGAGGAAATTGCATTTCCCAAAACAAGACGTTATGAATAGTAAATAAGATGCTTATTTCTTTGTTTGATAAGCCAGAAAACTGTCTATTCTTCTGTAAGATATGTCAGGTTTCTGTGGATGATTCTGCTTGTCAAGCAGTGGGCAACCAATAATGTCACATGTATTTGAGGGGCTAGTGCTGTCCTAGTTTTTACTAGCTTTTGCTTCAAGGGCTTATCAAAGTTAGCACTAGGGATGTACATGATCTATATCATCCTGTCTACTTTTAGATTCTCCTTTTTATGGAAACTTGTACTTGCCTAGGAGTGCATCAGTTTGCCTGCCTTGCTTTGGGAGCCTCCAACTGGGATCCTTCCCTTATGCCTCAGTCTCACTGCATCATGGTGTGTCTCCTAGAACTCTATAAAAATAAAAATCTGTTTCCAAATCTCCACCTCCCAACATCATTAATCACAGCAGACAAGGTTTGAGTGGCTGCTTGATTTTCTTTTATGTAAAGGGAGAGGGGGAGAGAGGAGAGACAACTTCATGGGTAATAACAAAGATGGTAAACCATTAAAGGACAAATAATTTATAAAGAAGTGATGACCTGAGTCATGTGAAAAGGAGTGCTGGCTTCTTCTCTAAGTTCTACATTTCTGCTAGAGAAGGGAAGAAGCAGAAATAGCCTACCAGCATGACAGAAACGTGAAGTTCTAAGCCTCCTTTAACAGGCAAGAGGTAGAGAAAGCTCCCTCTACTGCTCAGTCTGGTACATCATAGGAGAAGAGTGATTCCTCAGCTTCTGACCCCTATCTTCCTCAATAGAAACTTGCAGGGTCATGGAGGAATGGGAACAAGAGAGATGGCCCTCAAAAGTTGGGTTCATTGCACTGCTTGGCCACTGCATTTCCTCTCTATCTGTGGATATATATGGGGGTTGTCAATGTATATAGATGAAGCTCAAGGCTAGCATAGATTGATATGATATAATGTCTGGATCCCTTTTACAGAGAGCAGAAGATCATACCTGTATCACCTGCATAGATGTTAGGGGAGGGACAAGACGGCTCAAGGAACAATGTCACAGATAGGCAATCTCACTTCCTATCAGCAAGATAGATATCAGGCTTTATCTACCTGCCCCCTTAACATAGTTCTGCTCTGGGGGTATGAGTGGATTTAGAAGAAAAGATGTTTCCATGATCACTTGAGTGAGAAGGTAGTCTGTAAGTTACAATTGACAGCTTAGCCTCTCCTCTGCCCCAAATACCCATTATACAAAAGACTATCACAAATAGTAATATCAAAAGAAAAAAACACTCATCCAAGCAAACCAATAAATAGGTATTTAAGAAGTTCTACAGATTAGAATATACCAAAGAATACCTAAGAGTATTCAGTCTGGAACATTATGGAGCAGACTCCCACTTGTCTGCATCTCAGAGGACTGCAGCCTTGACATTCAAAGTCTTTCTCTACCACCTCAAAGGAGTTCCTTTCTCCATTCCTCTCCTAAGAGATCATGGAACCAACTAAGTCTTTTATGCAGGTATATAGTTTCATGTTCAGCATTTTGTCAGCCAAACAAGATCATGTCTCCTATGAAAAACTCCATACGCAACATAAGGCAGTCCTTCAGGTCATTCCTCCCAAGTCCACCTGAGCAGAGAAGCTACACTAGCAATATACATGATCATCTGACTTTTCTCTATCAGAAGCTCCAAAAACAGTCTCCCCAGATCCAAATTCTGATATGTCACCATACTGGTGCACTCCGTTTAAGTCTCCTGCCTCCATACCATCACTCACATCCAGAGCCAAAACATAAGATTTTTAGGTTTGAATACTTCTTTCAATGTACTATCACAAGATAAGTTTGTTTACTGCTCCTGTTTAGATGGAGTAAGATCAAATGTTTCATATTTCTTGCCTACTGTTATCACATTGGTTCCATTTATATTTAGAAACATTCTTAAGCAACATTTATTAATGTATACAGGGACTGTGTTAAGCATTGGCGATACAAAGTTCCTGCTTTCCAGGACCTTACATTCTAACAAAGAAGATAACATACACATATATAAGTATACCTATACATATGTGTGTGTATTTATGAAAAGTGGATGCAAAGTAGTTTTATGTGTGTGTGTGTGTGTGTGTGTGTGTGTGTGCGTATAGTGAATACAAAGTAGTTTGAGAAAGTAGTCTATTAACTCCTGGAGGTGAAGGGGTGGAACAGAAGGGCTTCATGTAGACTATGGCATTTGAGTTAAGACTTAAAGGAAATCAGAGTTTCTGAGAGCAAGAGAAGAGAAGAACATTCCAGAAATTGGGGGCACCTAGTACAAAAGCTCAGAGACAGAAGTTGGAGTGTTATGTGCATGCAACAAAAAATAAGCCAGAAATGACTAGTTCACAGAGTGAATAGAAGGGAGTAATTGATAAGAAGCTTATAAAGATTGGAAGAAACTGGATTATGAAGAACTTTTCATGTTGACTTCAGAAGTTTGTATTTGACCCTACATGTAATAGGGAACCACTGGAGTTTATTGAAAGAGGGAGAGAATAAAGAGGAGAGAGTAGGGATAATGGCAAACCTTTACTTTAGGAAACACATTTTGGTAGCCATATGGAAAGTGGATTAGAGTGGGGAAAAGCTTGGGATAAAGTGAACAAATAGGAGATTATTGCAATAGTTCAGGTAAGAAGTGATAAGGACCTAAACTAAACTAGGGTCTTGGCTACATGAGGCGTATAAGGGGGAAGTAATTGTAAATAAAATGACAATTTCTTCTGTGGACCAGTCTAGTGATTAATAAAAAGGTCCTCATATCCTATTTCATTTGCAGCCCATGCTTTATTTTAATTGATCATTATATCAAAACTGTTATTTGATAAGTTTATTAATGATAAGGTAGGGACTGAGCCTGTGATTTCATTGGTGTTAGGAATTTCCAGGTGAGGAAATTCCCTCTACTCAGTAAACGAGCACCTTCTCTGCTACTTACAGAGTTATCTGGAGCAACTGTAGTTGTCTCTACAACTGAGGTCTTCCTAAATTCAACACCACCTTTATATCCTCTCTACCACACTACCTCTCATGGTATTCTATCTTATTTTCCAAAGTTCTAACATTTTCATAAATGCAGCCATTTACTTCTCTGAATTAGAATATGACTTGACTAATTTGTAATGATATATTTAAAGGGCTCATTTTTTAAAATTCACCAAATATACATACTTCAGAAGGAAATTTGTTATAAAATGAATTTTCTTCATCTTTATTATTACAACTTAGTAAAATGGCAATTTCTTTTTTTAGTTGAAGCATCTTTTAGCATGAGGAAGTCAGCAAATCTCATAATAATATAAACAAACTCTAAGTTCTGCCCCTGTATCATCACTCAACTTTGTCTAACTTCTTTCTTAATGAACTGTTTTTTAAAAAGTTGATTACCCTTACAAAAACTTGAAAAAACTACATGTAAGACATTCATGTCAAACTCAAACAAAAACAGACCCCCTTTGGCCATGTCTTTTGACTCCTGCATAAACTGATATTAAATGAGGCAGAGATGTGTAAAGTCCTCAGTCTTCATTCTCTCTTCCAGAGTCATCACAGTCCAATGGTAGGGCAGAGTAATGATGATTAGAGATGGCTTGTGATGCAGCGGATGACCTTGGTGTCTTCCACGTGTAACCAAGTTGTAAACACTCCAAGGCATTGACTTCAGCTGCTTTCATGGCCATTGGAACAAATTGTTCTCATCCACTCATTCTGCTGGGGGAGGTCTTATATATGGCCCTATATTGACTTAGAAAACCACAAATTAAAATTATCTATAGTTTATGGAATTATTATTTATTTTGTGAAACATTTCTCATTTATATTTTAATTTTGTTTAATGCAAGAGATTATATGCTTATATTCTAATTCTGTGTTTAATCCAATGAACATTTTACAGGATTGCCGATTGATCTTGGCAAGGAACATATAGACAGACCATCTAGTCTTGCCTCCTCATTTTACTGATAAGGAAACTGAGGTAAAGAAAAACTGAGAAGTGAAATTATTTTCTTAGGGTCATATAGCATGCAGATGTCTCAGTAGGTATTTGAACCTGGATAGGGAATGGGAGGTCATATGTGGCCCTCTAGGTCTTCAAGTGTAGCCCTTTGAGTGAATGCAAACTTCACAGAACCAGTCCCCTTAATAAAAGGATTTGATCTGTAAAACTTGGACTCAGTCAAAAGTCCATACCCAAGGGCCTAGAAAGCCACATGTGGTTTTGAGGTCACAGGTGTCTCACCCCTGACCCAGAAAATACTAACCCCTCCAGTCCAGTGACCTATGCACTATATGATGCTAGAGCTCATTCATCTCTAACTACATCTGTTGCTTTATACTTGCAATTCAAAACAAGATTTTTAGTTTATTAATAGCTCAAAAATGTCTTCTCAATGTATTATCTGTAAATGGAACTATTCAAAGATGTTTTACATTTGATTTGTACCTTGGAATTCTATAAACAAACATATTCAATGTAAGTCTAATGTGGGTCTAGCTCATGCCTAGACCACCTAAGACCCACATGGAAGATACTAGAAAAAAGTTTCCTCAAGGCTGGAAGATTAAGTGCCCTTGGAGTTTTTGTATTTTCCTTGCTCATAATTGAGTGGAGTCCTTGTTCTCTTGGCTGTGTAGCCAGAACTGGTCAGTATTTTCAAAGGACCTGAGTAGTCGCTGGTCATGGCTGCTTTAGTATTCAGAGTTGAAGAAGAGATGACTTCTTCACTTACAGCCAATGTGACCATGAAGTAAGAGGAAAGCCTCCATCCCTACTACCCAAATAGGTCATTTGGCCTTTGAGAGATGGTCCTGAGTCTTTGACCTTTTGGATTGTTCTTTTTCATCCTAGGTGCAGGGAGTGGAGTCTCCAGTAGGGTCTGGCCAAGGAGCACAAGCCAAAGGGATCCGGGAGTTCAAAAATCCAGGCCAAGGGTTGCAGCTAGCCCAGTAACAACATTCTGAGGAGGTCCAAGGCTTCAGTCTAGCAGATAAAACCAATGGTATGTAGGCATTTAGCAAAATCATGACCCCAATCTACCCACTATCCCAGACTGGCTGCTCCCCAGCCAGTATAGAGAGTATTTCATTGTTCCCCCAGGTAGTAGGGACAATTTTTGTTCTTATATGGCTTCAAAGTACACATTCCCTTGTGAAATCTCTCCAGGATTAAGTGGATAAATTGAACTGAGGTGCTAGCCAGTGGGACCCTAAATTGAGAGGGGTGAATGAATCTGGTAGGGTCTGAGTCACGGAGGAGAAAAAAATAATGTCAAAGTTTCCAGTGCTTGAGAACCCTGTGAACAGAGGAAAATATAACAGGCCTGACCCTAAAGATAGTGAGGGCAATGTTGATTGTGTAATATAAGTAATCTTTTGATGTCACAGGCAAGATTTGGTGAAAAATTGGCTTTTACTTCTTAAAATTGTTTAATTTTCTCTAGAAAAATTCTCTTATCTTACCAATGTATTTTTAGGTACACTTTCAAGATATCATTTCTATTAATTAGATTTCACGCTATCTGCAGCTATAGCATTCTTTCAAAGCATATACAGCATCTTTTCCTCTCTATCAAGAACAATACTTGGGTATTCCAGTGATAAATAAAGTGTCATATTTTCTGGATTTGGGCTTTTTACTTTCTACTTCTGCATTTCCAATATTTAATATCTCTTTACTTGTACAAATTTCAGCTAACTAAAACTCAGTTAAGAGTTCAAAATGAGGGATCCTGATCAGGAACAGAAGAAAAGGGTTTAAAAGTCAGATTTTAAATGGCTGCAAAGTTTTCTCGTTAGCTAAGTGAGAGCAGCAGGTGCTGAATTTCTTCATCTCAAAAAGTTCAACATTTTAAGCTAAAGAGTTAGCAGAACATTTCCTCACCTATTCATTGAAGACAAAGGTGCCACATACTGGCCAAAATAGAGGTAATAGAAAGCAGTGAAGCAGAGAGAAAAAGTAGTAGAAGACTCCATTCAGCGCAGTGTAAAAATTACCCCACTTGATGAAATTACTAGCATCAGAGGTGGGAGTTATTTTGGTCAGGCCACATTCACATACGCACCATATATGGGCTCCTTAACATATATTCATGGGTTTATATGATCTCCAACCATTTTTATTCCTTATACATACATATTCTGTGCATATCTTCCTCCCCCCCATTTGTAGAATGATAACTCATAGTAGAATATACCCTTAGATTTATGAATAGCATTGTTCCTTATCTTATCTTGCTATGTGTTTGATTTTTTCCCCCTTTGAACTATTTTCTTGATGGTTGGTAAAAGAAACACATTGATGGGGATTTATGAGCAATGGCATAGTGCAGATTCTAACCTACACTAACACAGCATTTAAGGAGACCCATTCTGAAAAGGGTCACAGGGGTATATATATATATCTTTTACTCATAACACCTTTGAAATCAATGCTGCATGCACAGACACACACACATATACACATTCATAGATATATAAATAGATATGTAGAGAGATATCTCTATATAGGTATATATACATAAATATCGGAAATCAATTTTTATCGGAAAAACTTAATGCAAAGATTCTTTCCAGTATTAACTTTAATTAATTAATTATTTCCAATTTAATCTTAACCTTATTGGATTTGTTTGTACAAAACAATTTAATTTTATGCAATCAAAGTTTCATTTATCTTCTAGGATCTCTCTCTCCTATGATGTAATGTTAATGTAAGAATGTAAGGTTAATGGTAGGGGGGTGCAGGAGAAGAGTTAAAGATCTTCCCCAACAATTAATAGACCTTTTGTTAATTTCTATTGAGGCATTGGGTCAGAGGGTCATGCCCTCTGGCTCTGAAAAGCGTATAAATACTCTGAGGTGAGGTTTTACTTTGGGACTTATTCATTGGAAGTGTTTGACTAGACAAGACTCTGAGTAGCCATTCAGAAGCCTCCCTTCCCCCCACCCTGCACCACCCCTCACTCTGAAAACCCAGATGCTGGTGTTTCTCTGTCTGGTAACTATGTATGTATGTAAGGTCAGACAGTTGGATCTGTCTGTTGATCTATGATGTATGTATTGCTTATGGTCAGACAGTTGGAAGCCCTGTCTGTTGGTCTTTATTTCCTCTGTTTGTATTTTCTCTGAAGTTCAGGGTGCTGACTCTTTTCCCTGAACTAAGTGAATGATATATGTGCTTGTTGACCCTTCAAAAGTTGTTTTCCTTTTAGAATAGCAGATCTAGGAACTTGAACAGCAGGCCCTCCTATGTATGCTGGGGTCCTTGCTATTACATTTTGTCATGAACTTTTCTTCAAACTGTTGGTGACCCTTTTCAGAATGGATCTCCTTAAATGCTGTGCTAGTGTAGGTTAGAATCTGCACTATGCCATTGCTCATAAATCTCCATCAATGTGTTTCTTTTACCAATCTATCTAATAGATAATTTTTCTAAGTTTCTCTCTTTTTTTATGATGAGACCTTCTGACGGAGGTGATAGATTTAGGGTTCAGAATTCTACATTTTTGTATATAGACAATGAAATAATTTGTTTTGCTTGTCTATGCATGTTTGTCATGAGGAATTTGCTTTTATTTTCTTCATAAAGGATTTCTTTGGGGAAAGGTCATCATAATCAGTAAGTATTTATTGAGCTCCTACTATGTACTAGCCACTGGGGATGCAAATATAAAGCATGAAATTATCCCTACTCCAAATAAGCTCCTAATTATAAATGAATATTCTAATGGAGAAGCAACAAGTACATATAAAAATATGTAAAACATAAATATAAAATGAATATGCATATTCACTTTATATATACACAAACACAAAGTACAGAGCTAAATATAAGGCAGTTTGGGAGGAAGTCATTAACAGTGGGGGAGATCAAGGAAGATTTTGTGCAGAAGATGATACCTGAAATGCACTTTAATGGAAGAGACTCTATGAGGCAGGGCTAAGGAGGGAATCCATTCCAGGCACAGGAGACAGGTACACAGCCAGTTCAAAGAGGGGAGATAGGAGTGAAGAATAGAAAGGATATCAGTTTGGCTGGATATCTCATAAGTAACAGCAGTGTGAATCGATAAAAGTTCATTCTTTCTTTTCCAAATTTTTATGAAAATTATTTCCTCAAGTAGTAAAAGTATCCTTTCAGGCATGAAAAGAGAATAATCTTTTGCAAACAAGATTGTATAAGATACCATATTATTACCATCATACAACTGCCTAAATAGAGAATATAAGATCTCACCCTATGAAAAGGAATATGATCTGGTGGAGAAAAACTTTAACAGATCTCTTCCAACAAGGCATCTCTCATATATTCATCAAAATCATACAAGATTCCTTGAAAGGCATAACAGAGAAGACTTTATTCTATAACTTATTATTAATGAAAAGCAAAACATAAACCAGATATGAGAAGTGTATTTTCTTGTCAAAAGTTAGGATGCCTAACTTGTAGTCCAGATGGGAAAAGGTTCCCCTAAAGATGGTAAAAATAATAAGAATTTATACTTATCCAGTGCTTTAAGGTTTACAAAGTGGTTTACATATGTTATCAAAATAACTCTGTAAGTTATTTTACTCTAAACTAGAGCTTCTTAAACTGTGGGTCATGACCCCCTGTGGGGTCATAAAAATTTGGCAGCAGTAAAAGGTTTCTGAAACTCAATGACCAAAAATTAATTAAAAATCAAACACATAATGAATCCAAGGTGTTTCTAGCAGTTCTGGCCCATGTTGCATCACACAACTTCACGGCGGCCTTGGTTCTGAACACACAGCATGCGCACTTTGCATCATGCATGCCTTCAGGTCATGCAATGCCAACTAATACTGCTGAAAGGTGAAAATGGATTCTGAGTAGAAAAGATTTAAAAGACCCTTCCTGATATCAACCCTCAAGTTTTAACATGACTCAGTCAAGCAGCAAGCACTGATATATTTAGCATTTGACTATGTGTTAGGCATGGTACTAAATGCTGGAGAAACAAAGAAAGGCAAAAGCACTTTATACCATGAAGGAGCTCTTATTATAGAGGAGTAAACTCATAGACAGCTAAAGACACACAGGATGTCTACAAACATTAGACCACATGGAACGTGATCTCAGAGAAAAAGGCAATAGTAGCCTGAGAGGACTGGGGAAGACCTCTGGCAGAAGATGAGATCTGAGCTGATTCATAGAGAAAGCCAGAGAAACAAGTAAGTAGAAATGAGGAGGGAGAATATTCTAGGCCTGGAAAAAAGACAGAGAACACAAAGGCACAGAAGGAGCAGACATGTCTTGTACAAGGAAGGGCAAGTAGGACAGGGCAGGTGAATTGCAGAGTGGATGGAGAGGAGTAAAGAATAAGAGTGGCAACTAGGTGGCACAGTGGATAGAGTGCTGAACCTGGAGTCAAGAAGACCTGAGTTCAAATACAGCCTCAGACACTCAGTAGCTGTATGACCCTGGACAAGTCACTTAACCCTGTTTGCCTCAGTTTCCTCATCTGTAAAATGAGCTAGAGAAGGAAATGACAAACCACTCCAGTATCTCTGCCAAGAAAACTCCAAATGGGGTCACAAAGAGTTGAATAGAACTGAAATGACTGAACATCATGATACAAAAAGTATAAGATTAGAAATGCAGGAAAGTTCCAGTTATGAAGAGCTTTGAATGCCAACCTAAGAAGCTTGTATTTGATCTCAGAAGTCATAGGGAGCCATTGGAGTCCAGTGAGTGTGGTAGGGTACAATATGGGTACATCTCTGCTTTAGGAAAATCACTTCAGCACAATAGGATGGATTGCATTGCAGAGAGACTTGAGGCAATGAGACTAATTATAGGCCATTCTAACAGTCTGGAGATGATAAGGACATGAGCAAAGGGTAGATGTGAGTGGAGAGAAGGGGAACATGTAAGTGATGGTGTGAAGGCAAAAGTAACACAATTTGGCAGCAAATTAATATGTTGGGTCAGTGAGAGTGAAGAGCTGAAGATAACACTGAGTTTGCAGAGCTGGATGATTACCTGCCTTTGACAGTATACGGGCATTCAGAAGAGAGGAGAGATTGGTGGGAAAAAAAGAGTTCTTTTGTTGCTGAATCTAAAATGCCTATGAGACATCTTGTTTGAGAGGCTGAGTGACTTCTTGTGGTCACAAAGCTAGTGTTGGAGGTCATGTTTAGAGGTAAGTCCTTTTAAATAGTTTAAAATTTCAGTACTTTGAAAGATGACCTATACATAATTTATTTCAAAAAGAATATATGTCAAATAATGTAAATGTAGGAAAATTAGATAACAGATCCTGGCTATATATAATTGCAAATATTATGTCTTTATTGGTCTAAGATTGCAAGAGGAGGATGATAAGGCTATATGCTGTCACTTTAGTTATTTAGCTTGTATGCATAGTACATTATGTGGAATTGTAGTGCTAGAGTATATTTTTAAGAGTTCCTTGGACAGTAAGGAGGTCAAATCAGTCAATACTTAAAGAAATTAATTCAAGCTATCCATTAGAAGGTCAAATACTGAAGCTGAAGTTGAAATACTTTGGCCACATAATGAGTAGATGAAACTCGTTGGAGAGGACCCTGAAATGGAAATGGCAGAGGACAACATGGAGAGATGTCATGGAAACAATGAACATGAGCTTGGACAGACTTTGGGAGATAGTGAAAGTTAGAAGGTCTTGGTGTACTATGATCAGGGTCAGAAAAAACTGAATGACTAAACAATAACATATATGTAAATTTACACAAATTTCTTCTATTTATGATTGGCTGGGAAATAATATATTGAATTCAAGCAACATTTTTTTAAAGCACCTAATATGGGTAAAGTTAGGTGCAGGGAATGCAAAGAGAAGAAAAATGACAAACAGCTCCCTCCCTCGTGGAGTTCACTTTCTACTGGGGGATGCAATTTCTAAACCAATAAACAAACACAAAATAATTCAAGAAAAATGGGAGCATGAACAACTAGGGGGGACCAGGAAGGAGACCTAGAACAAAAGTCTGCCTAAATTGAGCTTGAAGGAAGCTAAGGACTCACAGAGATGGGGAAAAGAATGTATTCCAGGAATGAGAACCTTCACAAAGGCGCAGAGGTAAGACAGAGAAAACAGCAAAGTTAAGAAACAGAAAAAAAGCTGGTTTGACTGGAATAGAGAGTACATAAAAGGGAAGAGTATAAAGTAAGTCTGGAAATGGAGAATGGAACCAGACTCTGAGAGGCTTTCAAATGCTATTTTGAGGAATTTGTACTTGATCATGGAGACACAAGCAAGTCACTAAAGATTTTGGAGCAGTGGAAAGACACTGACCCTTGATTCAGTAAGTTTATTTTGGCAGTTATATGGAGTTTGGATTGGAAAGGGGGAAGACTGGAAGCAGTGAATCCAATCAGAAGGTTGCCCTAATAGTCTAGATAAATGATCAGAAGGGTTTTAACTAGGGTTATAAGCCATATTAGTGGAGATGAGGGGATGGAGAGGAGATTTTGTGGAGGTAAAAATTAAAAGAACTTGACAACTCACTAGCTATCAGGTATAACAATCAAGCTTGTTAGAATTTTGTCTAAATAGATTCTAACCAAGTGTCCAAGGACTTCACTACACTCCTATCCTTTGCCACTGAAACTCTAATCCCATTAGTTTTCCCTCAGGATAAATTCATTAAGAAAAATATTCCTTAAGAAGAAAAAACCTAAGAAGGCCTGGAACCTACAAGCTCTAAGAATTAGTCAAGTAATTCCCACTTGGGTAATGATTCATGTATCCTACCTATCCAAAGTCTGCTAAACTATACTTATCCTTCAATAATCAGCTTTAGTCCAAGGTTCTCCATGAAGTGTTCCTAGGCTACTCTGATCCCTCAGTGAGCTCTCCTTACCCCAGCTTCCTGTTACATGAAAATAGCACAATATGCCATGTAGTATTGATTGTGCACTATCTTTTCTCCTCAGCTAGATTGAAACTCCTTACAGGTGTCATCTCTCGTACTTAATGTCCATCTCCCATCAAGCTTAGGTCAGTTCTGGGCATACAGCCAACATTCAATAAATGCTTATTCATTGACTGTCAGAGCTAGCAGATCTAAAATTTTGAAAGGCTCTAAATATCCTATCTTAAATGGTATTATCTATCTACCTGTCTATCTACCTGTCTGTCAGTATCTTCATTTATCTATAAATGAATCAGTTTCTAAAGATGTGTAATATACAAATATTGAAATATAGAAAGAGATATTCAGTATTTACTGTGTAAATAGTTTTACATAGGATCTGGCATATTGTAAGTATTTATATGTTTGCTGAGTTGAAAAAAGTTACATGAAATAGTTTTTTTTTCTTTAATTGTCCTTATTTGATGGACTCCTAGAGGACAGTGACCAAATATCATTTACTTTCAAATGCTCTTTAACACCTGTAATAGTGCCTTACACATTGTAAAATCATAGAACAACAGAACCAGAAGAGACTTTAGATAGCATGGTATTCTCCTCCCTTCCGGACAGTGACACTGAGGCCCAGTCAAGAGAAGTGACTTGTCCAGGATCCCATAACAAGCTTTTGTCAAAGCTGGTACCAGAACCTGGATCTCCTCCTTCTTAATGCCAAGTCTTTCCTACTATACAGGAGTAGATTTTCAGTTAATGATGTGCCACAGATCATATCAAATAACATAGTAACATGCTAGAGGCCTGATCTAACATTGATAGCTTGAAACAAGTGTGAATGTCTTCTCTAAAAACTAATGTTAATAAAACAGTTCACTCGAGGATAAAAATATTGGTATATTTCAGTTTGTGTAATGCAAATGAGAAATACAGATATAAATTTTTAAATGGAAGTTATGTTAATAAAAACAGAGCATTGTAGACAGCACTTAGAGAATTTCATATTTCATTTCAAGATTACGTGTCTTACAAAGAAGCATTCTTTAAAACTATAGTTCTCATTATTAATTTAAAATAACCATCGGTATAACAGCACAGCTTAACCTGGCAAACATTTAAAGGAAACACTTTGTCTCTCAAAAGTAATGTACCATAATTACCTATCCATTTGTATTATTAACAAAAGAGCAATTTACCAAATGGAAATAGCTGTATAAGACAGGAAAAAAACAACTAAGTTATTCAATGTGCAAACTGCTTCCATAAAATTATTTCAACTGCTTTTTATTTTCAAAAATATTCAAAGCAATTTTAATTAATACCCTGTGCTTGTCAATGCCATACCAGCCTATAACTTGTACTGAGTACATTAAAAAAAAAACATGCAACATTTTTCTTTACACAATCAGAACACTTTTTTTTGCTATTTCAAAAGTTATGATTGTACAGAAATGTTACCTCTGTTATATAGAAAACAGTCATTTTAATATAGAAAACAGTTGTGTTTTACAAGTATTTTCCAGAAGTGTTATAACTGTAAGAAGTTAGTAAATTTTACTGCTTAAAAATGACTGCATTACTGCTGCTGAATTAAACTTTAACTCTCCAATTTTAAATCCAGTTCCTCACAAACTTTTTAATTATTTCCAAAGGAATAGTGCAATAAATATCATCATTTCCAGTTTGCTACAGTCTATCTACAATATCAACAGCAGTTTTTTAACCGGTAACTTCGATTTTAATATTTTGTTCCCTTTGCCTGGTTCTAACAGAAGACCCTCAAGAAATCTAACCCGTGAAATTGTTCAAAGTCCAATTCTCTTTTACTTCACTTCAAAATATAATACCACTTGAGGTTGTCAAAAATAGCTTCTGTAGAAAATTGGTCTTGGCCTTGCACAAATAAAATTAGTTTAGGCTTTATAAAAAAAAGACGTCAGTACTGTACAAAACACCGCAGGGTTTATTGTCCAGATCAAAATCTACTTTAGAAGATAAATGTAGCCAAGACTGTTAGGAAAGTATGGGGAGGGGAGTTAGGGAGGTGCCTTATTCAAAAGCAAATATCAATTACCAAAAATTACTTCTCGCCAGTCTAAATGTAGGTTCTGTCCCCATTTACAGTCTGTGGTCTCCGTATGGAAGACGACCCAGAAAAGGGGCAGAAACGACTTGATTTTTTTCCCCCAGAGGGGAAAAGAGAAAACAGCCCATGAGAGAGGGGAGGGGCAGGGGCAGGAGGGCGTGGGCGCTGTTATATGCCAATGCTTTTCAAATCGCATAGAAGGGTCCCCTGGGTGGTCTGGGGACTCTGGCCACAGGGGAAATGGGCTCGGAAGCAGACTCGCAGCTCTTTGTTAAAGATGAAACATAGAATGGGGTTCACTCCGGCCTGGGCAAAGGTGAGCCACACTGAGGTGGTCAGGTAGCCCTGGGGCACGGCGCCGGCCTTAATGAAGACCCTCAGGTAGCAGGCCACTATGTAGGGGCCCCAGAGGAGGAGGAAGAGGAGGGTGATCATGTAAAACATCTTGCAGAGCCTCTTCTCTGTCTTGAACTCCTCCAGCACCAGGAGGCGCCGGGCCTGCCCCCCGGGACCCGGGCCGGCAGGGCGGATGCCCACCAGAGTGGGCGGCGTGGGACCCCTGCCGAAGCCCGCCGTCCAGTTGGCCGCTGCCTGGCCAGTGGCGCCCGGCCCGTGGAAGGTCCAGTTCTGGCTGACGGCGGGCACCAGCTGGGCGGGTTTCATCTTCCGCCGGTCGTAGATGAAGAAGAGGAGGCGAAGGTAAACCAGGTGGGTGGCGCCCACCACAGCGGCCAGCATGAGCATGAAGCCCAGCGTATCGTTGGCCCCGACGTGGCGGTGCTCGAAGGTGCACTGGGCCTCCTCGCGGACGAAGCGGTAGGTGCCCACGTCCAGGACGGGCGGGAAGGCCATGGCCAGGGCCAGCACCCACGCCACGCACACCACCGCGGCGCACGGCCAGCCCGTCAGGCGCTTGGCATAGAAGCGGTGGTGGGCTATGGCCAGGTAGCGGGTGACGCCCACGCCCAGCAGCAGGAAGGCGGCGTGGAAGCAGAAGAGCACGGCCAGGAAGGCCAGGAGCTTGCAGCCGAGCGCGCCGGGCGGCGGCGCCCCGCCAGCGGCGCCAGCACCCCGGCGCACGGACAGCAGCACGGCCGGGAAGCAGGCGAGCGAGCGCAGCCCGTCGGCCAGGCACAGGTCGAGCAGCAGGTAGTAGGGCGCCCGGTGCAGGTGGCGGTCGCGGACGATGAGCAGCACGAAGAGCACGTTGCCGGCCAGGCTGATGCACAGGATGAGGCTGAGCGAGGCCAGCTTGAGGCCCAGCGCCGCCGGGCCGCCGCCCCCGCCGCCCCCGCCGCTGCCCCCGCCCGGCCGCCCCGCCGCTCGGGGCCGGGCTGCTGGCTCCGGCCAGGTCGCTGGCGTTCGCCATGTAGGAGCCTGGCGCGCCGGGAGCAGCGGGAGCTGCTGCTGCTACAGCTCCTCCCGCTCCTCCCCCTCCTCCTCCTCCTTCTCCCCTTCCTCTTTCTTCCCCTTCTCCTTCTCTTTCTCTTCCTCCTCCTTTTCCTATTCCTTCTCCCTCTTCCCCTCCCTGTGCTAGCACGACTGCGGCTGGGGTGGCTTCACTTACCCCACCATGGGCCCGGCCTCAGTGGCTCTCGCCCACGAGACAGGGAGAGCGAGAGCTGCTGAGGGATGGTGGGCGGCGGCCCCTACAGCTCCTTCTCCGGCACCTCCTCCTCCCTCCCGGGGGCTGCCCCCTCCCGGCACCCGGGTCCAGGCCAGTCCTCCATGGTGCGGTCCCTTCTGCTGCCCGCCGAGGATTTGTCGGTTTCAGGGCCGGCCCCTCCCCGCCTCCCCGAGCCGGAGCCTCTCCATCACCTCCGCCGCCGTCGCCATCCCACAAGCTGTTGTGGGCGAAGATGCGAACCGTACGGAGGGCCACCGCTGCTGCCGCCTCCTCTCCTCCTCCTCTCCTCTCCTCTCCTCCTCCCGCTGCGGCTGCGGCTGCGGTGCTCCCGCATCCGAATCAGCTTCTGAGAGGGAGGAAGGGCCGCGCCCCGCTGCCCCACCAGTCCCGCAGCAGCGTCAGCCCCTGCGGGTCCTCATCCCTATTTCCTCCTCCTCTTGCAGCTGAGACCAGTTTCCCGCGTGCCAAGATTGATGCCCTTCTCATCTCAGAACGACTCCGTCTCAGACTCATCCGAGGGCTCATCAACTTGTAACCCTGCCACCCCGAGGGCCCAGCCCTGTGGTTTGGTGTGGAGTATACTGAAATCCAAAGTAGGGGGAGGGGGTTTAGAATCTTCTTTAGGGTTTCCCCACTGCCCTGGATTGATGGCCTCATGATGGGAGGAAGATCTCGAAGTATGGAGTTCCCTCCCACCCTCGAACGTTCACTGAACCCAGGAAAGACCCTGGGTTGAGCCAAGGACAGGTTTAATATTTAAATTCAAATATCTGGTGCCTGCCCATTGCTAACTTTCTACCTGGGATATATCTCTTCAATTATGCCATATCATCTCATGTAGGAACCCCGATGTTCCCGTTTTTACATTCTTATATGCATTCCCAGTGACGCTGGAGAGATGATGGAGTAGGCACACAAGAAATATTCCTTAGTTGATTGAAAATCTCCCTCTTCAAGGATCAGGTTCTCATTTATCCTTCCAAAGAAAATTGTCTCATTCAATATCCCCATCTCTCATACTTTTCTTATTTTCACTGCTGATCTGAGTAGTCATTCCCAGCCCTCGTAGCCCTCTGCTCAGCGATTTTGCTCCAGTCCTGTAAATTCATTTTACTTCTGTCCAAAATATCTCTGTTTCCTTCTCCTTCCTACCATTATACCATCTCCTGCTTTGAGGGGGTCAAGCCATCTGCCCCATTTTTTTTGATGTGGGCATCCTCAGGGGTGAGGATCACATGATTCCAATCCGAATAAGTCACATCTTTCCTGAAGCCCTATCCCACCTGCAATCCCAAATGAAAGCTGAGAGAGAAGACAGTAGGGATAGTTGTCAATATAGATACTCATTATGGTACTTCCAACACAAATTCATCTTCCCCAGGACTTCTGGATTCAGAAATGTCTTCAGCATGAATAGTCTGTCCCCTGAAGAAAAGCACAAGTCCCCCAAATCTTAGTAGGTTTTCCTGACTTACTGTGGTTGGAAAATGCATTTACTTTGAAATCTAACTGAAGTTGATTTTCTTGGAACTCAGCCAAAATGGTCTTGGATAACATATAGAGACCAGCAAGGAGCCTATACTGGAACCTTTCTTTCCCCTCTTGGTACTCACGCTCATCTCACTCTGGCCTCTAGAAGTCAGGGTCATCTCCATACCCCACGGAAGCTCCCCTTAGGACTAAGGTGGAAGAAGCAGCCTGGTACAGTTGGGGGTGGAGGGGAAATATCCCATCTATGATGCTTACTTCCTGTGTAACCTTTCAAGAGTCATTTGACTTCCATGGGACTTAGTTTCCCCATCTGTAAAATGAGGGGTTTGGATTCAATAACATCTAAGGTTCAGTTTTAAATCAATGATGTTTAGATGACCTTTAAGCTCCCTCTGACTCTGATCTCTGACTCTATAATCCTGTAAACATATGGCAGATTCACATACTCCCATCAAAATAAACAGTGAAATTGAGAAAACACAAAGGGAAATGAAGTTTGATGCCCCTCATTTAATAGCAATAGAAACAGGTTGAAGGTTTCTTTCAGAGTCTCTCCATTTCCCTGATGTCTCTGAAACAAGTACTGGACCCTGCTTTAGATTTTCACTAGCTGCTAGGAAACAAAAGACTTTTAAAATTTTATTTTTATAAAGGAATAAAAGTTACAAACTGACAAGTCTTAGGAGACTACTTAGGAGGGATCCCTGGTCATTACTGAAATCTAACTAGGGCTGAGACAGCAAACTTAACCTACTTCAGCTGCTCTATTTATAGACTCATCCACTCCCTCCTCCTCACCCCACCCTCCCAAATTCTCCTTTCTTTCTCATTTTGGGCCTAGAGCTGGAGCTAGGAGGTAAATAGTCATATTATATTGTAGCACAGTGGGAAAAGTAAGCAGGGGATAAGTATTTATAAAGCACTTACTGTGTGCCAAGCACTTTACTAAGTGTTGTTTGTTTGTTTTACAAATATTATCTCATTTTATCCTCACATCAGCTCAGAGATGTAAGCACTATTATTATCTCTATTTTATAGTTGGAATTAGAGCAAACATAGGTTAAGTGACTTGCCCCTGGTTGCACAGAGGATAATTGACTGAGACTGGATTTGAACTCAGGTCTATCTGACTCCAGACATAGCACAATAGGAAATAAAAACAGGCAAATCTTTTAAAAGTATTACTTTAAATAAATACACATCCAACCTGTGATCCAACACAGTCCAAACTTAGTAGCTACCTCTGGAAGCTACCTTTCCTTTTAGCTCACAATGATCTCACCCAAAGTTTATTCTGAGAAATCTCAGACTACAGATCTTGTGAACATTTCTGTGGTTGTCAATCATAGGATCCCCAGCTCCTACATGAGCAATCAAGGTAACAAAAAATGTTTGTCAGGTACAGGACAGTTTATTTTGTCCCACAGATAATACAGAAAATAAAAACGACAGTTGTTCAAAAATGATCCATACCACTATGCTTCCTTTCCAGTGACTACCACTTTTGTGCCAGATCCAAATATCCTGACTGATGGTTTGAACTATCTTCACAAGAGAACTGAACTTGGATTCTGGATATATAATCTCCCACCATTTCTTGAGTTCTCTTCCTACAGAGATGCACATATTCCATCTCATAATCCCATTCTTTGGTTTGGACTCCACTCACCTACCCACTACCAGAAGGGAAAAAACACTTGGGGCTACCACTAATACATAGGCAGCAACAACATTCCAATGGATCCCTCTCCCACACCACAAAGACCCTCTGAATTTTCATATTTCCTCCAACAGGAATATACTTAAAGTTGCTAAATAATCGACCACCTTCCCATCAGAGATGCCCTGTTTGAATAATTCACTGTAATCACAATGTAGTGCAAGGTCCTTGTGCCTCCATATTATGGATTCCAGACCCTTGATATTCTATCCAGCCAGAAACAGAAGCCACAGGCATGAAATGAACTTCTATTCCTTGCAAAAAGCATAATGCTGAGTAAAGCATGACTGTGTAACAAAACAAGAGGTACCCCATTCATAAAACATGTAGGTTCTATGGAATACAAATATTCAGTAGGAGGCTGATTCTGCCTCAACTTTTCTCACATCTGCCTTAAGAGTTTATCCCTGTTACGTCTAGGATTGTGTGTGTGTGTGTGTGTGTGTATGGTGTGTATGTATTTGTGTGTACATACATATCATTATGTCAGATGTCTAATGGGTAGGGTGCACTGATCAATGTGCCTCTTGGAATATGAAAAGATTTAGATGTATCAATAAACAGTTAGGTGGCACAGTGCTTAGCATGCCAGCCTGGAGTCAGACAAATTCAACTTTCTGTATTCAAATAAGGCTTCACACACTTACTAGCTGGGTTACCCTGAGCAAGTTACTTTATCCTGATTGCCTCAGTTTCTCATCTGCAAAATGGGGCCAGAGAAGGAAAAATATAGGTCCATATCATAGGTCCATAGCACCCATATCAAGTAGCCCCCAAATTTTGTCTGATTTGATTGACAGCAGGAGGTTCAGATTTAAGATGCGTTTATCCCTTTTTAGAAAAAGGGGGGGGGCAGAGCCAAGATGGCGGAGTAGAAGGACGCACATTTACAAGCTCCAAAACCACAGCCCATAGAATTAATGTAAAAAGAGACCCCCATAACTTCTGGACCACTGAAAGGTGTGCAGAAACGGAGTGGAAGAGATTTCCGTTCCAGAGAGCCCTGGAGAGCCATCCCCAGGGTCCGTCGCACCCCGGAAAGCGGACCCCACCCCAGCGCTGCACTGCGGCCCCAGAGAAGCTGACCCGAGCAGGCTTCAGGGACGGAAGTTCCGGCAGCCGGGAAAGTCCCTCCGCCCACAGAAGCTACAGGTCAGTGAGAGAGACGGCTGGCTGGCTGAGGGGAGCGGGGTGTCTCCGTGACTCGGGCCCCCTCAGGAGGAAGGGTGGCAGCAGAGGTGGGGGCGGTGGCAGAGGCGGGGGCGGCGGCAGAGGCAGCAGCCGTGGCCGCAGTGGCCAGGGACTCCCCCAGCAGCAGGCAGGATCTTCATTACTGAAAGTCTCTGCATAAACAACCTGAGGGAGCTGAGCCTGGGAGACAGCCCTGCCCGACCTGCTCCTTTTCTGAAGGTCTCTGCATAAAGCCCCTGAGGGAGATGAGCCTGGGAGGCGGCCCTGCCCCCACCCCAGCACCAGAACTAAAGCTCACATTGATCAGCAGGCGGGCGGGCGGCACGGAAAGCACATTTGAATCTCAGACCCCAAGCACTAGCTGGGCGGATCTAGGTGGGGGTGGACAGGAATCTCAGAAGTCAAGTAACTGGCTGGGAAAATGCCTAGAAAAGGGAAGAAAAATAAGACTATAGAGAGTTTTTTCCAACAAATGCAAATGATCCCGACCTTCCAATCTGACGAGGAGGAGGACATATTCTTGCCATCAGGGGGAAGACGTGGAGGGCAGGGCCTCAGTAGCCCAGACATTCCAGGGGGATGTCGGGTGGGCTCAGGCCTTGGAAGAGCTCAAAAAGGATTTTGAAAAGCAAGTTAGACAGGTGGAGGAAAAACTGGGAAGAGAAATGAGAGAGATGCAAGAAAAGTATGAAAAACGGGTCAATACCTTGGTTAAGGAGACCCAAAAAAATGCTGAAGAAAATAACACTTTGAAGAATAGGCAAAAGAGGTTCAAAAAGCCAATGAGGAGAAGAATGCTTTCAAAAGCAGAATTAGCCAAATGGAAAAAGAGGTTCAAAAGCTCACTGAATTTAATAGTTCTCTCAAAATTAGAATGGAACAGATGGAGTCTAATGACTTTCTGAGAAACCAAGAAATCACCAAACAAAACCAAAAGAATGAAAAAATGGAAGAGAATGTGAAATATCTCATGGGAAAAACAACTGACCTGGAAAATAGATCCAGGAGAGACAATTTAAAAATTATGGGACTACCTGAAAGTCATGATCAAAAAAAGAGCCTAGATATCATCTTCCATGAAATTATCAAGGAAAACTGCCCTGACATTCTAGAACCAGAGGGCAAAATAAGTATTGAAAGAATCGACCAATCACCACCTGAAAGAGATCCAAAAAGAGAAACTCCTAGGAACATTGTGGCCAAATTCCAGAACTCCCAGGTCAAGGAGAAAATCTTACAAGCAGCTAGAAAGAAACAATTCCAGTATTGTGGAAATAAAATCAGGATAACTCAAGATCTAGCAGCTTCTACATTAAGGGATCTAAGGGTGTGGAATAGGATATTCCAGAAGTCAAAGGAACTAGGACTCAAACCAAGAATCACCTACCCAGCTAAACTGAGTATAATACTTCAGGGGAAAATATGGTCTTTCAATGAAACAGAGGACTTTCAAGCATTCTTGATGAAAAGACCAGAGCTGAAAAGAAAATTTGACTTTCAAACACAAGAATGAGAAGAAGCATGAAAAAGTAAACAGCAAAGAGAAGTCTTAAGGGACTTACCAGAAGTGAACTGTTTACATTCCTACATGGAAAGACAATATTTGTAACTCTTAAAACTTTTCAGTATCTGGGTAGTTGGTGGGACTCCACACACACATGTACACGCATGCACGAACACACACATACACACATGCACACACATACAGAGACAGCACAGAGTGAATTGAATAGGATGGGACCATAGCTTAAAAGAAATTAATTAAGAGAAATGTAGTGGGAGGAAAGAGGGTGAAATGGAATGGGGTAATTATATGTCATTTAAGAGGCAAGTAGGAGACTTTTTAGTGGAGGGAAAAAGAGGAGAGCTGAGAAAAAACAAACAAACAAACAAAAATCAAGAAGTTTACCCTCATCACATTTGACTAAAGGAAGGAATAAAATGCACACTCAGTTTGGTATGAAAACCTATCTTACAGTATAGGAAAGTGGGGGAGAAGGAGATAAGCAAGAGGGGGGGGATGATGGAAGGGAGGGCAAAGGGAGGAGGGAGCAATTTAAAGTCAACACTTGGGGAGGGACAGGATCAAAAGACAGAAGAGAAACAATGAGGGGCAGAGTAGGATGGAGGGTAATTCAGTTAGTCTTACACAACACAACTATCAGGGAAGTCATTTGCAAAATTACACAGATATGGCCTATATTGAATTGCCTGCCTTCCCAAAGGGAATGGGTGGGGAGGGAGGGATGGGGAGAATTTGGAACTCAAAATTTTAGGAACAACTGTTTAGTATTTTTGTTGCTACTAGGAAAGAAGACATACAGTTAATGAGGAATAGAAAGTCATCTGACCCTACAGGAGAAAAGAGAAAATGGAGACAAGAGAAGGGAGGGATGACAGAAGAGAGGGCAGATTGGAAATAGGGAAAATTAGATTGCTTGAGGCATTGGGGTGGGGGGAGGGGATAAAAAGGGAGAAAATTTGGAACCCAAAATTTTGTGAAAATGAATGTAAAAAGTTAAATAAATAAATAAAGAAAAAGAAAAAGAGGGAACACATCCCTGCCCCGGAAGTCACACAAGCAAGGGTAGCGTCCTAATATACTCTAAGAAAGTGCACATTCCTAGTAAATTGGAGAACCCATAAACAAAATGCCAGCTAGAGTATAATGTTAACAACTTTTCTTGTACCGGGGACTTCTGAAGCAGGATATGTTTCCAAAAAGATCCAAAGTTCTTCCTGAATCTCTACCTTAGTCCTTGTGAATCACACCAGAGAAACATTTTGGTTTTTGTTCATAATTAGATGATAATGGGGAGGGGCCTGATTGGAAGATGAACAATGAAAGGAGCATGAGCTGACTTTGTTGCTGCTGAATGACAGACTTCTCTCTTCTCTTCCCCACCTGGCAGCAAGCATCTCGTCAGTCCTATCTCTATGGTCCCTTTGCTACATCCTGCCACTGTCCTGGAGGGGTAGGACAGATGAACTCATAGAAATGAGATACTATGGCCCTAACAATGACATTTATTCCCCACTTGGTGCTGAAGGTCCAGAATTAATTCCTCCAGCTTTTTTTTTTCCTCCTAGAGTTGTCTTCCATAACAAAAATTACCATGTTACTAAAACAGGTGAATTCTGGGAAAGAAACTGGTTGCTTTGACCAATTCTGGAGTCTGGTAGTTCTCACGATATTGGTGCTACAACAGAAAATTCCCAATCTTTGTATAAAAATCTAGATTCTAAAATTCTAACTTTGGATTACTTACAAGGCAAACTCTGAAATCTTTCTCTAATCATAAGCCTAGGTTCTGAATCATGGTGTCTATGAAATCCCCTCACTCCAATCCCCCTGTTCAACCTCAACTAGGAAGTCAGAATTTTGGAATGATGGTGTCCAGGAACTCCCTTTGTAGCCCAATATAATGTCCTTTCCTCATCCTATGACAATGTCACTATTAGCACTTCCTGAGGTAGTGATAAGAATACCCTCCCATTGTTGAGTTTTCAGAAGAGATACCAGAAAAGGCTTCTTTTTTTGACCAACACAAGGATATGTTTCTTCCACAAAAATTCATCCTCTGAAGAATCTAATTGAACTAGTTCATCTTTGGGGCAGCACAGCCACTGAGTCATAATTTAGTGTTATTTTTTGCAAATTAAATTTAGTTTGTGAATTCTTCTTATCAATACGTCCTATCCCTACATTTTTCTCTTTTCTTTTTAATATATTTGCATTTACTTCATTAAATATTTCTCAATTACATGTAAAATTAACATTCATTTAAAAAAAATTTTGAGTTCCAAATTCTCTCCCTCTCTCACAGCCCATCTACCCTTTGAGAAGGCAAACAATTTATATCGATTATATATCTGATGCTATGAAAAAATATTTCCATATTAATCATGTTGCAAAAGAACAACAAAAAAATTAAGGAAAGTATAAAAAAGTATGTTTCATTCTGCATTCAAACTCCACTAGTTCCCTCCCTCTCTCTCTCCCTCTCTCTCTCTCTCTCTCTCTCTCTCTCTCTCTCTCTCTCTCTCTCTCTCTCTCTCTCTCTCTCTCTGTCTCTCTCTGTCTCTCTCTCTTTGTCTCTCTCTCTGTCTCTCTCTGTCTCTCTGTCTCTGTCTCTCTCTCTCTGTCTCTCTGTCTCTCTCCCTCTCTCTCTGTCTCTGGGTGTGGATAGCATTTTTCATCATAGGTTCTTTGGAATTCTCCTAGGTAATTGTCTTGATCAGAATAGCAAAGTCTTTCATAGTTGTTCATTTTTACAATATTGTTGCTACTGCGTAAAATGTTCTTCTGGTTTTGTGCATTTCACTTTTCATAAAGTTCATATAAGTCTCTGGGTTTTTTTTTTTCTGAAACCATTCTGCTCATGTCTTGTAGCACAATAATATTCCATTGCCACATATACCACAATTTGTTCAGCCATCTCCCAATTAATGGGCAATTTCTCAATTTCCAATTTATCACCTTTAAAAGAGCTGCTATATATATTTTTGTAAAAATAGGTGATTTTCTCTTTTCTTTGATCTCTTTGCAATACAGACCTAGTAGTTGTATTGCAGAGTCATAGGATATGCGCAGTTTTATGCCCTTGGGAGTAGTTTCAAATTGTTCTCCAGAATGGTTGGATTAGTTTATAATTCTACTAACATTAATGCCACAATTTTTCCACATCTCCTCCAGCACTTGTCATTTTCTTTTTCTGTCTTTAGCCAATCTTATAGATGTGAGTGGCATTTCAGAGATGTTTTAGTTTGCATTTCTCTAATCAATAGTGATTTAGAGCATTTTTCCATACATCTATTATGCCCTTGATTTCTTCTTCTGAAAACTGTGTGTTCACATTCTTTGACCATTCATCAATTTGGGAATGGCTCATATTTTGATTTTGTTCCCTATAGATATGAGAAATGAGGCCTTCATTTAAGAAACTTGCTGTAAAATTTTTCCTAGTTTCCTGTTTTCTTTCTAATTTTGACTGCATTGATTTTGTTTGAGCCAAAACTTTTAAATTTTATGTAATCAAATTATGCATTTTATTTCCCATTATACTCTTAACCTCTTCTTTGGTCATAAACACTTCTCCTATCCATACATCTGAGAGATATTTTTCTATGCTCCCCTAATTTATTTATGTTATCACCCTTTATATGCAAATAATTTGTCCATTTTGACCTTATCTTGATATAGTGTGAGATGTTGCTGTATGCTTTCCAGTTTTCCCAGCAATTTTTTGTCAAATGTTTCTTACTCAAAGTAGGAGTCTTTGAGTTTATCAAACACCAGATTACTATGATCATTTACTACTATGTACTGTGTATCTAATCCATTTCACCCATCTATCACTCTCTTCCTTAGCCAGTACAAGATTATCTGGATGATTACCGTTTCATAATATAGTATGAAATCTGTTACTGCTGGATGGTCTTCCTTCATGTTTTTTCATTGATTTCCTTGATATTCTTGACCTTTGTTCTTCCAGATGAATTTTGTTGTTATCTTTTTGGCTCTACAAAGTAATACTTTGGTAGTTTGATTGACATGGCACTGAATAAGTAAATTAACTTAGGTAGAATTGTCATTTTTGTTATGTCTACCCATGAGCAATTACTATTTCTCCATTTGTTTAGATGTCTTTATTTCTGTGAAAAGTGTCTTGTAATTAGATTCATATAGTTCCTGAGTTTTTCTTGGCAGGTAGACTCCAAAGTATTTTATACTGTCTGCATTTTTAAATGGAATTTATCTTTCTGTCTCTTGCTATTGGGCTTTGATGGTAATTCATACATACATATATATATATGTGTATATATATGTATATATATATATAGAGAGAGAGAGAGCAATGCTGATGATTTGTGTGAGTTTATTTTATATCCTGCAACTTTGCTAAAGTTGTTTATTGTTTCAAGTTTTTAGCTGATTCGCTAGGATTCTCTAAGTATACCATCATATAATCTACAAAGAATGATAGTTTTGTTTCCTCATTGCCTCTTGGTAGTCCTCCAATTTCTTTTTCTTGTCTTGTTGCTATAGCTAGAATTTCTAGTACAATATTGAATAACAGTGGTGTGAATTGATATCATTCTAAGAAAGATGCCATTGCTTCCTATGCTTTCTAGTATCTTTAATATTTTGTTTTCCCCAATTACATACTAAAATAATTTTAAAATTCATTTTTCTGTTGTTTCGAATTCTAATCTCCTTTCTTCCCTCCCCTATCCCAAGTCAGTAAGCAATCTGATATAGGTTATATAAGTTCCATCATGCAAAACATTTCCATATTAGTCATTTTGTGCAAGGAAACTCAAACAAGGAAGGAGGGAAGGAAGGAGGGAGGGAGGGAAGGAAGGAGGGAAGGAAGGAAGGAAAGAGAAAGAAATAAATCAAAAAGAAAGAGAAAGAAATAGAGAAAGGAGGAGGAAGAAGAAAGAAAGTGAAAAAATAGTATGCTTTGATCTGAATTCAGATGAGATCAGTTCTTCCTCTGGAGGTGGATAACATCTTTCATCATGAGTCATTTGAAATTATCTTAGATCATTGTATTACTGAGAATAGCTAAGTCATTCACAGTTGTTCATTGCTCAGTATTGTTGCTACAGTGTACAATATTCTCCTGGTTCTTCTCACTTTACTTTACATTACTTATGTAAGTGTTTCCAGGTTTTTCTGAAAGCATCCTGCTTGTCACTTCTTATAGCACAATAACATTCCATTACAATCATATACCAAAAATTGTTTAACCAGTCCCTGGTTGATGAGTGTCCCCTCAATTACCAAGTATTAGCCACCACAAAAAAACCCTGCTATAAATATTTTTATACAAATAGGTTCTTTTCCCTTCTTAATAAAAATCTCTTTGGAGTACAGACCTAGAAATGGTATTGTTGGTTCAAATTTATAGCCCTTTAGTCATAGTTCCAAATTGCTCTCTAGAATGATGATTGGATCAGTTCACAACTCTGCCAACAGGGCATTAGTGCCTCAGTTTTCCCAGATGCCCTCTATATTTATCACTTTACTTTTTTGTCATATTACCCAATCTGATAGGTGTCAGGTGGTACCTCAGTATGTATTTATATTTCTCTAGTCATTAGTGATTTAGAGCATTTTTTTCATATGATTATTGATAGTTTTGATTTCTTTGTCTGGAAATTATCCAATCTTTTGACTTTTTAACAATTGGAGAATGACTTTATTTTCATAAATTTAACTTAGTTCTCTATAGCTTTGAGAAATTAGGGCTTTATCAGAGATATTTGCTTTAAATTACATCACCATCACCACCACCTCCCCAGTTTTCAGCTTTTCTTCTAATTTTCATTGCACTGGTTTTACTTGTACAAAATTTTTCATTTTTATATAATCAAAATCATCCATTTTTATTTCTTAATGCTCTCTCTATCTTGTCTGGCCCAAAGATCTTCCCTCATCCAGAGATCTGACAGATAAACTATTCCATGCATTTCTAATTTGCTTATGGTATCACCCTCTATGTCTAAACCATGTAACCATTTTGACCTTATTTTGGGATGTGGTGTGAGATATTGCTCTATACCTAGTTTCTGCCATACTGTTTTCCACTTTTCCCAGATGTTTTTGTACCCAAAGCTTGGATTGTTGGGTTTATCAAACATTAGATTACTATGATCATTTCCTACAATTTACCTAATCTATTCCATTTATCCATGATTCTATTTCTTAGTCAGTACCAGATTATTTTTGATAATTACTGCATTATAATACAGTTTGAGACCTGGTGCAGCTAGGCCACCTTCCTTCACATTTTTTTTATTTATTCCCTTCATATTCTTGACTTTTTATTCTTCCAGATGAATTTTGTTATGATTTTTCTAGCTCTTTAAATAATTTTTAGTAGTTTAGTATGCAACTGAATAAGAAGATTAATTGAGGTAGAATTGTCATTTCATTATATTGGCTTTGCCAATAGTCTATTTCCTCTTCTGTTAATCTAGGCAGTTTATATTTTTGTAAATACACATCCATTTCACTTAGATTGTCAGTTTTATGAGGATATAATTGGGCCAAATAGCTCCTAATAATAGCTTCAATTTCATCTTGATTTGTGGTGCATTCACTTTTTTCATTTTTCACACTGGTAACTTGGTTTTCTTGTTTTTTTCCTTTTTAAATCAAATTTACCACTGGTTTATCTACTTTTTTGTTTTTTCCCATAAAATCAGCTCCTAGTTTTAGTTACTACTTTTAATGGATTTTTTTAAACTTTCAATTTTAATTAATCACTTCTTTGGCTTTCAGGATTTCCATTTTGGTGTTTAATTTGGGATGTTTAATTGGTTCTTTTTTAGTTTTTTTAGTTGCACACTCAATTCATTGATCTGCTCCTTCTCACTTTTATTTACAGAAATTTTCCTCCAAGTATTGATTTGACTGTATCTCAAAAATTTCAGTATGGTCTTTCATTGTTCTTCTGTTCTTTAATTAATATTTTTTATTGTTTCTATGATTTGTTCTTTGATCCCCTCTCTACTAGATTATTTAGTTTTCAATTGGCTTTTAGTCTATGCTTCCATGGTTCTTTATTGAATGTAGTTTTTATTGCATTTTGGTTTGAAAAGGGTGTATTTAATACTTCTTTCATCATTTGATGATGAGATTTGTATGCCCTAATACATGGTCAGTTTTTGTGAAGGTAGTAGCATGTATAACTGAGAAAAAATATACTCCTTTCTAGGCCCAGACACTTTTCCATAAAATTCTATTCACCTCCTTGACTTTTCTTTTTCTTTATTTTATGGTTACATTTATCTCAAGGTGAAAGTTGAGGTCCCCCACTAGTATAGTTTTACTATTTCCTCTTGTACTTTAATTTTTGCTTTAAGAATTTGGGTGCTATGTGATTTGATACATATATGTTTAGTATTGATACTACTTCATTGTCTATGGTGCCTTTTAGCAAGATGTTGCTTCCCTGTTTATCCCTTTTAATTAGGTCTATTTTTGCTTTTGCTTTGTCTGAAATCATAATTGCTACCTCTGCCTTGTTTACTTTAGCTGAAGCATAATAAATTCTACTCTAGCCCCTTATTTTAACTCTGTTTGTGTCTCTCTGTTTTACATGTGTTTCTTCTTAACAACTAATATTGTTGGATTCTAATTTCTAATTCATTCTTCTATCCACTTCTGCTTGATGGGTAGATTCATCCCATCCACATTCCCAGTTATGATTACTAACTGTGCATTTCTTTCCATCCTATCTTCTTCTGCTTATCCTTCTTTCATTTTATCTTGTCTGTCCTCTAAAATCTATTTTGCTTCTGACCACTACCTTCTTTTATCTTCCCTCTCTTTTATTGCCTGTTCCTTTTTCTTATCCCTTTACTGCCTACTTCCCTATTGGATAAGACAGATTTCTGTACTCAACTGAATATCTCACACACACGCCCACACACATACACATAGATGCGTTTGTGTGTATATATATGAATATATGTATTACATATACATATATGTATGCCTTCCTTCTTTGAACCAATGAATGATGTTCAAGTTTTGCCCATTATTTCCCCCCTCCATTGTAAAAGCTCTTCCTTGTGTGCCTCTTTTATGTGAGATAATTTCCCCCATTTATCCTCTTCTTTCCCCCTTCTCCTCTTTCATGCATATCCATTTTCTACATCATTCCAACATAATTGATTTACTCTTCATAACCTATATAGAATTCCTAACTGCCTTAATAATCATAAAATTTTTAGAAGTTGCATATATCATTTTCCTATGTTGTCACAATTAAATTAAAGTAAACTGAGACATAAGGTTCTGAGCATGTCCAATTTATTGAAAAGGCTAACAATTACCAATAAAATGAGTTTCTCATCTCAGTCAGTCAAAAATAATGAGATAGGGCTTGTTAGTTTTCATGTAGTTTGGTGAAATACAAGAAAACAAAGAAAAGGAAACTTCACAGCTTGAAAATAATATGATTGGTTACAAACTCTGAAGTATCATAGATGATGGAAAACAATAGTATTAGATGGAAGTCTGGAATGCAGGGCTAGCAACAACTCCTCTTTCCATCTTGTTTCTAGAGAAAACTCTTTGGTGGTATCTACCTGCAGTTAATGTCACAGAAATATCAAAGAGACTTTCTTGGGCAACCAGTGTTATAGATAACAGAACAGACTCCCAGGCATCCACCTGCACTCTTCAAAGATAACAGATTTCTTCTAATTGTACAAGAACAGCTAGTTGTACAGAGATAACAGTTTTATTTCAATTAAAGTGATTTATAGGAACATAACTTTTAAGTTTAACTCAAAGAGGAAATCTGAACTTTGGGACTCTTGAACTTCTGAATTTAACTGAGAGACAAAGAAACATGATTCATACAGTTACAAAGATGGATCAGTTGCAGAATGGGTCAAATATAAAATACCAAAACAATATTTTAATTTCTTAATATAGAAATATAAATCATTTGACCTTATTGGGTTCTTTATGATTTCTCTTTTATGTTTATCTTTATACAATTCTTTTCAGTCTTGTATTTAAGAGCCAACTTTTATATTCAGCTCTGGTATTTTCACCAGGAATGTTCAAAAATCCTCTATTTCATTAAATATCTATTTTTCCCATGAAGAATTATACTCAGTTTTGCTGGGCAGGTTATTCTTAGTATTCACTTTATTTGGTTGTTTGATTTTTGCCTTCTAAAACATTATATTCCAAGCCCTTCTCTCCTTTCACATGGTAGTTGCTAGATCTTGTGTGATCCTGTACCTCCACAGAATTTGAAAGGTTTCTTTCCAGCTACTTGAAATATTTGCTCTTTGTCCTGGGAGCTCTGGAATTTTGCTATAATGTTACTGCGAGTTTTTGTTTTGGGACCTCTTTCAGGTGGATTGTTTCCATTTCTATTTTACCCTGTGGTTCAAGGATATTGGGGCAGTTTTTCCTTAACAATTTCTTGAAATGTGATGTCTAGGTTTCTTCCTCAATCATGACTTTCAGGTATTCCAATAATCCTTAAATTGTTTCTCTTTGATCTATTTTCTACGTCAGTTTTTCCAATGAAATAGTCCACATTTTCTTCTGTTTTCTTTATAGTGAGTTTGTTTTATTGTTTTTGATGTTTCATGGCATCATTAGCTGCCACATGTCCAATTCTATATCTTTAAGGAATTATTTTCATCAATGAATTTTTTGTGCTTCTTTTCTATTTGACTAATTGCATTTTTAAGGTGTTGTTTTCTTCAGTATTTTTGTGCTTCTTTTACTATGTTGTTTATTGTCTTTTTTGCAATTTTCTTCCTTTGCTCTCATTTGTTTACCTAATTTTTCTTTTACTGCTCTTATTTGCTTTTGAAAATGTTTTTTGAGTTCTTCCAGGAATTCTTATTGGGCTTCTGCCCAAGTTATATTTTTTCCTTTCAGTCTTCTAGTTATTTTTACATTGTTGTCTTCTTCTGAGTTCATGTCTTTATCTTCCCTGGCAACTTCCCTTTCATCTTCCCTGTCATAGTAGTATTTATGGTCAGGTTGTTTTTCTTCCCCCGAATTTAGTTATTTATTTTTAGTTTTCAACATTCATTTCTACAAGATTTTGAGTTACAAATTTTCTCCCCATCTCTCCCGTCCCTCCATGCCAAAACATCATGCCTTTTTACCCCTTTCCCCAATCTACTCTCTCTTCTATCACACCCCTCCCTTCCCTTATGACCATCTTCTCTCTTTTCTTGTAGGGCAAGGCAGATTTTTATACCCCATTACCTGTATTTCGTATTTCCCAGTTACATGCAAAAACAATTCTCAACATTTGTTCCTAAAATTTTGAGTTCCAACTTCTCTCCCTTCCTCCCATCCTACCCATCCCCTCTGAGAAGGCAAGCAATTCAGTTTAGGATATATATATTTAGTTTTGCTAAAGACTTTCATAATAGTCATGTTGTAAAAGACTACCTATATTTCCTTCCATTCTACCCTGCCCCCATGTATTCTACTCTCTTTTGACCTTATCCCTCCCAAAAAGTGTTTACTTCTAATTACTTCCCTCCTCTCATTTGCCCTCCCTCTATCATCCCCCCACTCCCCATTCATCACTTTCTCCCCTACTCTCCTGTACTATGATAAATTTTCATACCAAATTGAGTGTGCATGTTATTCCCCTCTTAAGCCAAATGTGATGAGAGTAAGCTTCACATTTTCCCTCTCACCTTCCCCTTTCCCCCATTGAAAAAGTTTTTTCATCATTTTTTATGAGAGATAATTTGCCCCATTCCATTTCTCCCTTTGTCCTCCCAATATATTCCTCTCTCACACTTTAGTTTTATTTTTTTATATCATCCCTTCCCACTCAACCAACCCTGTGCCTTCTGTCTATATGTATGTAATCCCTCCAACTACCTAAATACTGAAAAAAGTCTTACAAATATTATCTTTCCATGTAGGAACGTAGACAGTTGAACTTTAGTAAGTCCCTTATGATTTCTCTTTCCTGTTTATCTTTTCACACTTCTCTTGATTCTTGTGCTTGAAAGTTAAAATTTCTATTCTGCTCTGATTTTTTCTTTTTTTACATTCTTTTTTTATTTTTTATTTGTTTTCAACATTCATTTTCACAAAAGTTTTAGTTCCAAATTTTCTTCCCATTTCTCCCCTCCCCCACCCCAAAACACCAAACATTCTAATTACCCCTATCACCAATCTGCCCTCTCTTCTAACATCCCTTCCTTCCCTTATCCCCATCTTCTCTTTTGTCCTGTAGGGCAAGATAAATTTTTATACCCCATTACCTCTATTTCTCATTTCCTAGTTGTATGTAAGAACAATACTCAACAGTTGTTCCTAAAACTTTGAGTTCCAACTTCTCTTTCTCCCTCCCTCTTCACTCATTCCCACTGAGAAGGCAAGCAATTCAACATAGGCCATATCTGTGTAGTTTTGCAAATGACTTCCTTAATAGTCGTGTTGTGTAAGACTAACTATATTTCCCTCCATCCTATCCTGCCTCCCATTTCTTCCACTCTCTCTTTTGACCCTGTCCCTCCTCAAGTGTGTTGACTTCTAATTGCTCCCTCCTCCCATTATCCTCCCTTCCAACATCCTCCCACCCTACTCATCCCCTTCCCCCCCCCACTTTCATGTATTGTAAGATAGGTTTTCATACCAAAATGAGTGTGCATTTTACTCCTTCCTTTAGTCGAATGTGAAGAGAGTAAGCTTCATGTTTTTCTCTCACCTCCTCCCATTTTCCCTCCATTGAAAAGTCTTTTTCTTGCCTCTTTTATGAGAAATAATTTGCCCCATTCCATTTCTCCTTCCAATATATTTCTCTCTCACCCCTTAATTTAATTTTTTAAAGATATGATCCCATGCTATTCAATTCACCATGTGCTCTCTGTCTCTCTCTCTCTCTATGTGTGTGTGTGTGTGTGTGTGTGTGTGTGTGTGTGTGTATGTGTGTGCGTGTGTGATCCCCCCAACTACTCAGATACTGAAAAAAAGTTTCAAGAGTTACAAATATTGTCTTTCCATGTGGGAATGTAAACAGTTCAACTTTAATACATGCCTTATTATTTCTCTTTTCTGTTTACCTTTTCATACTTCTCCTGATTCTTATGTTTGACAGTCAAATTTTCTTTTCAGTTGTGGTATTTTCATCAAGAATGCTTGAAAGTCCTCTATTGCACTGAAAGATCATTTTTTTCTCTGAAGTATTATACTCAGTTTTGCTGGGTAGGTGATTCTTGGTTTCAGTCCTAGTTCCTTTGACTTCTGGAATATTATATTCCATGCCCTTTGATCCCTTAATGTAGAAGCTGCTAGATCTTGTGTTATCCTGATTGTATTTCCACAATACTGGAATTATTTCTTTCTAGCTGCTTGCAATATTTTCTCCTTGACCTGGGAACTCTGGAATTTGGCCACAATGTTCCTAGGAGTTTGGTTTTTTGGATCTCTTTCAGGAGGTGATTGGCAGATTCTTTCAATATTTATTTTTCCCCCTGGTTCTAGAATATCAGGGCAGTTTCCTTGATAATTTCATTAAAGATGGTGTCTAGGCTCTTTTTTTGATCATGGCTTTCAGGTAGTCCCATAACTTTTTAAATTGTCCCTCCTGGATCTATTTTCCAGGTCAGTTCTTTTCTCATGAGATATTTCACATTATCTTCCATTTTTTCATTCGTTTGGTATGGTTTTGTGATTTCTTGGTTTCTCAGAAAGTCATTAGCTTCCATCTGCTCCATTCTAATTTTTAAAGAACTATTTTCTTCAGTGAACTTTTGAACCTCCTTTTCCATTTGGCTAATTCTGCTTTTTAAAGCATTCTTTTCCTCATTGGCTTTTTGAACCTCTTTTGTCAATTAAGTTAGTCTATTTGCCTAGGTATTATTTTCTTCAGCATTTTTTTGGGTCTCCTTTAGCAAGTTGTTGACCTGCTTCTCATGATTTTCTTGCATCTCTCTCATTTCTCTTCCCAGTTTTTCCTCCACCTCTCTTTCTTGATTTTCAAAATCCTTTTTGAGCTCTTCATGTCCTAAGACCATTAAACATATGAAGTACAGTTTTAAAAATGAAGTGGAATTAGTAGATGTGGTGGAAAATCAATTTGTTGAGAGTCTTTCATTACAGGTATTTTATGGGCTATGGAGGGAGAGCTAGCATATGTGTGTCTTTCTACTCTGCCATCTTCTGCTCTGGTCTTTTCATTAAGAATGCTTGAAAGTTCTCTATTCCATTGAATGACCACTTTTTATCCTTGAAGTATTATACTCAGTTTTTCTGGGTAGGTGATTCTTGGTTTTAATCCTAGTTCCTTTGACTTCTGGAATATCATATTCTAAGTCCTTCAATCCCTTAATGTAGAAGCTGCCAGATCCTGTGTTATCCTGATTGTATTTCCACAACACTCAAATTGTTTCTTTCTGGCTGCTTGCAATATTTTCTCCTTGACCTATGAAATCTGGAATTTGGCTACAATATTCCTAGGTTTTCCTTTCAGATCTCTTTCAAGAAGTGATGGAGGCATTCTGTCAATCTTTATTTTACCCTCTCATTCCAGAATATCAGGGCAGTTTTTCTTGACAATTTCATGAAAGATGATGTCTTTTTTTTTTTTATCATGGCTTTCAGGTAAGTCCCATAATTTTAAAATTTTCTTTCCTGGATTTATTTTCCAGGTCAAGTTATTTTTCCAATGAGATATTTCATATTGTTTTCTGTTTATTCATTCTTTTAGTTTTGTTTTGTAATTTCTTAGTTTCTCATAAAGTCATTAGCTTCCATCTGCTCCATTCTAATTTTTAAAGAACTATTTTCTTCAGTGAACTTTTAACCTCCTTTTCCATTTGGCTAATTCTGCTCTTTAAAGCATTCTTCTCCTCATTGACTTTTTGAAACTCTTTTTGCTATTTGAGTTAGTCAATTTTTAAAGGTGTTAATTTCTTCAGCATTTTTTGGGTCTCCTTTAGCAAGCTGTTGACTTGCTTTTCATGATTTTGTTGCATCTCTCTCATTTCTCTTCCCAATTTTTCCTCCCCAACCCTTACTTTACTTTCAAAATCTTTTTTGAGCTTTTCCACAGCCTGAGACCATTGCATATTTATTTTGTAGATTTTGGATACAGAAACCTTGACTTTTGGATCTTCCTATGATGGTATGCATTGTTCTTCCTCACCCAAAAAGATGGAAGAAAATACTTGCTCACCAAGAAGTAACCTTCTATTGTCTTATTCTTTTTCCCTTTTGGGGGCATTTTCCCAGCTAGTTTCTTGATTTTGACTACTTACCAGATCCATTTACTATCTCTGCCTTGAGAGTTCTTAAACTTGCTACTGCTTCTTTTGCTACCATCTAATCTCACTCTTGGTATTTCATCCATATGGGCTGCAGGCTAGCTTTCACCCCTGTGAGACAGATCTTTTTTTTTTTTACAATCTCCTAAAATGTCTTGATCTAGAAGAATGTTTCACCCTGATTTTGTTAGCTCTGACACTCTAGAATTTGATTTAAGGTGCTATTTTAAAGATCTTTGGAAGGAAATGGTGAGAGAGATCAGCTGACTTCTTCCTCTACTCCATCATCTTGCCTCTACCTTCTACAATTTTAAATTAAAAAGAAATTTGCTATCTATTATTTGAAGGCATTTATTTTGTGATAAGCTAGGTGCCATGTGACAGTGAAGGCTTAGTTCTTTCAATAGATATTAACGTATGAAGTACAGTTTTCAAAATGAAGTGGAATTAGTGGATGTGGTGGAAAATCAATTTTTAAAATATACTATAGAATACAGATGCATCATGGTTTCATCTGTCTCTACCACTCTAGGTGAGGAAATACCATCTTAGATTCTTACACTTCCTGGACCAGGATTTACCAAATAAGGTATCTAGCAATTTCATCAATACTTTATCTTTTTTGACACATTGTTGCTCAGAACTTCAGAAGAGGAATGGGTTCTTTTGGATAATACTTATTAAGATAAGACTATTATAACTTGTAAAACATGTATCTGAAGTTTGTGGAGGGTACCATTCAGTCCAAGAAGTGGTAGGAGCACAAGCTTTTCTGCTATCTTAACACCAATATTAAAACATGCAAGGGAGCACAGAAGAAGAGGATGAGGAGGAGGATGGAGTAGGGTGATGGTCATCATAGCTTCTACCTACAGTTCATGACCTAGGAATGCATTAAATTCTCCTTTTCATCCTTTCCAGAGGATAATAGAGAATCTTCTATAGACCTTTGTACCTGCAATTTAGACCTGTCATCTATCCAGCAAGAATGCCACATAGCAACACTTATTTTCATTTGTTTTTCTTTCTTTGAAAGATTAAAGTAATGAAGGCTGCCCTCTAAAACATATTTCTCAAGCCTGGTGCTAAATCAGCCTGTCTTCAGTTTCTGTGCCTTTAGTATTCCATTCCTGGAGTGGACTCCCTCTTTGCTTTCACCATGTAGATTCCATTTGGTGCTGAGCTCAAATACCTCCTCATAAGGGAAACCTAGCTTGATCCCTCTGTTGCTAGTTACCTCTCCCAGGAATTATTTTGTACATAATATATATGTATTTAATTTTCTAGGTATGTGTTGTTTTTGTCCAATAGAAGATAAACTCCTGGAGGGCAGGGATTGTTTTATTTTTGTCTTTTTCTGTCAACAGCTAGCACTATGTGTGGCACACAGTAGGTACCTAAAAATATCTGTTCCAAGCATCAAAACTGAATTCTGTGAAATTATAATTACAAAATAAGACCCAAAAGAAAAGATATCAGAAGGAACTTTCTCATATTTTTTGTAGAGATGGGTCTAGAACATTATTTGTAATGTTAAACTTATCTTGATATATTTGGCCCAGCTGGATTTTTCATTTTTTGTTCTTTGTCATAAGGGATGGTTCACTGGGAAAGGGAAAGAAGAGGGATGTTTGGGAGAAATGTAGGTGATGTAAAAACAAAAGATAGCAATATAATTTTTTAAGAAAATAAATGCATGGTGAATTGAAATTAGACTGAATCCCAAAATAGAACAATGAGCACTTTACAATTAATAATGGTGAGTCAATAGTTTGCACAAAAGACTCCAGGAGGTTAATTTACATTTCAGAGAGAAACTCCAGCCTGGTGTCTTTGTAGCAAACTGAGGAAGGTAATCTAAGGCCAAAAGTAAACCCATATAATTGACAGTGTGGTTGGAAGAGGTCATGGAAAAAACCTCCTACATTAAATAAATTCTCTTGCCTTCAGATAGCAATAGGAAGAATTATGCAACACAGTTAGAACAGGAATCATGTAGCCTGAGTGTGAATCCTGACTCAGTCACTTTAGGGAGGTCATTTTATTCCTAGAGTTTAGTTCCTTCAAATACCCTCAAGGAATCTACAATTTAGGTAAGGGAACGAACCAAGAAAATCCCCAAATGGGGTCACAAAGAGTTGGACATGACTGAAATGACTGAGCAACATCAACAGCAAGAGGCAAACAAATAATTCTGCTGCCCAGTTAGACAATGTCTAAATACATGGAAGAAGAAACAGAGAGTTCTTCAAAAGGGAGATTACTTCTAGTAGGGATTCAGGGAAGGCATCTTGGAAGAGGTGAGTCTTCCAGGCAGGAAATGTTATCCAAATGGTGAGAAGGGGGAAGGAGTGGCAGTCCATTCCAAGCATGGTGATGGCATAAAAAAAAGAAACACAGGTGGGAAAGGCAAAAACAAAATTGGAAGCAGTAGACAACCCAATCTGACCAGTATGTAGAGTATGTGAGAGAAACTACCATGAAATAATGTTGGAAAGGGATGTTGGAACCAAATTGTGGGAGGTATTGGATGTCACAATAGAGTTTGGGTTTTATTTAGTAAGTAATGGAGAGCCAATGAAGGTTTTAGGAAAGAGAAGTGAAATGATAAGACTTGTTAATTTCTGGGAGCATGTCTTCATCTAATTCATATCACAAGATAGTATATTCTGCTGTGCATTTCTCACCATCAGATAGGCAGCCCACTTTCAGCCTCAGAGCTAAAGCAAAGGAACAATTGAGTTCGGCCCAATAGGAAACCTAGGACATTGGCTGTCCAAGAAGGAGAAAGGACAAAGAAGAAAAAATGAACATACTGGCCCTGAAACACTTGTGTGTTTTTCTCTTCAGCCACTAGCATAGGACTAAGAGACTTGGACCAATCTGGAGATCTGTACACCCTATGCTCACTGATGGAAGAGAGAACAATGATTGGAATAGCTTCAGAGCCAGCAAGGACCAAGACTGCCAGCCCGGCTTTGGGATGCCATGAGTATTTAAAGCTTTTTCCTCCCTACATTAAACAAAGGGAGAAGGTTTGGATCTTAGCTCCCAGACTGAAAGGTTTGAGACAAAAGGAATCTAGGAGGAGCCTCAGTTACCTAGCTTACCCATGTATATTTGGTTTTGCTGCCTTTCTTCTGTAGTCATAATAGCTAATACTTATATAGTGCTTCAAGGTTTGCCAAGTAATTTACAAATATTATCTAATTTATTCCCACAACAATCATAGAAGCAGGTGGTATTGTGATGACCATTTTAGACTTGAGGAAACTGAGACAGACATCAGTTAAGTGACTTGGCCATGGTCACACAGTAAGTATCAGAGCCTGGATTTGAACTCAGATCTTCTGGGCTCTAGGCCCAATGCTCTATGAAGGACAAGGGGTGAGAAAGTAGATAGTAACACCGGCTGAGTCTGGATAAACTCAGAGTCATCACACTCCTAAATTAGCAAGCACTGTATCAATGTCACTCACCTTTTACCTTGACGATTTTCATAGACTCCTAACTGGTCTCCCTCACTTGTCTTTTTCTGCTTTAATCCATCCTTCATTTAGTCAACAAAACCAATTTTCTTAACAGTAGGATTGAATGTTTTGCTCTCTTGCCCCTTCCTAATAGAGATGGTCCCTGAAGCCTAGTAGATGAGATATGAACTTTTTACCCTCACATTTAAACTGCTCCACAATCTGACCCCAACATACCTTTCCAGTTCTCCTTCACATGACCTTTCTTCACCTACTTTGGGTTGGAATCAAACTAGACTATCAGCTATTTCTCAGAGGCTGCATGCCACCTTCTGTCTCCATGAATTCACTCAGGCTACCCCCAGTGCCCGAATTGTACTCAAACTTCATCTACACTTGTCAAAATCAAAGCTCAGCTTAGATGCCACCTCAATATAAAATCATCCTTGATGTCATCTGAATATATGCTGCCCTCCGGTGTTCCTAGATTACTTTATCTGGATCTTTGCCTCCATGGCATTCCTGTCCTCAGTGAGAGGGTACCTCCTCAAAGAAGAAATATGAACCCTGGTCTACTTACTCCAGAGTCAGAGCTCATTCCTCTACTGTTTCCCTTTCTTGACTTTTGTTTCCCCATTTGAAAAAAAAATAAGTATCTAGAATAACATCCCTAAAAACCTATGGGAAAGTATGCAGAGCAATAGACTCTGAGTCCGGAGATCTGCATTTTCCACTCTGACTTTAGTTAAGGCAGTCTCTGAATCCAAATTTCTTCATCTGTCAATTAGGAATGACATATGGATAAAATGACATGTCATTGTATTCCCAAAACCTATCATAGTACCACAGTGCCTGGAACATAATAGGTACTTTAGAAGTATTTATTACCTTATTTTACCTTTCTTTATCCATGTTAAAATCAAACTTACATGGAAAAAATAACAGCTATTCTAAAATGTATGTATGTGTAACACATAAACCCTGAGATTCATTTTCTCAATTTTCATTCACTGTGAGGTTGGGTCCCCAGAATTCTGTCAGCTCTCTTCTTACTGTACTAAAGTTTTTAGGTTTAGATTTAGATTTAGCAATAATGGATGAGGGATTGGGGGCTGGGGTTTTCTACTACTATTGTCCTTAAGCCCCTATTTAGTATGTTCTCAATATCAATGATGAACTAATTAATGCCAATAAGCTTTTACAAAGGGATATTTACTGCAAAAGTATAACAAGGTTAGAAGTACAAAAACACTGTTCTCGTCAGAATATGGCCTCCTCTACACATCCACTCCATTTCTTGGGAGAGTGAGTTCAAACTTTAAGAAGTTTCTCAAAAGTATTCTCCCTAATGTGCTAACTTCTTAATATGGAATAAATAATGGTCAGGTTGCTCCCTTGCTTGAAGAATGTAGTTTCTTACCAGCTTAATTCATTCACTGCTGAACTGGATCGAGCAGATTGTTACAGAAGCTTGACTCCTCTCTGGACTCAGCTGTTGTAATTATTACCAAGTTCTACTATGGACTCCAATTGCTGGACCTATGGTGACTGTTAGTTTCAAAGGTCACAAGATTGTAACCTGAACCATTCCATCTCCAATGTTCATTCCATTCAATAAATATTTAATAAGCCCCTACTGTGTGCAAGGCACTGGGTTAAGTGAAGGGGATACAAAACCAGAGGCAAAAAAGTCCCTGATCTCAAAGAGCTTACAGTCTAATATGGGAGGAGCAAAATGCAATCAAATATATACGAAGTAACTTCCTATACATAAGAAATAATCAAGAGAAGGCATTAATTCTGACTATCACTCACCTAAAACCAGGAAAGTAAAAAAACAGAGACATAGAAACAGGAAAATGTGTACATTGCCATATGATAATTGGGTGGTGGGTTCAAAGGCAGCCTCTGCAACCAACGACCACTGCCACTGCCGCTCTGTCTCCCTACCCTGCCTCAACCTGGATGCCCACAGCGTTCCCCCTTCCTTCTCATTCAAGAGCAATGAAGGAAGAGAGAAAGATCTTGTCTGGCCCAACCTTTGGTATCCAGCCAAGTCAACTAACATTTATAAAGTGCCTACTATGTACTAAGCCCTGTGCTAAGTGTGAATACAAAGAAACTTATCCCCAAATCTCCCAAACAGAAAGAAAAATCAGAGATCATAAAAATGGGAAAGGGTTCCACATGTACAAAAATATTTATAGCAGCTCTCTTTGTGGTGACCAAAAACTGGACATCAACGGGATGCCTATCAATTGAGGAATGGCTGAATAAATTGTTATATGAATGTAATGTGCTATAAGAAATAATGAACAGGAAGGCTTCAGAGAGGTCTGGAAAGGCTTATATTATCTGATGCTGAGTGAAAGGAGTAGAAGCAGGAGAACTTTGGACACAGCAACAACCACAATGCATGAAGATTTTTTCTGGTAGACTTAGAACTTCATCACAATGAAAGGACCTAAAAAATTCCCAATGGTCTCTTGAGGCAAAATGCCTTCCACTTCCAGAGAAAGAACTATGAAATTCGATCACAGAATGAAGCAGATCATTTTCTTCTGTATTATGTTTTGTTTTGTTTTATGATTTCTCCCACTCATTTTAATTCTTCTACACAACATGACTAAGGTGAAAACGTATTTAATAAGAATGTATGTGTAGAACCTATATAAAGTTGTATGCCATCTCAGGGAGGGAGTGGGGAGGGAGGGAGAAAAGTCTAAGATATATGGAAGTGATCATAGAACACTGAAAACAAAATAAAATAATTTTAAAAACTTTTTTAAAAAGTTCCTGCTCTCAAGGAACTCCCAGTTTGATGAGGAAGACAACATGCTAACTTCTATGTGCAAACATGATACATAAAACATAATTTGTGGGTAATCTCAAAGGGCAGCCACTAAGAGTAAGGAGGACTTATATGCCCCCTAACTTCTGCCTTAACAGCTAGTTTACCACCTTCAGGGTACCTATGCATGCTCTGAAGTCATGTCATCACCCTGTAATGTCATTGGACCTCTTCTAAAATGAAGGATAAACAATGACGACAAGAGCAGCATGCTCTAAAATAGGAAGGAAAAGAACCCCGTCATCTTGCATTTCTGGAATTGGTTTACCAAGATTCTATGTGGATTAGCAGCTGGCAAATATTAAGCATACTCTAAGGTCTGAGTCTTCAAAGTCATCACCCAGTGTTAAATGCCAAATAACTATAAAGAGTTAATGTTATCCAGACAGAAGTTGTGAATTTTGAGCCTGGTTTTCTTAACTGCTTTGTAGAGTGATATGTTTTTTTGATGTGTGTGTGTATGTGTGTGTGTGTGTGTGTGTGTGTGTGTGTGTGTGTGTGTGTGTGGCTAGTGAACCATCGGTATTTTTTGCTTAGTAGAAGCCAACAACTTCATGGACTTGGAGTTACAGTGGCTATAAAGAGAACCAGACTCCTTCAAGTCCTCTTCTGGTAATAACAGTGTTTAAGTTAAAAGCAACATTCTTACATCACTGTATTTCTTGATCATGAAAAAGGCTTATTGCGGCTATCAGTGATTCCATCATGAATTTTTAAGCACACCACTGTCTAAATTCTTCATTTTTTAGAAAAAGGAAAAAAATGTTCCAGTTGAATTCAGTCTTTTCATCATTTTTATTTGCATACCTATAGGGATGTGTGGCTCTTCAGAGTTCGACATTTTGGCTGGTGATTTCTAAGTCTAGACTTAAACAACAGGAACAAGAGAGGAAAGTATATATCCTGTCTCTGACTGAACTTGCATTCCTGTTTCCTACAGGTTTTTCCTTTACTGAGTATATTAAAACTGAAAATGTTCAAGGAAAAACCATTATAGTTTTCTTTGGCCTGCATTGACTTACTTCCCTTTTACTCTGCAAAGTTGAAGGCAAGAGTTTTTCAATGTTTTCTTAGGCTCTCAATCAACAGACTCCACGTCTCAAAGTCTCATCATATTATGGTAGTTTTTCCAGTAATAACTTTTCCCCCATTTTCCTTAGGGTCAAATTCCTCCCATCGAGAGTGGATAGAAAAGTTGTCTGAATGGTTTTTAACTTGATTCTGCTGAGCAAACATGAAGCCTGAGTATGGGATTACTTTCAGTTAAAATAGAATTGGACCTTCTGTGATTCATGAGCTTATCTAGCTCTAACTCTCTGCCAAGTGGCACAGGTTCCATCACCATGAAGACCTGCTTACTCTACTTACATGACACCCCTAAAAAAGGTCAAGTCTCTTGCAAATGTGGACCCTCAATTATAAAGGTGACCAGGTGAGAGAATGAATGGATTAACTGAGTTATTTCTACATTAAACAAAGGCATTATCTTGGATATTGTGGGTTTTGTGCCAGACTATCTCAATAAAGCAAATATTGCAGTAAAGCAAGTCACATGAGTTTTTTGGTTTCCCAATGCATTTAAAGTTATCATTATATTATACAGCATTCTATTAAGAATATAATAGCATTATGTCTAAAAATGTATATATCTTAATTTAAAATATTTTGTTGCTAAAACAAATTGCTAACCATTATCTGAGACTTCAGTGAGTTGTAATCTTTTTGCTGGAGGAAGGTCTTGACTCAATGTGGATAGATATACACACATATACATATACATTATATAGATACACATATATAATATATACATATACTACATATACATATATGCATATGTTTTATACATATATATGTAAAAATATATTGCAAGCCTTCATGTTCCAGCCATTTTTAGATTAAATATTAAATAATTGCTGGACTACATTCATTATCAGTTGGAGTAAATGTTAGTCTCTTACTGACTGTTTAGAACCTTCTTTTCCTTGGAGAAAATCATCATTGTATTTATGTGGGTGATAACATTTAAAAATCTCAAAAACTTGTGGCCATTGAATTGCCACTCTACCCTCCCAAAGGATCTAACACTAAACTCTAGCTCAATACACACACACACACACACACACACACACACACACACAAGTATGCTCAAAATATGTACTTGTCAGATTTTGGTATCTATGAAGATCAAGTGCAAGCATAGCAATTCATATGTAGTTATTAGTCATTTTTTTCAGTCATGTCTGACTCTTTATGACCTCATTTGGGGTTTTCTTGTCAGAGAGACTGGAGTGATTCGCATTTCCTTCTCCAATTCATTTTGCAGATGAGGAAACTGAGCCAAACAGGGTTAAGTGACTTGCCCAGTGCCTCATAAGTAGTAAGTTTATGATTTGAACTTAGGAAGCTCTTATCTGGTCTTCATATCTAGATACCTCTTCTAAGGGATGCATAGACATGACCATGGCACCTAAGACTAGATTTCTTGTTGCATGTTTTTAAGAGCAGGCATATCACTTAATAGGTACACCTTCTGTACATAGTATATTGTTCTGGAGGTTTTAATACCACTATCTCAGAGGAATAAGAATACCCAAAGGGCAATGAGAAGAGCATGGTGGGCATAAGTAGACTGCAGAATATTACCAGTGATGTCTTGGAAAGAAGAAATAGCATCATCAAGGATGAAGTGGGATCATCAGGAATGATCAAGACACCATCAAAGATGAAATAGCTTCATCAAGATTAAATTGGACCATCCAGAATGATTAAGACATCATCAAGGAAATGCATGATCAGAGAAGTAGTACAAGTAGACTTGACTTGTAGTGAGTGTAAAGGATAAGAAACAGAAGGGCAGCCCAAGGGCTGCAATGACAACTACAAGATGTTGAAAGACCTAGAGGGAGACTTTTTGGAGGACAAGAATTATTCCAAATAAAAAAGGAGGCAGTAGGTTGCAATCTGCATCATTGGCAAAAAAAAAAAAAAATTGAAGAGAACAGAGACACTATATTATCAAAGTGCCAATAGCAACCCCAAAGGATGGAGAATGCTCCTCCTTGGAAAAAAAAAGAAAAAACCATTATAACATTGGCAAATCAACGATTTTCCTGATGCCAGACAATAGGCCACTTGTCAGTGAAGCAACTAAGGGTTTTGAATCCTGAATTGAACTGGAAGCATTAAGACCAGTGATAAAGCCTTTTCTGAGGCACTTTCTTAAGTAGAGTAGTTGGCCCATTTCCAGTAATATCAAAACCCCCAGTACTTAAGTGTTCGTGTGAATGTTTCAACATCTCTTGTTTTCATCTGTTGAAGTTATTTAGTGCTTGTATGTACAAAGTGATATTCACTCCAGGATTGCATAGGAAGAAAGCAAAAAGCAATTAAGAAACGTGTCTTCCTCTGACAGCTTTCAGTCACCAGCATCTTTTAATTTATTAGACGAATGAAAATGAGCTTTTACGTTATGCTTCATGTGTAGATCTGTGATTTTTGTGATGTTGGAAACTCCCTCTATCAGGACAGGTCTTCAATTGTTTGACACCAGATTCTGAGACACTGAGTGACTTGCTCAGTTTGGTGGACACAACCAGTGTGGGCTCTGTGTCAGGACATGAGTCTAGGTCTTCCTGACTCTGAGGCCAGTCCTCCATCCCCTATTCTTTCACTCTCATATTTGTTACTATGGAACAAAAGAAAGAGGGGCTCCATTTTCATATTCTATCACTTTCTGTTGAAAATTTTTAAATTTCGATACTTTCTAAAATGAGTTTTATACTTTGTTATTCTATGGCCCTAACTTAAATCAGAGCAGTCAACTGAATGATTTTTAAAGACCCTCCCTAGTCTTTGGTTTTCCGTTTTTAGTTTTATTCAGAAGATGTTTAAACTCCCTCTGGTGGTTGGTTCATGTTGATTTTCTCAATTAATTTTTTTTTTTTTTTTGGTTATTGTAGTTCTAAGCATAAAGATACTCTTGTTTAGGAAAAAAGGTGAGTGATTATAGTAACTTTCAATATAAGAAGAACAGAAATAAATATATTACATTCTATCAGGGTCTAGGAACATCTCATACAGGCACACCTTTGAGAATGAGAAATGGCTCACAGTGCAGTATATGTGTTATTTCTTGTTACATCTAACAAAACACAATCTGATAGCTACTGTTTTAAACACCAAGTTTACTATATTTCATTAATTTTATTGATGACCAATCTTTACACTATAAATACTGACCTCAAAATATCCCAGAAAACTTAATCAATAAACCATACTAGAATCAGACTGTTTTAATTAAATTTTTGCCTGTAGTTGCCCAGACATAATTTTAGTTTATAACAGTTTAATAACAAAATTTTTAGTAGCCATTACCATCCTAAGGGAAACAGTATGGCATAATGAGCTAGTCCCACAATCAGATACAGGAACATCTGAATTCAAACCTTGCTTTTGACATATACTGGCTTTGTGACCCTGAGTGTCATCCGACAACTCTATATGTCTACAAACTGTAGAGAAAGTGCTGACCTGCATTGGTAGAGGGAGATACCTCACATGGGAGCTTCCCATGGCAGTGAGATAATCCCTAACTGGCCATCCCAAATAATCATGATCTCCAGACTCTGAAAAGTTTTCAAACTATTAAGATCTGGCTAAAGAGATCAAAATTTGTGGGAACAGGATGAGGTGTAAATCATCCCGGTTTTCCAATATACTGTTGGAATTGTACTGGGGATGTTTTTGGTGAGACTGTAGAGGATAAACTTGCTTGTATTCAACTACAAAAGGCAGTTATTTTATCCATGGGACCATGACCCATACATGAGTATAAACAAATAATAGCAGGATGGTGGTTTAATTCCCATCAAAAAGATGAGAATAAAATAATAGCTCAAATTTTATAACACTTTAAAATTTACAAAGTTCTGTCTCTGGTCTTATGACACTGAGATGTTTTCTTTCAGACCTGTGCCTAAGACCTCAGGTCTTACTGTGCAGCCCAGCACATAAAACTCCCCCAGGCACACACATAACACAAGGAATGCAAACATAGAGATAAGGAGAACCTCTTGGAAAAAGTGAATTCCCCCTCTTTCAACATCTTCAAGTAAAACATGGGAGATGACCTGTCAGGAAGAATTATACAGTGGATTCTTAATTAGGTATAGTTTGAACTAAAATGCTTCCAACTCTGATATTCTGTGACTTGATTACTTAGATCCCGGAGCCTAACTGCCCTGTCCAAAGAACCATTCTCATTTGGTTCTTTTGGCCTTCCTCCATACAATACATACAATTTTGCAATTGTTGTACAATAAACCAACTTAAAACAACAAAGCAATTATCCAAAGGTTCTGGATTTTTCTGATTTTCTAAGATACCTGTATACAACTTCGTTCAGACCACTGGCGGCAATCTGTCCCCACAGATCAACTGTCTTACCTCCCTTCCTAAGGGAAGCATTGTGAGTACTAACTTGTGCAGCTGTTTTGCCATTTTGCAGATGTTGCAGTTCAGAGAGCCTTTCCCTTAAGGAAGAATAAAAAGTTCTGTCTCTTCTGGACCCACACCCTAAAATAATCCCATATCAATTGCCTTAGTGTTTCTGGTACCCAATGGGAGTAAATTAGGGAGTACTTATGTGCCGGTGAGAAGAAGCGTGCTACAGGTGTCTATCCCTATGCTCAAGTATTGAAAATTCAGGAGGATTGGATGAATCTCATTCTTTTCATTATTTTTGCCAAGGTATTCATTGCTTGGTGAATATTTTCTATTTTCTTTTCTAAGCAGCAGGGTTCCTTTCCAGGTTTTTTTCCTTTGAACTTTAATTTTATTTCTTATTAGGTCTTTCGGCCACTCTCTGGAGGTTTGTAATCCTTCTCTTCCTATTCTCTAGGGTTCTAGTTAGAGATATTCCCGAATTAGTTTGCACTTTTGGACTGGTCACTCTCCAGTGAATGAATTTTTCTTTGCTAATTTTCTTGGTCACACTGTTGTGGCTATTGTCCCTGGTTCCCTATGGGGATTCTGTGGGATTTTCTTTGCTTTTTCCTCTTCTAGTCGCAGCTTTGGTTACTTGGTACATTTGAAATACTGAAGCAGAACTCCATAGACCCCCTCTGTCCCTCACGCTCTCTGTTGAAGTGGGCTTCATTACTCGGCCCTTTCCCCCACCCAAGTCTGTCTCTGCTATTACCTCATCTTATGTCCCTCACATGACGCTCCCCAGTTCAGGCTCCTGTGATTTCTCCTCTGGACTATAGCATTAACTCTCTGATCGGTCTCATTGTCTCAGACCTTTCCCTTTTCCAATTCATCTTCCAGGCTGTGAAAGTGCCCTGCATAAAGCGCAGTTGGACACTAACCCAATTCCAGAAACTTGAATAGCCCACTCTTATCTCCAAGATTAAATGCAAATTCCTCTAAATGGTTTTTTTTTAATTTTTCACAGTTTGACTCCAACCTTTGCTTCCAGACTTAATTCCCCTTACTTCCTTCTCTCCCATGCCAAACAGTCTTTATTGTTTTTCCCTATATATGATGTTATATCTCCTGTCTCTGCACCTTTGCATAGGCTGTCCCCCATGCCTAGAATGCCCTCTTTATATATCTGTCCCTCCTGGAATTCCTGGCTGCATTCGAGGCTCAATTTAAATATTACCTTACTTCCAGCCTTTCTTGATTCCTTTCAATTGTTAGTTCTCACCTCCCTCCCCGCCCAAAATGATTTCTATTTACTTGTCTATGTTGTGTATGTGATTATCTGAGTACATGCTGATTTCTGTAGTAGAATATGAACTCCTTGAAGCTAAAGACTCTTTTTAAAATTTTTGGCCCTCATTCCCAGCTCCTAGCACATAGTATGTGCTTAATAAATGCTTGTTGAGCAACACAGTGTTAAGGAAAGAACACAGCATTTTGAGTCAGAAGGCCTAGACTCAAATCCTGACTCTTCCACTTTCAAACTAGGAACTGTATGACATTGGGCAAGTTGCTTAACTTTTCCAGACTTAATTTCCTCATATGTAAAGTTAAGTAGTTGGATTAGATGGACTCTAAGCCTACTTCAGATTCAAAGTCATTAACCTGCCCGTACTACGAGTTTGATTGAATTGGTCAATAAAGTTAACAGGAATAGAATTTTCAGATCTTCCCCAAAATGCCAAACGAGTCTCAAGGACAGGACAAATCACCTTGTCCACTCTCCTGACCTGGAAGATGAACTCTTAGACTCCAGGCGAGTAACCAGAGCAGAAGAGGACTGAGCTGCAATCCCCAAACTGGTGCCAAGCCATACCAAGGACTTCAGCCAGCAGGTGGCAGTGTTTCAGATAAGCTGAAGCTATCCTACCTCACAAGATTGAGGTATCAGAGAACAGGGCAAAGAACTCAGGCACAGAGACCACTAAACACTCTTCCAGAAAGTGGAAGGGATATCAGGGACTGTTACTTATATGACAAGGTCTAATTTGAGATTGAATCAACTTCATATTTGAATAGAAAGTTTGGGGTTTAGTAATAAAATTCCTTCACATATTAATAATAACAGCTAACATTTATGTAACACCTTAAGTTCTGCAAAGAGATTTATATTTATTATTCAGTTTGATCCTCATAAACCCTGAGAGGTAAGTGCTATTGTTATTCCCATTTTGCAGATGAGGGAACTGACACTGAAAGAAGATGACTTGTCCAGGGTCACATGACAATCTACATGTCTGAGAAAGGATTTAAACTCAGGACTTCCTAACTGAATGTCCAGCACTCTTATCAACTACAGCACATGGACAAGCAATCTGGCAAGTACAAGCATTGCTTTTAGCTTACTGGGATTTTTAAATCCTGTTATTGCTATTGACTTCTGGGTGCCCCTCAATAGGCTCATAGAAGACTAGGTCTGAAAGGGCTTTGAGAGATGATTTAACTCCACCTCTTTATTTTATAAATGAGGGAAATGAGTTTCAGAAAAGAGAAAAAGTATTCATGCAAACAGCATAAAGTTAATGAGTAAACTGGTTCTAGTACCTAGGTCCCTGGATTTCTCATCTTATTCTCTTTCCTATCCACCTATTGCCTTCATGAATAATAACACACAGGGGTAGCTGAAACCAAGATCACATATTAAGGTAGCGTGGAATAATAGACAGAGCTCTAGACTACTAGAAAGGTCTTTGTTCACCTCTCCCCTAAGACACTTCCTAACTGTATGAACCTGGGCAAGTTACTTTATCTCTTTCAGCCTTTATTTTCTCATCTGTAAAATGGAAATAATACAAGCACCTTCCTTTGTGTTGCTGTGAGGATCAGATAATGTGTGGGAAGCCCTTTCATATAATTTCCTAAATAAGTCTTCTAAGACTAATCATTAACACAAAATTCCTCCAAAAAGAGTAAAGTTGCTTAACTACTTTATGACTTTCCCCCATAGTGACATAATATTTTTCTAGGGTTGTCCATGAAGAGGCTGTTGTTGCCAGCCTCCATTAACTGCAGGGTTCAAAGTGTGACCAGAAAGGATAAGAGAGAAGCATCTTGGATAGACTATGCATGAATAGTGGCTAAATAAATCAGGGTTCATGAATGTATCATGGGTGTAGTCCCTGGATAAGAAATGATACCATTGACAGGAAGAATTCCCAGTGACTACTCCAGGGTTTCTTGGAACAAATGACCACAAACAAGACGATGAACCTAAGCCCTTGCTTGCTCAAGACATGCACCATCAAGGGGCCAATGAAGAGTCAAATGGAAATTCCTAGAATGCCTAATGAATGATACCATAAAATGCTTCATGTTTAGATGAAAGAAGTTGTAACAGTAGTTAGTACCACCACTTATTTGGTATACATCTTAGTGTCAATGTGTGAGCCTTTTGTGATTTTAGCATTTCTTTTGTATATAGGATATATATAGTTGTCTCATACTTGATTTACATTGTACACTGAAGACTTTTTGCTCCTATTCTTTTGGGGACAGCAGACATAATCAATCAGTAAACATATATTAAGTGCCTACTGTCTACCAAGCACTATGCTGAGCACTGGGGGTACAAAAAGGGGCAAAAGACAATTCCCTCAAGTAATTTACAATCTAATGGAGAAGACAACAGATACACAAACATATACAATATAATCTATATACTTGATAAGTAGGAAAAAATTAAGAGGGAAGACAGTAGTATTAAGGGAGGTTAGGAAAGGCTTCCTGGAAAAAAAATGGGATTTTAGTTGGGACTTAAAGGAAGTCAGGGAAGTCACCAGACAGAGGTAAGGATGGAGAGCATTCTGGGC